>JARHVA010004645.1:0-557500 GCA_037957365.1 Torreya grandis | reverse complement strand
TAAGTAACATGATTTGGGCTAAATATAGATCCTTTCAAACCTAATTCTAACTATACAAGATGTGATTTTGGACTTAATCAATTCTGATTTCTTCACATAATGAAAAAAAAATAGATTAGTTCAATCACGAATACAATTAAGGTAAATTTTATCCACTTAAACATAAATATGTAAATAATATGTGATTTTGGGTTGAATTATCTTTGATTACATCTTGAATTGATCCAATTAGTGAATTGGTTCAATCAATGATGTGATTTACTCCAAATTCATCCCCAAAAATCTAATTTTGATTTTTGAGGATGTGATTTGTAACTTAATCGACCATAATTTAATAATACTTTTAATAAATTAGTCAATTTATGTAATTAATGATGTGATTTGGGAAACATTAAACCTATTTGAATCCTAATTCTAAGTATAAAATGTTATGGATTCATTACATTCATAGAAGCATAGTATTAGCAAGTAAGAATAACAAAATGCATTATGTAACATGTATGCCATAAAATATGTACTCATTAAAGAAAATGAATGTTATTTAAATTAAAAATATAATTTAAAAACCAATGTTATTATTTTTCCATATCAATAATTGTGTCCCCATAGTTATTCTATCTATGATTCAACACTCTACATAGTGCTAGAAGTTGTTTCTCAATCATTTTGTAGTTTTACCCACATTCAATTTTTTTAAAATTTGTATGGTCATGGGTGAGGGATTTAATTATAATTCCAAGGAAAATTTAAAGTGAGAAACACTATAGTAACTACAATTTTTGAGATAAAAATAAAGGGAATGGATGAAAATATTTTAAGCAATATAGTGTAAATAATTATCCCCAATTAACCAAATGTAATAGATGAAGGTGAAATGAATAATGGATATGGATGTTTACTTAAAATTACATAATATATTTTAATTCCACACTCTAATTATGTAGTTTTTTTAAATTTTGGTGATGATGATAATATGCATGATGATTTACCCCCTAATAATGAAGATTACATGGCAACATACAATGGTGAAATAAAAACTGAATAAAATTCCATGGAAATACTGAATAGTGAAAATAAAAATGAAGTAAACTATACATGAACACATAATGAAGAAAATAATGATGAATATAACAATATGGAAACACCAAATCAACAAATTGAAACATTAATAACAACTTATAAGATTTTGCATAGAAGACCCATGTAATAAATTGAATTTTATGATTTTTTTGAAACCAATGCTTAAGAAAATGTTTGAAAACCATTCAATAATAAAAAATGATAGTTTTTTATATAATTACATTGAAAATTTAAATTATACTTAAAAATGGAAACTATTTGTTTCAATGATAAAATTTATTAAGATGAGATCTAGAATGAGCATTCTAGGACTAATAAAATATATATTGAAAATAAAAAGAAGGTAATTTATTGTATTGAAGAACACTCATAATCCATAATAACATTTGTACATCATCAACATAGTAGAATCCGTAAAAAACATAATGGAATACATATAACATTTTAACAAGAATAATATTACAGGTTCCAGATATCTCTCACACTTCTTACATCATCACAGTGCTAAAAGATTTCTTTCTTACTTTGACATCCACTATGGGAGTGCTTAATAAATAAGTGATATATATCTACTATAATGTTCTAATATTCTAGAACATTTTATGACACATGTCACACTTTACAACTAGAACGTTCTCATAATGAAAATATCATAGAGATGTGACACATGCGAGTGTGATATACATGTGCACACACAAAATGGAAATCAATTAATTAGGTCACCAAAATAAGTAATGATAGATAATTAAACTTAGATAATGGTGCACAAATAATTAATTTCACCAATAACCCCCTTATGTGAAACTTAGGGACTATATAAAAAATAAAAGTCCCAGAGTCCATTCCAAAAAAGGATCTAAAAAATAAGACCATTTTAGGTATCTATATACAATCACAAAGAATAACCCAATTATTAATTTATCAATCACCACATATAAATGCATAAATAGGTGAAAGTGGTGTTAAGTGATGTCTCCAATAACTTTTGGTGCTAAATTAGGTGAATAGTGACCAAAAAGTGAAAGTTAAAATATAACAAAACATCTAAAAATGCTTCACTATCAATAATAACGGTTACCAAGGTTGAAAAAAATGTACTTTAATAAGTAAGTGTCTCATAAAATATCCCATGAAATCAATATACATGAGGGTTATAGGTAGAATCCACTCAAATGTAAAAAAACCACAAACATTAGGCTTCACTATACTAGCTCCTAGTTGAGTGAAGACTATCAAAAGGTATTGGAAGTGCAAGATGGAGTTCACTAATTGAAAGATAAAATTTAGCATAAAAGGATATAAAATGCATGCATATACCAAAAAATTAAATCAAAATGGTGTTGTGATAAAAACTCAATGAGTACAAAAAAAAATAGTGAAAAAGATGTAAAACAAGGCACCCACACTTAACGTTAGAACAAGGTTGTAGTATCAAAATCCCCATGGCACTATCTCAATGCATAAAAAAATAAATGCCAAAAAATCAAGCATACAATATTCCTCATATGGGTTTTATAAAAAAATATTAATTAAATACCCATTTAAAAATTAGGACACCAACAATGGTTCTAAAATAAAGAGAAGTGCAGGTGCAATGTCTCATAAAATAATCAACCAAAAACAAAAATATAATACCAATAATATTAAAATTTGAGAAGAAAATGTATGATGAGAAATGTTTGGGTGAAGAAGATAAATGGGAAAGGTTCCTTTCATGTATATTCCTCACAAAGAATGTTATTTATGCCACCAAGAGTGATCAGATATCCATCCTAGATGAATGCAGATGGTCAAAGAAGATACATTAAATGGTTAGGTGTGAAATGTTTTATTTTTATAATGGAATAAATATATAAAAGATTTTCAATTTGATCAGGTATGACAAAATAAATACCAAATATAATATGCTGATCAAAATCCTCACGAAGAGTAGAGCATATAAAAATAGAGCTCTATCATCAAGTGGTCACATAGATAGTGCATTTATTGAGTAACAAATTCTTTGATGTAGATTCTAATAAATAAGATAAATTGGAGAAACTGTACCCTATGAATGTTTTCCAAGTCCTCTACTAGTATGTCCCATGAAACAAAGCATGCAAGAACCAAATCAAATACTATGCTTCTCAAAAGAGCTAGACAAGTAATCAGGTTATTCAAATATGGGAAAATAAGAATGCCCAATAGGAGCATCAAGCTTACAATTTTAAACTATAGTGAAATAAATATTATATTTACATGATGAAAGAACATAATTAATATAAGTATGCATAAAAAATAACAAAATCAATGTCAGTGGGTATAGGAACAATGATTGATGATGCACCAGGTGTAGGAGAATATGGATCTAATAGATCAAGTTGATGCCACAAATCTAAAATTTATTGCTACAATGAATGTATGAGGTTGTATTTTTTAGAAATAATGTTGTGAATAATGAAATTTTTCTTTTAAAGTTTCTTGTTCTCATATATAATTTTGATAATGTCATCTTGAAGTGAATATATCTTAGAAAAAACATCTCATTTTTTGACCTTAGAGTGTAAATCTGTGAAAGAGGAAAACACACATAAGAAGAGGATATTTACACCCAATAGATAAAAAATTTAGGTAACATCAATAATTATGAAAAATGGCATCTCAAGAGATGATAAACATCAAGTTCCATTGAAAATGTGTTTGCAATTACAATACTAGTGGCACAAGTGCAAAAATTGACCCTTAAAGAGGAAGAAGGGAAAGAGTCAAAATAGGACTTGAGAAAGGATAAAGTGACCAAAAATCCCTGTTATGACAAATTATGGCCATCTTAAATATTTTCCAAAAAAATATTTAACCCTCCTTTATAATAAGTCCACCACAAATGCCTCTTCAAATTTCAAAAAGGAAGGTTAAGGATCTATATAAAAATAAATTTAAATTCTATTTTAAACTAAATAATAAGAACTTGGTTTTATTTCTTGGGATAAAATATATGATTGAAAAATATTGAAAACACAAGTTAAAATAGTCAATTTGAGTTTATGATATCTCCTTTGATACTACTCAAAATCTTTATTCTGAGTAGTTTTTGAAAAGATCTTGAAATCCTCTTTCTAGTAATGAAATAACTATTTCAATTGAAGACATGTGTAATGATTAAGACCACTTATAATATAGATGTGATTTTATAAAAATAATATTATGTTTAAAATTTCCTTAAAAACATCTTCATTTAAGAAACCTTAAAAAATAATGACATATACACAATGAATAAAAATGGTAAAAATTAGGTGATGGTTGTGGAAATCTAATATGATACCATATCAAAGTGAATAAGACTCATAACCCAATATATCATTTTTAAGCCATAACCATAGTAGAATCAATAGAAAACATAATAAAAAACATATAATATCAATACATGAATAATACTATAGGTTTCACATATCTCTCACACTGACTCATAACCTAGGATCTCATTCATAAATCATCACCACTATAAAATCCATACACAACATAATAAAAAATATACAGTATTATTAAAAGAATAGACTATTATAGATTAAAAATATCTCACACTCATTACATCACTATAATGCTACAAAAGTGATTTCATATGTTCACATTTATAACATAAGTGCCTAATAAATAGGTGAGAACAAGTACTTAGACAAATAAGTAGATCACTAAACATAACACTAATGAGAAAATTTGGGAGATGTAAAATGATTCATGATTCTAATAAAAATAAAATTTGGGCATTCTCTATCAGAATCCCACAAAATGAAAAGATTATATCTAATTATATCAAATATTTACTCATATAATTTTGAAAATCCAATATAAGGATTTCACCTAATATAAGATTAGAGTAGAACTTAGTGGTTCATTAGATTGGAATTTCAATGTATGTTGAATTCTCAAATGTAAAAATGTTTAATTTTATCAAATTTTATTGATTTTCTAGATAGTACATATAAATTACAATTTTATTATTTACATGTTTATTATAAGTTAGGTGTGACAAATGAATTTCTCCCTTCACATGGTTGGCATCGTTACTATATAATTCCATATTCTTGAAGCTAAGAGAATATTAAGAGATGGTTGGTGTAGTTAGTATATGATTCCATATTATCTTAAGGCTAGAACATGCACTTCATCTCTTAACCAAGTGTAATATAAAGAAAATAGCATGGTCTTTAGTGTTATTCATCACCCTTGATGTTTTGGTGATGTTAGTTTTTAGCCATGAAGCCCCTAAGGTGGAGATCTCCAAAAATTCCTTAAACATTGACAACATTTATTTTCAATGTTGATACCTATCAAATTAGTTGAACAAATACTTATCTAAGTGGATTAAAATATCATGATTATATTATCATATGTAATTTATCCATCCTAACATGTTATAAGTGAAATATTTATAATGGGATGTCTTGTAAGAAAAATATCCAGTTGGAAGAAGCAAACTTATCTTTTGACTATATAAAATAATATTTTAGCATTTATCACTATATCATTTGCCATGGATTCATGTATAAATTTTTATCTATGTGATATGGGATAAAGTAGAAGGATTTTACATGTGTATGATATTTATTTCAGTTTATGTAAATGAGTTACAATTTTCATTTTATGCATGTGTGAAGTTCATCTAAAAGTTTACAAATTTTTTGTACTACTTAAGGACATTTTTGAGGATAAAATAGGTACTCTGTCTCCTAACTTAGCATGCTCTAAGTATAGGAACATGGCCCTAGGAATTATTCTACATCCAGAATGTGGTTGTAATTATAGTATTCATCCATGAAGCATTAGAGATGGAGATCTCCACCTATATCTTTAAAATTGACAACATTTGTTGTTAATGTTTATTCATTCTAGAATAGTTGAAAAAATGCATATCTAGGTGGATTCAAAGGTCATGGTCCTAGGTACATATGTAGTTTTCCTATCCAAATGTGTTGAAAGTGATGTATTTCAAATGGAAGGTATTAGAGGCTAAAATGTCAATTGGAAGAAATTAACTTGTCTCTTGACTAAAAAAATAACATTTCAACACTAATCACTATATCATTTGCCAAAAATTAATATCTTATGTTTTATTGAATTGATATAGGGTTAAATTATAGGAATTAGGCATGTACATTGAAGTTTTACTTGTTCTTGTAAATAAATTACAATTTTTATATTACACATTTCTAAATTTTGCCTAAAATTTTATAATTGTTTCATACAGGAATAGATGTTCTTGATTCCATAATAGGCACTCAATATCCTAACCTAACATATTCCAAGGCCATAAATGTGGTCCTATATATTATTCACCACCCTCTATATGGTTGTGATTCCAAGTTCCAACTACAAATCACCAGAGGTAAATTTGTTTTAACTGCAAGTTGGATGTTGATAACATTTTTTTATCAATGTTTTTGTGTTCCAAATTAGTTGAAAAAACATGTATCCAAGTGGATTCAGATTTTATGGTCCCATAAACACATTTAAATTAAATATATTCATTTTTCAAGAAATATATTTGAAATGGGAGGTCCTAGAAGTGGAATTGTCTGTTGCAGGAAACAAACTTATTTATTAATTGCATAAAAATAACATTTAAAAACTAATCACTATATCTTATAACATGGATTTATCTCTCATGTTTTATCAACATGATTTGGGGTGAAATTGAATGGATTGACACATATGTGATGGTTATTTTAGTTCATGTAAATGAATTATCTTTTTTTTAATGCATGTTTGAAGTTTGCCTAAAAAATACAATTTTTTAAATATAGGGAAGGACATTCTTGAGGGTGGAATAAGTATTCCATCTCATAAATAGGTATAATATGAGTCCAATAACATTCTCATATATTTTAATCACCACCCCAATGTGTTATTGATTATAATTTTCATACATAAAACATTGAAGCTGGATATATCCAACTACTGCTTGAACATTGACAACATTTATTGTCATTATTTATACATGTCAGATAAGTTAAAAAACATGTTTTATGGTTTTAATCCATATGTTTTATAAATGATTTATTTTCAAATTTAAGTATTGAAAGCATAATATTCAATTGGAGGAAATTAACTCATCTTTTGACTACATAAAAATAACATTTTTACAATATCATCTACCATGAATTCTAATTTTATGTTTAATAAATGTTATCCAGGGTGATAGTATAGGGAATTTACATTTAAATTAGTATTAATTATTTTTTTATAAATGATTTATGATTTTATTTTTACGTGTCTCTGAAGTTCACCTTAAAAAATTTAATTTATTCGTATAGGGAAATATGTTCATGAGGCTAGAATGGGTATTCCATCTCCTAAATATGCTAATAACATGTTCATATATTTTGTTCACCACCATATTTTTTTTGGAAATTCCATTTTTAGCCATGAAGTAATAGAGGTGGAGATGCCTAACTACAGCTTGAACATTGACAACATTTGTTGTCAATGTTTATGTGTGCCAGAATATATTCAAAAACATGTATTTAGTTGTATTTATAGGTCATGTTCTTGGTAAAATATGTAATTTTCTTATCCCAATGTGTTGGAGTTAACATATTATAAAGGAGAGGTCCTAAAAATAGAAATGCCATTCAGAGGGCACAAACTTTCTCTTGACTATATAAAAATAACATTTCAACACTGATCACTATATCATCTACCACATTTTTGTCTCTTATGTTAAATAAACATTATCTAAGGTGAAATAATAGGGATTAAAAATACATAATATGTTTTTTTTGGTTTATTTAAACAAATTATGATTTTCATTTTATGTGGGTCCAAAGTTCACCTAAAAATGATTTTTTTCATATAGGGAAGGAAATTCTTGAGTCTAGAACATGTACTCAATATCCTAACTATGTGTACTCTAAGGAAAATATTATGTTCATATATTCTATTTGCCTCCCTAAAAATGGCAGTGATTCCATTTTTAGTAAAAAAACACCAAAGGTGGAGATATCCAACTATGATCTGAACATGATGCTACACAAATAAGACTAAATGAAATAACGACTACTACCATATGGTTCTATACCATGGAATAGATGAAATTCATTAGTTAACATCATCCATAGTCATATAATACAATCATTTTTTCCAATGGGTTGTATTTAATACCTTTTTTTGTAGATTATGTTAGTCTCACATACTCTATTACATAAGTATTAGTCTTACCCCATTATTGATTGATGGGAAAGATGAGGGTTTGAAGTTTGATTCAAAATTCCATAAACACATAGATGATATTTTTTCCATTTATAAAAATGCAAATATTAAGTATCTTATGATTGAAAATATAAATAAAATTGTCCAATTTATAGGTAATGCTAACAATGTTAATGAACTTGTCATTATGCCTCAAAAAAAGTGATGAATTATAGCAATATATGAATATTGTGTCAATGATTCATAAGAGGAATCGTGGCCTAAATTTTATTTAAGAAACTTCTCACCTAGCAAAAAAAAATATAAAGAGTGAAAAGGATTTATATTACAAACCCTGACAACATGGGAGAATGAGAAATCATGAAGATGTGGTATGTGCTAAGAGCTTGGAAAAGGTGTTTATTTACTTTCACAAAGCTAATGATTCAAAATAACATTTGAATCTTGTCCTAGTGTCTCCTACGAATATTTGAAAATTGAATTAATACTTCAAGAATGGAAGTATAATTTATTCATCTCAAATAAATATTCATAGAGTTATAAATCATTGAAATGCTAATAGTAATCAATTTTGACACAAGCCTTCAATCAAGGCTAATAGTTATAATATTAACCCAACTAAAAAATATCATATTTATATGTTGAATAAGGATGATGGGAAATGTAATGTATAAAAGGAATTATAAATTAATATTATATCTATGAGTAGGCTTTCAAAAAAAATAATGCTATTAAAATAAAAAATATATGTAAAAAATAATTTCAATAAGATCAAATGTTTCAATATATATATCCATAGAATCTATAAATGAATATAAAATGTGAATAAAATATAATGTCAGGTCAATTCCATATAAGCATACAATGCCAAACAATAATACATTACCATATAGGCATACAAAAAAATATCATGTAATACATATCCTAGTCATAAAAAATCCTCCCTTTTTGCTTTGCATGTAGAAGGATCTCCCTGAGATGCCTTGTTAATAGATGGAGATCCCTCAAATGATACTACATGTTGTTTTACACTCATATCTTTCCTATAGCTAAACCTGCTCATATGCATACATTGTTACAAACTTTGCATACTAGACATGTAACCAAGTTCAAAAGCTAATTTTAAAATGATAAAAATAATATTTAAACATGCACTTACCTTAATTTTGTTGTCATGTTCAATTTTATTTTGATACTTAGTATGGTCAATGCCAAGTTGAGTCTCATGCACAGGAGTTTGATATACCAAGAGTTGCTTCTCTAGTCATGATAATGAATGGGGTTAAACCCTATACACACACAAATTTAAACCAAATCAGTAAACAATTTAAATATAATATCTAAATTTAAAAATGAATATGTTTTTTACCATGTCACCCATGATATTCATTTGAATAGGAGTATCAAACATCATCATACACCCTTACATAGATAATACATTCACTTGAGTTATATTTTCACAATTACTCTAGAAAATTATTAAAATATATCTATATTTAATATTCAAAATTGCAAGTTATCATACCTCGATGAATTGGTGAGTAAATTAAATTGCAAAAAAATTCCCATGTTTGCTTTCACCAATAAAGATGGAGTATCCACTATGGTCATCAATTAAATAAACAAAATAAGATTTTTAGTTACACATGCATTATGTATGTATGTATGTTTGTGTGTGTGTATTATACATACATATAGACACACACACACACATATACAGATACATATATATATATATATATATATATACACACACACACACACATACATATATATATATATATATATATGTATGTATACATACATACATATATATATATACATACATACATACATACATATAAATATACATATATATACATACATACATATATATATACATATATGTATATATATATATATATATATATATATATATATATATATATATATATATATATATATATATATATATATATATATATATATATATATGTACACACACACACACACACACACATACATATATATGTATACATACATATAGACACACACACACACACACACACACACACACACACACACACACACACACATGTATGACATACATATATATGTGTATGTACATATGTGTGTGTGATACATACATACATACATACATACATACATACATACATATATATATATATATATATATATATATATATATATGTATGTATGTATGTATGTATGTATGTATGTATGTATGTATGTATCACACACATATATGTACATACACATATATATGTATGTCATACATACATATGTGTGTGTGTGTGTGTGTGTGTGTGTGTGTATACATATATATACACACACACACACACACACACACACACACACACATGTATATATATATATGTGTATATACATATACATATTATTGAACTTCCTATGTATATTAATTATTACAAATTTAATACAAATATTTGAAATTCGATATGTGAAATATTATTATTTTTTAATTTAAAATTTTTGACATGTAAAATATATAAGATACCTATAAAGGTGATGTGGAGGTGTCTAAACCAAATGTATGTGTCAAAATATACTCAATCAGAACCATATCATTTAAAACAATGAAAACACCACCATAATTGGGTTGCATCACATCATCATCCTAATTTAAATGTATAGTTCATGTAGAACAACATTATGTTCAATGTTTTTGTTGGGAGTTAATGCTAGTGTGATCATCTGTATGTTCACCCTTGAAAACATTAGTGTTAGAAAGTTGATGTATGTAGAATGAGGGTCTTATTAATCATGTTAAACACATGAATTGTGTCTATATATAAGTCCTCCTTCAATACATAGTGGAGTCTCTGAGGCTAATGTGGTTTTTGGATATAGACACTCATAGGCTAGTAAGGTGCATGATGTGCACCTAATTTATCTTGCTTATGACGTTTTCCTCAATTGTGAAAATTAGTGTAATAAAAATAGTTAAATTTTTTATTAAGGATAAAATCAAAATAGAGTTTCTTACAAAAATATAAAGGAACCTCGATTATGTTCTAAGGTGGGTAATTAAAGACCATACATCATTAGTCCCAAAAATTGTCTCTTATCAAATCATGGTAGCACTAGTGGATTGGGAACTATTTGCATGATAATAGAGGTGGTGCATTGGTTTTTGGATCAATTAATATTACATAAATTTTATATTTTGTATTTAGTTATTTTTTTATCTCTCACACCAACTTCTCATAATTTTTTAACATAGTATGACATATATATTTCAATAAGATACAAATATATCAATTTGACCTGGTATCAAGTCAACATCAAATAGTAATGAGTCCAATGTATTTGTAAAATAATTATGGTGGGTGTTGGTCAAAAAAGGGTCCATCTTTTTCCTAATTATATCCTTAATATATTTTTCTAATATATGTCCATCCAAATCCTCCTAACTACTTGAGGGATCTTGTGGAATTATAGGAGGGTAATGAGTTTTTTATCAATTTTTATATTCATATTAAATTACCACTTTTTTCATGTGAATGGGTTTTATAAGATGTATAAATCAGAAAATAAATGTTTTAAAAAAATAGTGCAAAACCAAAAAAATTACAAATTTTTGTGTTAATTAGATCAAACTTAGTCTAATTAAAACCCTTATTGAACAAAATTATTGATTGTCTCACTCAAATATATTTTCAAGATATTTCAACAACTTTGTTTCGGGGATAAATATAAATTTTTGGAATGTGAGCACGAGTTTTAAGATGCAAATCACTTTCATATGGAATGAATACTTAAAAGGGTTTAATAAATATGATAATAAACTATGAATATGTTTTAGGCTTGGTATTACCAAGCCTAATATTAAAAAACACATGTTTTTTATAACTACTTACATGCATATGCTTAATTCATGTTTAGACAAAAAAGTGTCAACCTTTTATCCCCGTAAATTTCTTCACTTACCCTTAGAATATATTTTACCTTCTATACATTATTTTATGGATTAATTCACTTTTACCGAGTATAATATCCATTGTCTACATATTCATTAAATGTTTTCGGTGAAACTACTATTTTTTACCATCCAACCTTGGGTTTCATGCCTTATTTCCGTTTAGGGTTTTCTATTGTTATTGTTAATTCAGATACACTTTTTTAGGGTTTTTATTTCTTATTGTGATATCATTAGTCATATATTTTTTTAGGTTTTTATTTCTTATTGTGATATTTTTTATTTCATGTTTCTATCTTATCACAATTAATAAAACTATATCTAATAGACCTGCTTAGTGAAGTGATAGATTATTTGGTAGACATATTAGTTATTTTAAAAATCCTTTGATTTGTACTCATGTTCATATGAGAAATAAATTAAAATTATTGGTGAAATTCATGATTCTTATATTGATGAAAATATACATTATAATACAAATGGTATAATTAGAAATAATAAAAATTCAAATGTTTTAAATGTAGATGCCCACAATACTAGTGCTATGCATGATAAGGGTAAAAAGTTTACTACACAATGTTATAATAAGTTATTTACCTTAGCTAATGTTCACCTTAGTGATTTATTATTTCATTTTATTTAGTTATCCCACCCATTTATGTGTGAATATTTCATTTATATTATTTTATATATTATGGGAATATTTGTTATTTGTTTCTATCCTTTAAGGATATTTATTTCTTTGTCCCAGGTTTGATATATTATCTTGATCTCATAGTTTTGATTGATCACTTAACTTGATCTCTTAGTTAGGATTGATATTTCTTGCCTATATATACAAGGCATATTCATTGTATTGGAAAAGTTTTGGAGATATAATATATGTTATTGTTACTCCTTTGTTTTGCATATGTATATGCAAGTATATGCTATCAAATTAATTTCATAATATTATTTTTATGAATGTTATGCTCTATCAACATCATAAATCTTTGTGTCTTAGAACAATCTGATTATCATTCCTTTCATGGTATCAACGCTTAAAGTGTTTTAGACATTTGTTTATGAATTAGTTACAAGAGCAATTTTTTTTCTGTACATCCAATTCTTTTTTGTTTTTTGTGACAGGGGAGAGGAATATATCTACATTTTTCCTTGTATATTTCGGCTTTAAACATTATTAGTGATGATTTGTAAGGAAGGAAGATCTTATTTTTTTGTAGATTTATGTTTGATTTTATGTTTTCTATAGTGCAGGTGTGTTTTTTGGCCACATTCTATTTTTTTTTATGAATCCTCAGGTGTAGGTTTATGCTTTTTTTAAATTATGGTTGTGTTTATTTTTTATATTTTTGCATATAATAGTGATGATGCTTAGTCAGGTGCCAAATTTAGGATAACAAATAGTTATAGGGTGACATGTGAGAGAGTATCAATTTTAAACAAATAGGCAACAACACTATTCATCTCAAATTTCCCCATTTTTTGTTGATGATGTAATACCCATATTAATCCTAAGGGGGAGGTCTCATCCTCTTCTTTAACCCCTTGGTCATATGGTATTCTCATGTGGACGGGGAATTCCTACTAGTGGGGGTTTATTTCTAGTCCTTTGAATTTATTTTTGTAATATCTCCAAGATTTGTTTTCAATAATTTAATTTTTTTAGTGTAAATTTTTTTTGACCCATTTATGATGAGAAATTTTGTAAAAAATATATCTTTTGATCGATAACTTGAAGTCAAGTTCTGATTTTTTGAAAAGTGCACATTGTTTTACACTTGATCTATTAGTGTCATTTATTTTAAAATGCACTAAAATATGAAGTGATAATTTTTTGGGGGGGATCAATATAAAATATTTTATGGGGTTATCTTGGTGTTTATTTGTGCACCCATTTGCATTCTTTTGATCTTTGGTGATTTATTAAAATGGATTCTTCTATATTAAATCAGTGTGAACCATTAACAACACATAATTACCACCAACAAAGACCAAAAATATAAACAATCATTAAACACAAAGGATTATGGGCCTTAGTGACTACAACATAATGAGTGTTCACTAGAGAATATGAAAAATTTTAGAACCCATACAAATTTGATGAGTGTATGGGTTTGATAGGAACTTATGTAAGTGATAGTCTTTTATCTCATTTGGAATGTTTTGACCCTGATTTCAAAATATGTTAAAACTTAAAGGGTTTATTTGGTAAGGTGGATCATATGAGAGCCATGAAACTTAAGTAGATATCAATTCTCTTAATCTTGAATATTTTGCATCTATTTTAGACTATCTAACTAAGTTCAAGAACTTGTTGACATAATTAAAGGGGAGTGGAAGAGATAAGAAAGATGAAGAGTGTGTGTACATAATTCTTTCCAAGTTGAAAAGTCCATTCAAAATATTTTATTCTACCTTTCCCTCTAACATGGATGCCTTAGATTCCACTTGCAAAATGCTTGATTTAAAGTTGTTGTGTGAAAGACTTACTAAGGTAAAACTCAAATTGCCTAACCTCAAGTCTTCCCCCTTTCAAAATACATTATTATCATCTCATCTTAATGGAAAGGTAAAATAAAAAAGTAAACCCAAAACCACTCCTTTTCCATCCCAAAGTTCCACTAAACCCAAAGAGTCTTCTAAATCCAAGAATAAATTTAGCCTTTCATGCTCCTTTTGTGGGAGGACTGGTCATGTATAAACTAGGTGTTGGAAGAGAGTGCAAGTATTAGAGGATGAAATTGGAAAACAAAGAAAGTATCATATTTCATAAAATGGTTTCTCACAAGTAGAAGGTATTGATTAATAAATTGAGACTTTTCCCCTATTGACAAGATGGATTTTGTGCACCTTGTACTTTATCTTACTACATCACAAGATTGGCTAGTGTGCCAGATGGATATAAAGAGTGATTTATTACATGGAGTTTTTTAATATTCAATATACATGGAGAAATTATTTTGGTTTGTTCATGATTCTTATCTTGTTTATCAACTATGAAAATCTCTCTATAGACTCAAACAGGCTCCCCGGGCCTTGGATGAGAAGATGGATTATTTTATTTTATCTACTAGATTTATTCATTACCACTTAGATCCTACCATATATATATATATCATGTTAGAGAGGATATTGTTATACTAGTTTTGTATGTTGATGATCTAATTCATATAGGTAGCTCATCTTCTTAGATTTAGGCTATTCAATAGGCTCTTTTAACACAATTTGATATGATAGATCTTGATCTTTTGCACTTTTTTTTTGGATTTATATATTTCTAAATTAGATTAAAGGATCCATTTTAGTTATAATAAGTAAACCTTGATCTTATTTAGTGTTTTGGCATGGTTTATTTCAAACCAAGTCCCTCTCCTTTCCAGTTTAGGGTCACTCTTACTTCCACCTGCATTACTCCTCTTTGTGATCCTACATTATATAGGTAATTAGTTAGAAGTCTCAGGTACTTGACCCATACTCACCCTAATATTTAATTTTCATTTGGGCTTGTATCTCAGTTTTCACATGCTCCTCATGATAGTAATTAATGGGATGCCAACAAGATTTTACAATATTCATAGTTTACTTTACACTTTTTATTAAACTACACCAGAGGCTCTACTGAGTTGGTTGGATATACTGATTCAAATTTGGTAGGTTCTATTGATGATAGGTGTTCCTCTTATGGATACCTTTTAGTCTTGGTTCTTCTCTATTTGCTTAGGCTTGTAAGAATTAGCAAGATATTTCACTTTCATCTACAGAGGTAGATTACAGGGTAACAATCATAGTGAGTCAATAGATTCTTTTCCTTCATCAGTTATTGATAGAGTTTATCTTCACATAGGATTCATCCACTATACTTTGGTGTGACAACCAAAGTATAATTCACATTTATTGTAAATTTTTTGAGCACCAATGGAAAAAACATATTGAGATTCACATGCAATTCATTTGTCGGCACATTCAAAATGGATTTTTTTGCTTGGAGTACATTTCAACTCAGTAATAGGTTGAAGACATCTTTATTAATCCTTTTGGATCACCTCATTACTTTAAGTTGCATGGCATGCTTGGGGTTTCAAAAGTTCTCTTTTTGGGGGTGTCCATTAGGACATCTTCTTTCTTCATTTCACTTTTTGGTGGGAAGTTCCATTTTTCTATAGTGTTCTCCCTTTCTCCACTTAATGAGAGATTGTTTCATAGATATATTATACATAATTACCTAATAAGGTCTTATTGTCGAGACTCATATTATGGATATTTCACTCTATTTTTGGCCCCTAGCTTCACTTGAGGGGGGGGGGCGTGTTAGAGAAGGTTATTTACCTTAGATTATGTTCACCTAGGTGCTTTATTATTTCCTATTATTTAATTATTCCCACCCCTTTATATGTGGGTATTTAATTTATTTTATTTAAGATATTATGGGGATATTTTCTAGTTATTTTTATCCTTTAGGGATAGTTATCTCTTAGTCCTAGGTTTGATCTCTTAGCTTGATCTCTTAGTTATGATTGAACACTTATCTTTAACTCTTAGTTAGGATTGATCTTCCTATATATGAAATACATATTCATTAAATTGGAAAAGCTTTAGAGAGATAATATATGGTGTTACTGCTCTTTTATTTTGCATATGTATCTTTAAGTAAATATTGCCAAATTAATTTAAGAATATTATTTTTATGAATGTGATGTTCTATTAACACCATATATATTTGTGGATTGGAATAATTTGATTATCATTCCTTTCACATGAGAGATATTTTTTAAAAAATAGTCTTTATTATTTACAAAATAAATTGATATAATGATTTATTTTGTTAGAAAGGAGAAAAATTAGAAAAACCTAGATATGGTATGTAGATATGAGGAAGTACATGTTGAAAATAATAATAAACCATTGACCATTATTATTTCACCCAATAGATATTCTCTTTTCATATTAGTTAACAATCATATTAATACCTCTTGCACACACATATTAAATATGACTATCCTTTCTTTTTCACCCTTTTTATTCTATGTGGTTTTTCCTTCTCTTGTTATCCATTCTTATGCCCACTCTCTTGATTAATCTTCCTTACGTGCGACATACCTATACTTGTAAAAAACCAAGCATTTGAAACCCTAAGTTTAAAAATTAAGGTCAACATATTTGATAGTTAATTACCTTATTTTACCTTAGACATGTTTATACTTCCACTAATTCCTAATTTTATCACTAGGGCGAGTTTCTATCATCTTTAGGACCTTCAACTAGATATTTTTATAAAAATTGTCCCATTACACAAAATGGCCATTGATTTGGGCTATTTTACTTAGCATATATTTAATAGTGGATTCTAATAGAACTAGGTTCCATTATTATCTTTTCATTTATTCATCATCTCTTAAATATCATGCCAATGATTGATACAAGAAATATGAACTACCTCCTCCACATTCACAAATTTTAATTTTATATCAATAAATAATTCTCAATGTTAATGTGGATACTATTGATTTTGATTTTAAAGTAGTGTACATAACATACACACTATTTTTGTTTCACATATATCTTGGAAGTTTATATCCTAGCAAAAAACTCCATATACTTTGACTCATGCTCATGTGGGTGAGCCTCAATGAATGTTGGTGCATGGACAAACGTCTCTTATATTAGGTCGGAAAAATTATTCTTGACTTAAAATTTATTGATCAAGCTTACCAACTATGTATCATTTTCATCCTAACGGTCTTATATTAATTTTTTTTAGGTATGATCTATTTATTTATAGGCCCTTGAGCTAGATACATAACTTACTTCATGACGTTTTCAATTAATCTTCCTACATGTTAAATTGGAAAAAGGATGGGAGACAAGGCCATCCTTTCCTTAGCCTTGCGGGTTAATTCTTGGGTCTTTTGGTTTTTATATAGAAATTTTATGACCATGCTTTGGTTACTTGTGAAATTATTTTATTCATTGGTTTATATTTGTAAATTAATTTTGGAAATAATATGTAAAATGGATAATTTATATTGAGGCAAGTTGGAGTACCTAGTATTTTTTAAACTAATTTATTTAAATTCTAGGATTATGTATAAACACATGGGAATTCACAACATGATTTTAGGTCATGAAGAACTCAATATATGGATTTTATAAATGTAAGTCTTGAATATACCCTCTATTCCTTTGTAATTAGCTATGTTTCCATAAATTATTTCCAAAAATTCCATAAAGACAAAATAGGCCAAATAAATTTTAATGTGAATATAAATATCTATGATATATTTGTCATTGTATGATAATATTATTTTGAAATATTACATTTTAAAGGTAAATACAAATAACATATCGATGAAATTTGAGTTTAAAAAAATTAAAATATAACTAAATGTAAGACCTTTAGGAATTAACTTCAAGCAACCATTAATAGTTGTTGGAGGTCTGATGGGATAAAATGGTTGAAGTACCTAGTTGGACAAAGGAACTCAATTGAGATCTTAGAGGTAATTGCTAAAAACTTGATCAATTTTTTAAACCTTGACTACATTTTAAATTATAATTTGGAACCAAGGACCACATGGTGACCATTAATTGTTGTTAGGGAGATTTTCCCCCTTTCATCATTTTCATCCATTCATGGTCCAAAACATCCATATTAATGTTTTGAGATCCCTAAAGAGGGGAATATACCTAGCCTTGGTTTAAATTTTTCTAAAACTAAAATGGAGACTTTTTCAAAAATTGTGAAATAGCTTAGAGACACCATTAATGGATTCCATATATGAGCTTGGAGGATAAGTGAGAAATATTATGGACTAGTCCCATCTAAATTATAAATACATATTTATATTGTAGGTTTATGCAACCATAGTTGAGTTCATAACATTTATATATTTTCCTAAAGTTTCCTAGGGATTTCTAGTTCTGAAATGATCACCAGCTAGACTAGTCTAGATTTGATGGAGGAGATTGGATGTTCCACCCACGAAGACCTTACCTAGGATATTTTAGGCACATATTTAGTCACATGAGACCTATTTTGTATTTCACTTAGCCCATTTATGAAATCACATCAATTTGAAAATAGATTCTTATTTTGACTTAAAGTATGAAGCTACCTCCCTTAATTGGTCAAAATCATTTAGGGGATAATTTCAACTCCATTAGACATCAAAGTGGGTAATTTTAACCAAGTCCATACTATAACCATTTCTTTATTAATTGTTATTATAAATTAATACAATGAGGTCATGGGGTTCACCTTGCTCATTTAGGTAATATAAACCATTTAGGTTACAATGGGTTGATTGGTGTAGGCCAAAGAAAAATAGGCAATGTTATGATTAATTATACATTGATAACCACACATGTTATTACACATAGTATGTAATGGTTGATGATTGGAGTGACATAGGTCATATTGTTTTTGCATAGTACATTCTCAAAAATAAATTACTTTTTTTAGGTTGGTTTCTTCAAGCATAATTTTTGGAAAGAATACCATATTTAAAAATAGTGAATAAACTAGTGATGCCATACTTATTTAATTTCATTATGCATGGTAAATTTGGGATTAGTTTTTTAGGAAAATTCTAAATTTATTAGATATTAAAAAAATTATTTCTATAAATGATAGAAGTTTGGAAGTCTAGATTCAAGAATAATACCCTAAATGGATTATGGTTAACAAGAACCTCCATTTATAGAACATATGGTGGAAATGAGTAGGAAAATTTATAGGATACATATTGAGGTAACTCTAACAAAATAGTAATTATGCAAAGTGAAGGTGAAAGATAGTCTAGGACATAAAGTGGTATAATTATTTGAGAAATGGATTAAAATTCCTTGGTTAATTGATAATATCCCTCTTGATAAATGGATTTATTATAAGGATAAATTTAAAATGAAGAGATATGGTCTTGTAAAAAGATGAGGATTTTGAAACTCATTTATTGATGGGGAAACCAAAGATAACCTTAGACAAGTGGGTCATAAACCATTAGGGCCAACCTTGGCTAGTCTACCCACTAGATATTGACATAGACATAAATAATTGGGAATAGGCAATGGATTTCCTTAAATGGGGTCAATTAGAAGTGTTGAACATATGAAAAAGTTAATAATTGAGGGAAACTCATAAAATTATTTAATCCCCTCTCTGGTAGGGTTGTTAAGGTATGGATAAATAATGAGATTTAAAAGGAATTACATTTATTTATGGTAAACTAGATATGGAAATATTTTAAAATATCAACAAAAAATAAAATATAGTAGATTATTGGGCATAAAATATGGGTAAAAATATGAGAAAAGTAACTCAATTTCCTAATAAGGTCTGACTCCCTCTCTTTAAATATTAATTATAAAAAAATAGTGGAAGATATATCCACTACATTTAGGAGGTAAATATATACCCTAAGATAATAAAATAATTTTTAATGGGAAGGGGATCTAACTCATGAAATATCACCCCTCATAAATCATTTATTAGGAGATGCCTTGTCAAAATGTTTTAGATAATTTGGAATCAATGTTTCATGCCTTGTGATGACATGCCAATTCATATATATTTATGGGAGTTCCATTGGGAATATAAATGGAAGTACATGCTTAGGAGAAAACATTTTTTGTAGTTAAATGAAATAATATATTTCCATGGTTTCCTATCAATATTTATATCAAAATTAGACCCTTTTTTTGCCTATAAATGTTTTTTTCATGATTTTATACAATTTTTTTATAAGATTAGGCTTTACATCAACCGTAATGATGTAATATAGTTACTAATGTCATCTAACTTGGAATAAATTAGATAGATGTTTTATTGATGTAATGTGCATCACCAAAATTTATGTGAGAAAGTGCATAAATTTTTTTGCATCAAATTTGTTGAATTTTTAAAAATTTGAATTTGTTGATTTGGAAGTTTTGGAGGAAATTATTTGTGGGAATTGCAAAATGTGGATATATAATGTAATTTCATCATAGATTGATGTAAGATAACATAATTTGCATCAAAGCTTGACATAATTCACATTAATATCTTACATAATTTTTTTTTTTTGCATTAGATGCGAGCCTTTAATGTTATATTAGAATAATTATATATGAGTTTTCGTTGTATGTATATACAATATCCGTATCCACCTAGAAAAATTCATTAAATTTAAAAACATGCATTACAACCAAATGAGGTCATTTTTCACAAGGTTTCATTCATTTGATTATTTTCATTTACCTTAAATTTGATGTTATTAGGATGTATTAAAATTTAGATTTCATAATATACAACATTCACCATAAAAATGTGAATGCTAATAGATAATTTATTGAACTTAATGAATATAGAAATGACTAAGAGATGAGACACTTAGCTGATATTCTATTTTTTTGCTCATTATCTATGAGGACCCTTATACAAAAATTTATGAATTATAAAAAAATAAATTAATAATGAAATGATATTTAGAAATTAACTGAAAATAAAATTTAGACCACAAGCCAATTTGAGGGGTTAACCTCCTTTGAGGAAGCTCAATATAATAATATTCATGGATGGATTCGTTAGGCCTTAATGCTTACTTAAATATTACATATATTCTAACAACTACTACTTCCAATGTATGTGGCATAATTAAAATATGCTCAAGGGATGAATTACAAATCTTATGTATCTATAGTGACTAATACACTAATAATGTAAAGAGAAGGGTAGAAAATGGGTTCCTGACATCCCCTCCCCCTTAGAAAAAACTTTGTCGTCAAAGCTTTAGATGTGGGAATTATTGCTGAATTTATAATAGTGGTTCCCATGTTACATCTTTCGGTTGCATTCCATGCCACTAAATTAAGAATTTAATAATTTCAATAAGAATGTTGGAAGATGTGCTTATCTAGGATTACTTCTAGTTTGATAAGGATCGATCCTTAATTATGAAGTTTTGATAAAACTATTTGATTTCTAATGGTGGTTACATGAACTTTATTCAAATAGGAGACATAAGAGACTAGGTGAATTTGGGAGGAAGGTGGAAGATACATCTTGTAACCAATGGACCTAGTCTATTAAATAACCTTATATGGCCCATAAAACTTTGGAAAAATCTTATGACTCCCTTTTAGTTTTAGGAATGATTGATTATATGGATGTAAACAAATAAAAACCATATCTTCAGGTTAAAAGGTGTGATCAAAATAGTACTAATCAACTTGTTGCTTCATTTGATTCTATGCTAGATGGAGATTCTCCCATATGGTGCTGACAATCTACTATCAATGTTAGAGACTAGTGTCAACCACCTAAGTCAGTGAACTGCCAAGGGTATATGGGAGAAGTGATGGAGGTGCTTGATCATAGACCATGTCATATGGAGTCATTTTAGCATAAGTGTGGTATGAGGTATTAAACCACCATTGTGTAAGGGGAAACCAATTTTCCCACTATTTTTTTTGTTTCAAAGCAAAGTAATGAAGGAATTTTTCCAAGCATTTGTTGACAATTTTTGTCTAGCCATCTGTTTGTCGATAATACCTAGAGTTCATCTTAAATTTTGTGCATGTGCATTATAATAGCTCCATCTAAAAATGGATGGTGAAAGTTACATCACAATTGGAGACAATTGAAGAAGGGATTCCATAAAATAGAATATCTAATCCAATAAAAATTGTGCAATCATGGAGGTTGTATAGGGATGGTTAAGGAAATAAAAATGATTATATTTGGAGAGGTAGTCTACCATGACTAAGATCACTATTTTCCCTCTATATTTAGGGAGCCCTTCAATTAAATCCATAGAAATATCTATCCATATCCTAGTAAGAATAGGAAAGGGATGGAGTAAACTAATAATTATTATTGTTTCACCTTTGTTACATTGGTAGGTATCACATTCAACCACCATCTATTTAATTTCCCCTTTCATCCCCTTTCAAAATAAGTTTCAATGTGCCCACTCATATGTATTGAGAAAGCCCAAGTTCCCTACTAATGGAGAAGCATGGTTACATAAAATATGGCTTGATTAATTTTTTACTATGGGGAATCATTAGATGACCCTTGTATTATAGATAAACAACATCCCATGAGTATTATAGTATTGAAAAAGGGTTAGTGTCCAATTATTGAATAAGGTGGTTTAAGGAGGGATAATTTGCATATATTTGGTGTATAGATTCAAACTAGTTTTGAATGGGCATGAAGATGGTAGAAAGGGAACTCTGGTCCTTGAATGTGTGTAAGAGAGCACTGCCATGACATTATCTTTACCCTTCATGTAAGTGATCTTAGAATCATAGCCCTTGAGTTTTTTGACCCATTTATATTGTACCAGTGATGAGACCCATTATTCTAGGAAAAAATTAAAACTATGATGATAATTTTAATTCAAAAATGATTCCAAGATAAGTATGTCTATCATATTTCTACTACATACAAAATTTCCATCATTTCCTTTCCATATGTATATAAATCCAAATTTCATCAAAAAAGGAATTTTGTAGTGAAAGAAATGGGATAACCCTCTTAGATAAGAACATCACCTAGGTCATTTCCACAGGCATCACCTTTGATGGTGAATTTTTTTTTGAAGTATAGCATGGCCAAAAATGGTGTGATATACATATCCTATTTGAGTTCCATGTATCCCTAGTCAATTTTGACATCCCATGTGAATTCATCCTAGTTCAATAATGAATTCAAGGAAGACATAATATTTCCATAATCTTTGACAAAATTGATTTAGTATCTTGTAAGGCCTAGGAATCCATGAAGGATCTTAAGATTTTTTAGTCGAGTCTAATGCTACATGACACTTCTTTTTTATATATCCATGTAGACCCTAAAACTAAAAAATGTGCCCTATATATTCAACCTCTTCTTGACCGAAGAAACACTTAGACTATTTATCACATAAATGATAGTATACTATAAGTTTTAATGCCTTGAAAATATGTTATAGATTATTGAACCATGTATGGTTGTAGATCAAAATATCATCAAAGAAAACCGAAGGAAATTGATAGAGGAAAGGTTAAAATATTTTATTCATTAGTGCTTAAAATGTTGAAAGGGCATTGGTAAGTCCAAATGGCATGACCAAGAATTAATAGTGAACATCATGAGTTCATAAGTATATCTTTATAATGTCATAATCATGCACATGGATTTGATGATATCCTAAATAAAAGAGCCAATTCAGAGAAAAAATTCCCCATGGAACTCATCAAGAAGTTCATTAATGACAAAATTTGGGAATTTAACTTTGATAGTGAGGTGGTTAAGGGAGTCAAAGTCAATGTAGAGGCACCATGAGACATAATTTTTGTGGATAATAATCATTGGGGAGGATTTTGGGTTGGTGTTGGGGTGAATAACACTATATATGAAGACTTCCCATACTAGCTTCTCAATCTTAGTTTTTTGTAGATAAAGATCGTGGTACAGCCAGATGTTGGGTGGGATGCTCCTGGAAGGATCAAAATGTGATGATATTAATGGCATAAAGGGGAAGCCCCATTGGATATATAAAAATGGTTGCATGATTTTTGAGGATTACTTGTAAATTAATAGGTTATTCATTAGCAATGAGAAGCTGGGGTTAGATGGACTGTAGCTAGGAAATGACCCCATGCAAGATTTTATTTAGAAACTCTTCCATGTGATGGGAACTGATGATGCAATAAAATTTGGGGAATAACCCTTTTAAGATGTGATTACGGCCACTATATATGAAATTCATCCAAAGATCATAGAATTCCCATAGAATAGGTCCCAATATGCAAAGCCATTGCACCCCTAGGACCATATCACATCCTCCTAGGGGTAGGGAAAACATATATGAGCAAAGAGTGTAACTATCTATTTAAATATGAACACTCTAACAATTTCCTTTACATGGTAATTTTACCCCATTAGAAATCATGAATTCAAATCTATAACAAGGTTGTACAAAGTAGTCTGCTTGCTCAATAATGTGGGGATGATGAAATTATGAGTGCTATTAGAGCCAATGAGGATTTTGAGAGTGATATTTAAAAAAAAACCTTTGAACTTCATGGTTTTTGGGGTGGTAACACATACTAGTGCATGTAGAGAGATCTTAGGTTGAGTCTCTTGATTTATTAATTCATCTAATAGGATCTATTATATGCCAACAACCTAAAATTCTTGGATATTGGGCTCACTATCATTCTCTGGTGGTGATTCCACATCTATCAATAAGAGGTTTTGTGTGATCTAGATATACCATTAACACATTTTTCATAAAAAATATAACATAATAATTTATCCTAATGATCCCACATCTCTTCTTCAGTAAGGTGATTGACTAGTGTGGTTATGGTTGGCTAATAGTTTATTGTGTTCTTGATGGGTGGGAAAGTGGGGGTTTGATTTTGCACTGAGAATTTATCTTATACTAACATAGATAGATGTAAGGCATCCATAATTTTTTGGGTTTAAATATTTTTACCTTTGAGAGGATTAGACCTTTTAGGCCACTAATAAAATAACTCTTGAAGAAGTCATCTAATAACCCTTCAGCATGATTAGCCAGTTTCTCAAATTTAATCTAATAATCATGAATAGTGCCTCTCTAGCAGAGTTTGGTGAGAGATATTGTAAAGTACTAAAATGTTGAGGGATAAAACCTACCTAGAATTAAGGATGAGAAGTTTTTAAAATTAGGTTCATCATTTGACTTGAGATACCAACATTATTGTTGACTAAATTTGACTTTTTAGTCAAATTAGGATACCTATAGGTAAAAACTTGACTTTGTATATTTATAGATGGGTGTAATATATTGTCATGAAGTGTTTTATAGGTTTATTTATGTCAACCAATGTTATATTAGATTTTGTCAATTATTTTTTATGTCCTTATATCATTTTTGGGTCATTTAAGGGGTCAAAATAGTGCATTTAATGCTTTATATGGGTTTATTGGGAAACGTATAAGTGGAAAAACATTATTTAATGCCAAATGTGTCATTTTAAGTCTTATATAAATAAAAATACTAAAAATATGGTAGGTTGTTCAAATAAAATTTAGTTTTCTTGGTAAAAAAGGATAAAATGGTACTTGTACATCCTCTTCAGGAAGTGTGCCACTTGGAAAATGTTTTAATGTGACTATTCAACTTTAAAAAGCTCAATCCAATGTTTTTTTTGATCTGGATATGTCATTTATTTGTCAAAACCATTTTTCTTCCTTTTCACCTTTTTAGACACACAAAAGTGACTTGCAAGTTTGTACTTGGTACGGTCAACACGAGCGGTTTCAGGTAGAATGAATCTAGGAGGCTGTTTTAAAATTATATACCTTAATTTTCATATATATAAGTTTGAAATCACCTTGTAGACCTTGGTAGGGAGAAATAATATGGAAATAATTAGGACTATACAATTGATGGAGAGTGATGTTTTATAGGCTCAAAGTGGCCTACAAAAATATTAAATTTTGTTAGTGTTATTTACATTCTTGAGCCAAAAGGAGACATTTATTAACCAAGGTTATATATTGAAATTAAAACCTTAGTGTGGGTGTTTCCAATGGTGGAGGTATAATTCATAAAGAAATAAAGGATATTCAAAAATATGCTTAATTTTTTTTATCCCCCTACACCCACTTTCAGTCCATATATAAGGCAAATGAACACCTACAATTGAGCATAAAGATAGGGTTACAAACAAGGTGTCTAAGTGGAGGTTTAAACTAGTAAAGTTGAACAAGGGAATATAAACCAATATAAAATGAACCTTGGGGATATTTATGAGGTTATACACATTACTACTGATTTCTAAACATACAATATAACCTACATGCTAGGGTAAATAGGGGTGTCTCAGTTAGCACCTAGAGAGGCTCAATCTTGAAAATAAAAATACATAGGTATAGTAATAAGGAGTTTGCACCTGATATAATATCATGTGTAACCTCAAGGGAAGTCATGGTGACTTCATAAACTACCAAAAATATAAGTGCACACCTACACAAGTCTCTAAAACCATGTACACACACCTACAACCAACATTATTGACTGAGATAGGTAGTTGGTGAGAAAGGAGTGTGTTGGTTTTTAAAAAGCTTAGAAATGGAGGAAATAAACTTAAAATATTAATAAATTACCCTAAAGGAAGTAATTAAAGTTTTTTTACTTTTTCATCAATCCTAAATCATGCAAACATGCACCTATAGGTGCCTTTCCAAGAAAAACATAGTCAGGAGCAAGAGACTTAGTCTTGTGAATCCATGAGTATGAGTGATCAATGAGAGGTCAGAGTGAATAATAAAAGATAAAATACATAATTAATTATTATCATAACCTATATATGGTTTTTATAATGTAAATCAATCAAGAGGAGAGTCCCTAATGGAATAATTCAATCCAAGTACTAAAAAACCCTACACAGTCTATTTTGTTAAGAGACCAGTTTTGGAATTTGAAGGTTTGGAAGGTCATGTGAGATGATTAGGTGATTAAAATTTGTGAAAATATTCCTAAAAAATTGAGTAAGAATCTAATACCTCTAATTTTTTTTATAAAATAGGGGAGGTACCTCTTGTTTTATTTCAGATAGGGGGTACTTTCCCTATACATAAATTGAAAGTTTGGAGGGAATAGGATAGAAAAGTTGGACCAAGAGTTGGGAAAATATTAAGGGAAGGTGTGGAGATTTATAATACAAAATTATTAATGTGTATAACACCTTTCATATGGGTGAAACCAAATAGGGTACTAAATAACTCCAAGGTTGCAGTCAAGTATGTTAAGCAAGTTTTGGCCTAATACCCATTTGAGAAGTCAAAACCATTTATAGCATGAGGTATGATTTATAATTAAATATAATATGTTTATAATATCATTGTAAATTTTTTTGAACTATTATGACATAGGGTAAATCATCAAAAGACTATCTTGAGGTCTTAAGGTACATATAGGCTTCTAGGAATAGTGAGACCTTGAAGCCAAAGAGAAGGTCATTCTCAACTCCAACATTATAAGATAACTCAAATGGACTGTAACATGTTTATAAGGTCATAATAGACATGTATAATATATTTTAATGTATGGGAACCATTATAAATCCATTTGGAGCCTCAAGGATAAACTTAGACCTACAAAATAAGCAAAACAAGCTCAACAAGGGGAATTTGATTGCTCATATCTTTCATGATGATCTACATGGTTGAAAAATAGGTTTAGAGGAGTCATATAGGGTACATATAAACTACTCTTTGGATTTAGTTTGAAACTTTGATGTCCAACATTCATGAACATAGCCTAAGGGTCAAAACTAGTCTAAAACCTTTGCAAATCATTAGCTAGGACCAGTTTGTGAAAATGGACTTGGAAATGTAATATAATGGCATAGTATGATGAGAATACCTATTTTAAATTTTAAATTATTCCTCAAGATACTTCACATTCCAGCTATCCATACAAACTTATACAGATGGGGTGAAAAATAGTCTTTTTGACCATTTTTGTGTTTTGAAAGTTCTAAAAGGATTCAAGATATGAAACCAAATTTGGGTGAAATATTAATACTTAATTTATCTCCATATATTAATTTAATGACTTGAATAAACATCTAAGTACCCAAACTAAGTGTTTCAACTCAGCTAGTCAAATTTGGTATATTGGACAAGCTAGTGAACAAGATGGAAAACTTAAAGTGATCTCATTTTAAGGTGTGCCAAATTATTATATGGAAATTTAGGGCCTTGAAACATTTAATACACTAAATTTTATGTATTTTAATTTAAAACTAAAGCCAAATTTGGATCCAAGTGTACATGGTGTATAAAAGAGCAGTTTTCTAGATAGTAGAGGAATATTTCTTCCTTCCAAGAGTTTCTAGATGACCAAGCATGAAACAAATTCATGGTGAGGAATTTGTGATGTCATTACCATTCATTCCAATAATTTATAATACTCTTCATTAGTTATATGATGTTCAAATAGATCCAATCATGAAGGCATTATTTATGTGCAAGTTGTGGAGTTTTTTTGCCAGTTTTCATGAAATTGATGCCTTGTATGGACACTTGGAATTAAAAAATTACATGGTTAATCAAATATAATTATTAAATTCATAATTAGCTTCTTATCTTATCTTGATAAGTGTCCTTATGACCCTTGGAATTCTTTCTTCTTCTTTCTCTCACAAGTTCTATAAGAACTAACCATTTTGGCATTGTATTGGATGCTCCACCTGAGTATGGAAAATCCCTAATCATTTGTATAAATTTTTATTAGTAAAATTAATAAGTTTTAACTCTTGCATGAATATTCATAGTGTGCTTTACTTAAATGCTGAATTTTCTTAGTGAAGACTATGGATTCCTTAGCAAGTTGTAACATTCTCTCGCCTATTTGTAGCTTCTTTTTGCAAGACATGTCATGTGCTATAGGAAATGTCAAAGTTTAAGTGATTTAGTATCTTAATTAGTTCCACTCAAGGCCTCTTTTATAGTCCTCCTATATTTTCATATTCATCCATAACTCCATAATATAACATTGATGCAAGAAGACATAGATTAGAAAGTGTATGTTTAATTTGTCCTTTGATTTCAAGTGTAATATGCATATGGTTGGATGCCATAGATAAATTTGGTGCATCACCTCCCTTAGATTTTTTTTTAAAGTTATCCTTCTCCCTTTTCATCCCTAAAGTTATTATTAGTTTCAATCCTAAGATATACATCAAGGGAGCTAGCCCTATCTAGATCATCCCTAAAGTTATTATTAGTTTCAATCCTAAGATATACATCAAGGGAGATAGCCCTATCTAGAGACTCATCTCATTCGTTAGGCTACCCATAATCCTAGAGGTGATTCCATTATGCCACTTGGATGAGTAGATATTTTAATCTCCTTAAAGGTCAAAAATACATGTGAAAACAATTAACATTGGAGTGATTCTTGTTCAAAGTGGAAAGAAGAAATTAGGACTTTTATTGATAGAATAAATATTGTGAAGGTTGAATAATTACTCGACTCCATATATCAATCTTATAGGATATGTATCATTGAACCAAGGAAATTACATCTTGGGACCACATGATGTGTGGAGAGAAGATACAATATTCCATGAAGAAGACTCATTCTATAATTTATTGAGTAAAAGGTTATTTTATTTATTTAGTCCACATATCATATTAGTTAACTCAATGACCTAGGTTTTCAATGTTGTGATTTATTCCTACATGATCTTTATGCTTGCATGGGTGGCTAAAATAAATAATGTTTTTTTTTGGGTAAGGGATATAAAAATTCATTGTAAGACATGATCAACAAGGAAATTTTCTAATTTGAGCTTAATCAAAAGGGGTAAATATACTTTTAATAATATTTTAGAATCTCTTGTTAGGATTGACGAAGGCAAGGGAAATTTCAAAATCATAATACAAAAACTATAAATTTTTTCTGAGAAAGATAGAGGAGTATAAAAGTGAAAGGAACACTATGGGAAAGTTTTGAATCAAGAGGGAAAAAACTAAAGAAGTTATGGTAAGACTCAAAAAAATAAAAAAATTAGATTTTTGGCCAATAAAAGTGGAATTTGGATATGGACGCTCAAGGGAAAATGTGTAGAATGGAATTTTAGGTAATATAGGAAATTGAGAGTGAATATAACTATAGATGAGAGATATGTAAAAAAAAATGAATTTTAGGTGATATAGGAAATTGAGAGTGAATATAACTATAGAGGGAGAGATATGGAAAAAAAATGGTTTTTTTTCACTCTTTTTTTTTTTGAAAAATTGATTTCCTCTTTGTTGTTCCTATCAAAAGCCTATCAACAAGTGCATGGTGACTAACTATTCTCAACTATGATCACTTTCTTATTGATCTTATAAAACTATTATGTTAGGTATGGGGCCCAAGTATATTAGGCTACCTAAGGGTTTAAAGGGTCTCTCTAGCCTCCAATGCTGACTAAACAAGTACCACTCTCTAGAAAAGTTTTGGACACAAATTTATGCCTAAGCAATATCTCTTGGTTTACCTCACAAGTGGAAACTAGTCAATCAGGATGGGGATATTTCCCTTTTGGCTAGCATGTCAGGTTAATGGTCAGATATTTTTGGATTCTTGTGGTATTCTTCTCAATTATTTTTAAGGATTATGCACAAGTAATTCACATAGTTATGTGGAAGGTATTTACCCTTATCTGAACATGCAATGAATATGCATAAAACAAAGGCAAGGAAAAATATTTTCATAAATGGTATAGATCTTGGAAAGCCACTGCTAAAAACAAATCTCCAAAATCTACCCATAGGTTGAGAAAGTGCTTTGATACTAGATGTGAGGATCCTTATGCATATATTTACAAACAACAAAAAATAAATTAATAATGAAATTAAATTTGGAAAATAACTCAAAATAACCTTAAGATCATAGGCCACTTTGATGGGGAAACTTCTTTTGAGCAAGCTCAATATGATAATATTCATGGATGTCTTCATTGGGCCTCAACACTTAAATATTAAATCTATTCTAACAACTACTACTTCCCATGTATGTGGGATAATTCAAATATGTTCAAGGTATGAATTAAAAATCATATGCATCCATAGTGACTAATTCACTAATAATTAAAATAGAAGGATAAGACATGGGTTCCTAACATTGTCTATGTAAAGACATATAAAGTAACCTAAAATGGCTCTATGATTTCTCAGCTAAGGAAACTAACTGTCTACAATGATCAATCTTTTCCACTATCTAATATAACTATCCCTATGTATTTTTTGTCTTTAAAACCATAAATCACTATACCTAAATTCCAAGATGATTACTATGTAATTATTAGACCTTGGTCATATGTGCATATCCTTGTTTTAGTTTCCTTTGCCTTGAAACCCTTGATCCACTTTTTCCACTTGATTAACTTATAAAAAGGGGTTAAAAATATAGGTTATAGTTCCTAAACCATACCTTGATAAATGGTTGAGTGTTTCCTATGTTTTAGTACTTCAAAGAGGGATTAAACTACATTTATTTTTCCCACCTATGTATATGTGGACATAATTGTGATCCACTATAATGAAATGAAACTCTTTGGCTTTTGACACAAAATAACATGAGAATTTTACCTTGTATTTTTTCCTACTAGGATTTTAAGATTTTTATTTTTAGGTTTTTTCATATTTGCATGGTTTTGGCTAGTACCTCAAGGATGTGAAAATGGATTTACTTGATGTGTAAGTGATTTTTAGATGATTAATAGATGCTAGGTGATTTAAGTGCTAGAAAAAAATTGACTTAGGATTGGTTTGTATATAAAATGATTATTTGGGTAATTAAATCCCATAAATGACATGTGAAACATGTAATTTGATCCAATATAAGGACTTTAATTTGAAAAATATATGTTTGAGAGACATATGCCACTATCGGTGAAGGTAGACATTATTGGTAACCAATAATATGTAATTATTATTGGCATCATCTAGAGAGGTAAATGAGGTGATGTGGACTATATAGTATGTAAATAGTCTACTTAGGAAGACAAATCATTATGGTACATACTACAAAGATCATGAGCATGAATGACCAAGTCCATATATAAACGAATAGGGTAGAATGTGGGAAAGAGTCAAATGTGTATGCATAAGTAATTTATGTTAAATGTATGTCAAATACTATGTTACCAAATGTATAATATAAAATTTAAGTGACTATAAATACCTCAATTTTAGTCTTATATTTTAAAATACTAGATTAAAATGATAAAATAAAGAAACTTTGTACCTATGTCTAAATGCACTTGATGGTGGCAGGTATGTCCTATAGCTTAATCTATGTATAAAATTCAAGGAAACTTGTTGAAAACAATGTCCACTCATGATATAAAATATGAAATCATCTAGAACATTGTGTTTTTTGAAATCAAGGAAGCTTGTTGAAAATAATGTCCACTCATGATATAAAATATGAAATCATCCAGACCATTGTGTTTTTTGAAATTAAAAATTCAATGAATGAATACACATTTGGGTAGCTAAATAAAGCTATCAACTAAACTCATTGGATATTTCCATATGGTAATAATACCATAATTATTTTTAAAATGTCATCATAACTCTTTTGGTGTAACCTTGAACCAAGTTCATATGTAAAAGATGGAGTGCCATATGGGGCTCATATGTAAACTTGAAACTATAAATTATTTACTATAGATGTATTTTAGACTCAAAGATATTATATAGTACCATAATTCCCCAACATAAATAGAAAATTTTATGTGTGAACAACATTATTTCCCCAAATCGTGATCCATATTCACCTGAGTATGATATAAAATGCCATAATTTGTATGCCACTATGTTAAATATGATAAAATATAATAATCTACTCAATCTGACCCTTGTATCCTGATAAATATGTTTAGTTTGATCCATTTAATATGTCTTATCATGTTGAATAATTTCTTATGTGTTCCTTATGATACTTTAAAATACCCCACATATGCCTCACATATGTGTCATTCTATCAATATGTCCCAATCTGAATCCTAATATATCCTATAATATAAATTATTTATCTTTTAGGGCATGAATATTTATAATAATCTCACTATAATTCCCATTTTCTAGGTGAGGAATAAATCCTAAAAATAACTCATCTCAAACGAAAATATTAATATGCAACATCTTACCTAGAAAAAGTTAAGCATGTAGATCATGTGTGCTAACATGATAAGGCCATGTCATCATTTAAATTTTTGATCATTAACACACATATGAAACATGTAACCTAAGGCATAAAAGTATCATATCACATAGATATATAAATTAGGAATTTTTTTTCATAAGCACTTAGTAGTAATCCACATATAAATTTCATGAACTAAATCATGGTATAAAAAATATATATATATTTCATGATAGTAATCATGGAACTACAAGCTAAAAAATATTTATACAATCACACATGTTTTCATACAATTTCATGATCGTGATTCATATAATCACCCAATATGTGACCCAAATCTAACTTGACATGGAAAACATGAACATGACATGGACTAAAGGATCCTAAAAACTACTAATGCATGATGTGATAAACGATAATAAATGCACCCATATAAGACATAATATAACACATAATATCACACATCTGTGATCACATAATGTAACAAAAAATAATATCCAATAAATGTAATGTGCATCAATACTCACTCAATGTAACACACAATCTAACTACAATATAACTACACATCCATGGTCACACAATGTAATAAAAATTAATGGTCATGTGCATACAAATAAATATAGCATGCATAAATAATCACTTAATATAATACACAATAAAGTATCAATCTATGAAACATACATCAATAACACATGCATAGACCAAGAAATGTTATTATACAAAAGTAATTAATGTCATCATTTAAGCATATAAAGGTAAAATATACTTAGATCATATAACCCTAAAAAGTATATTCGAGATCAAGTTATGTATAAAAAATGTAACTCAGTATGATCAATGGAATGGTCATATAGATATATAACCTTATAAAGTGTACCAAGATGCCCATAGAGTAAGTATGCCCCCAATGTAGAAAATAAGTCCCAGGTCATAAGTAATTGTTGAAATTTTTGCCTCCTATGCCAAAGGACAACCCCTATAATCCAAAACATTCCAAACTAGTCTTGTGTCATGTTCACTCATGAATTTTTTTAAGCCTTTGGATAAATTAAGGTAATTAAGTAAAGTTTAAAGTTGTTTTTTGCAAGTTAAGTTATATGTATTACATGGTGAAAATAATGATGTGGTGATATTTAAATATGACATAGTAATATGTATTGGATTATAAATTAATAATCAAAGTCAAGAATATGAAATGTTTCCATTTCAACCTTTTCGAGAAGTTAAGGTATTTTTGGAGAGATTAAGGTTTTTATTTGTCTTGGTCTTATTGCATAGTCTAATGTTATAATGTAAGTCCTTGACTAAATATTAGACATGAAGGTCTAATATCCTATATATGGGTAAAAAAGGTATTTTTTGAATCATTTTATTCTTTTATAATATAATATTACATTCTTTTTGTCTGTACAAATAGTCAAGGAGTGTAAAACCCTCTTTCTCTAACATACACTCACCTTGAAATTGTTTTGTTCATTGTATAACATTAAAAAATAGAATTATTTAAGAGATTTTAGGTAAATAATGTGATAATTATTTTTGTTACATTAATACACCACCATAAAAGCCAATATATAATCCATTTACAACTATTTCACAACTCAAATAGGGTATTTTGGTAGAATATGAAAGTTTCTTAAAGAAGAAGGGTCTATAGAAGCCTCTTTGAAAGATTTTTAAGGTTATATATGGTATTATAGTACTATAAAATTCTTAATATATCCTTCCAAATATAAATCCATGTATATAAATATGATTTAGGTAAAAAAAATTCATAAAACCTTTTTGGTCTTCCATCAGGTCTTTAGTAGGGAAATAAGAGTCAATTTCATAAGCTTGTATCATAAAGGAGGAGAATACTTATGGAAAATGATAATATTGGATATTTACCACCCATATTACCTTATAAATCATGACATTATTTATTATATTTTATGTAATATCATTATGAACCATTACTAAGAAACTTATTGCCTCTAAAACCCCTCCAAAACCCTAATATCATGGTCTTCTCTTGTTTGAATGAATTTGAATGATCATTAATGAAAATGAAATATTTTGAGGGATATTTTAGGACATAATAATCCCTCATATACTATTTTTAATAAAATATCCAATGAATTATTTGATCAAACATAAGGTACATGTCTACAGGGTTTGAGAATGACAAGTTCTTAAGCATGTTTAATACATATGGAAAAACTAGGAGTGATATACAATTATTAATTTATTTTTTATTTTTATAAATTATTGGTAAACATAATTCAAGTCTAAAAAATCCCTTCATGATCATGAATGATCAAAATCATAATCAAAATGCATTCATACATACTCAGCTTGACAGTGAAGGTCTAAAAATTTGAAGGTTAAGGTTTGAGAGAATAATAACAATTTATGTATCATAAATGATATTTAAAAAAATTAAATGAAACTTATATTTCATATAAAACCATTATATATCATCTTGGGTTAGTCAAGACAAATCAAAGAACAAAATTAAAGAGTATGTAGGCTTGAAAAAAAATGTACCTATAGGCCTGCCTATAGAAAATAGAGAAGATGAAAGGTTTTGAGTTGAACACAAATTTTAATATATAATTTAGAAATGATTAAACCATTTAATAGTTTTTTTAAGTGTATAGATTCTTTTGATAAGGAATAATCACCAATCTGAGTCAAGATCACTTGAAAGAGAGCCAAGTAGGCATACAAAGACCTAAAATAATAATTATGTTCATCTAAGAATAAATTCTCAAGAAACCAATAAGAAAATTGGTTTATTATTGATTATAGTGATCCAATAAATATAAATAAAACTCTAAAACAATTTTAAACTTCTATGAATACCTTTTTGGGGGAATGTATATAGCTGTATAAGGTGGGTTTGGGAACATGAGATCTAGAACAACTTTGGTATGCAATTGTAAGTTTTAAAATACACTTTGAGAAGGATTAAAAGAATAGGTAGAGTATTTTAAAATATATTATCTCCCAAATCTTTATTTGTATGAGTTATAATCATAACATAGTCAAAGTGGTAAAAGTAAGGTACTCATGCATACTTAGCCAATCTGTATAAGTCTATAGGTAGAAGATTAAAATGTTCTTGGCCAATATTGAAAATTTTCTCATATAAAAAAGTATTAAAATAGGTTAAATTAATCCCAAATTATTTACAAAAAATTAATTTGGGTCATCAATCTAAGAATCAAATCCAAGAACAAGTTTGAAGTGGTTTCAAGACTTGAAAAGTTTACCTTTAGGTCTCGATACAAGAATGTGGAGAGTATACATTTAATGTTGAATATGAAACTTAATAATGTTAGAATTGGTTTGAGGAATAATTTAGTATTATTATATACAAGTTAGACATATTTTAAATAACAAGAGAACATCAAAAAGAGGTTATTAGGGTCAATTTCACAAGATTGCTGACAAACCCTTGATGTAAGCTAATACAAGTTCTAAAAGACTTTGAGGGTTTAAACACCTTTAAAATAATTTGAATATATTTTATAACACGATTAAAGTTAATTTTTAGTGTTTTCAAAGTTAAATCAGACATTAGAATCCATTTTTTCCCCAAATAGTCCTCTAGAACACACATTTACATGCTTCCTAGCCTCAGAGGTCATCTTTCATTACGTGTGAACTAAAAGGAGGATTTGCATGGGAAAAGACAGGATATATGGGAGGATGTATATGTCCCCCTACTCAATTTTTATGACATTAATTATAATATCATGGATTTGTTCTTTGTGAACAATGCTTAACAAGCTTAGCACCTTGAAACCCTTATAGAACTCTCAATTAGAGCTTGATAGTCATGGATGTTCTTCAAATGACTTTAATGCACATTATTGATCTTGAAATCATCTAGATGGCATATAAGAACTTAATGAACATTTATTTTAGCCATTATTTGGCATGTGTGAATTTAAAAGTACAAATAATGGCCTAAAACTATATTTTTAGGCCTATTTGTAGGTGTTTAAGCATGTTTTTAATTCTTGATAAGTGGGGAAGACCTCATAGGCTTAAGCATAGGTATAAAAATATTAAAATAGCCATTCAAGGGATCTCAAGATGATGTAATAGGTTTTAAGTTACTAAATCATGCCAATATAGTGATGTCCTTTGCTTGCACAAGAAAGATGATATTTATAGACCTTCTTCAAGTCACCTAAGGCATATAGAATTTGATTTACTCTAATATAGACTTGATGACAACTTTTTGTTGTTCTTAAATTAATGAAACATGGAAAAAATTCCTATTTAGCTATCAAAATGAAATGATGTTTCTAGTAAATAAATGTTGGTAGCCTTCCTCAAAAATTATTGTCAAGTAAGCTATGAAGACTAAATTATAGGTGATCCATAAACTTGGAAAAAAATATCATGAACTCCTCAAGGATTTACATGGATTAAAAAAGTTGTTAAGGTAGTCTTCAAGCAAAGAATAAACTTGATATAGGAGATAAACTTGTTTTCATCAACTCTCTTTGGTCTAAACATGTTGGAATATGGAATTGTAGTTCCTAATTATAAAGAGGCTTAGTATGAGGAGGTCTAAGTTTCAAGTTTTAGTCTCACAAGGTAGTAGAATTGGTGAAGAGCCAATATGGCATAAAAATATGCCAAGTTTGTCAAGTGTGATAATTGTCAAAAAAGTAACTTGTAACTTCCATTAAAGAAGTGGATAGTAACTCCAAGGAGAGGGAGTCAGTTTAAATAAGGAGACAACATGGCATGATGATCTTCCATGCCATTCCTCATCAATAAATCCACCAGCACTTGTCCTAGAGTTTTGAGTTGAAGAGGACAACACATTTGTAGAATTGGTGGCAAAATACTTATATTTTGTAACTAATTTTATGATCAATGAAAGCCATGATGGACTATCTCTATGTCCTATCTTTATCCTTATCTGTCTATTAATTTGGCCTTGAATGGCATTTTATGGATCCTCCACTTGGGTATAGAAATGCCCCACTCTATTTTGTAAGCCTCTTAAATCAATAAATGATTGATTTTTGCCTTTTATGACTGTATTTAATTTATACTTATGAATAGTTTATATTATCAAGTGATGAACTAGTTCTCCTTAGTTTGATGTCATATTTTATCACCTTCATGCAATTTTAAGTCATTATTTTAGGTTGTAGTCAGTTCCATAATTGATTCATGCACTAATTTCTAGTGCACATCTCTCTCCATCTTAGTCATGTATTGAAATTTAGCCTTTTTACATAAAAATTATGTTAGCATGAATTCAATTCTATTGTTCATTAGTGTACTTGAAAATGAGTGGTAGTGGTCAAGACACTTGGTGCATCACCATTTTATATTTGTTTTCAACTTTATCTTTCCCTTTTAATTGTTAATTTAGTAGGTGTAGTGATAATATAGGTGAAAAATCAAGGTAACCATCCAAATCTAGAGGTTATCTCTAACCATTGGCCACCCAAAACCTTAGAGAGTTCTCACTATGTTAATTAGGTGAAGAGGTCTTGAAATAAGCATATTTAAAAGGTATAACTCAAAGTGATTTTATGTTTTAGCATGCCTAGTGGGACAAGTTTCAAAGTACCTACCCTATTAAAGGATTTTTGGTTTTTTAATTTTATACATTAGCCTTTGAAGGTATCTCTATTAAGCATCAATGGAAAATTTAAGTTCAATCAGTTGGTTCTAACAACTTGGGTACTCTTTATAAGTACTTACCCTTTGTATTTTATTTTCCTCATGAATTTTTATGGCTGGGTATGGAGAGAAATTTTGTTTTAAACATATTTACCAACACTATAATGATCCATAATAACCCTATGTTGTGTCCTATGAGTCCTCAAATGACCCTATTTTCTACCCATATGGTTCTAGTTATTAGTATGAGTAACCTTACTATCAATAATTCTATCCTTCCTTCCCTTACCAACCACCTAATCAAACTATCCATTCCAATTAAATATTGGACATAAATAACCTTGATTAAAACATTAATAATGAGTTAGATGCCATTAGAGGGAAACAAGTTCAATTTTAATAGCATAACCAACCTTTTAAAGCTACCCCTAGTTCCTCTAATGAGTGGCATGAAATAAATGGCTTAATTCAAACCATTGGTAGTGGGTTTTTGGATTTGAAGGAGTAGAAAGATTAATGAAATCACTCTTATGAACCTCCTTCTACCCCATGTCAAAATTCTTGGACTGCTCTTCCCATGCCATATCAAAACCAAGAAGAGACGAAGGTTGTAGAGGCTAAACTAAGAAAATTTCCAAGTTTTTAAAGATCCTTACCTCTTCCTAAAGACTAAAATTGTTAATGAATGTTAAATTATACAAAAGGAGGAAGAGGCTATGAGCACTAAGACAAATATTCTAATTTTTTTTAACCCTACAACCACCCCTCTATGTGTATTTATTCATGAAGATCAAGGTATGTCATATTTTGATAGGGTGATTGTTAAATAGAAGGAAGAGAATAAAGCAAATTTGGCACAAACCCATTTCCATTTTACTTAAGATACCCTAAATTAATCCATTATATATAAGTTTCCCATTTTAAATAATAATTATTCAACCCTACATCCCTTTCAAAATCAACCCATAATGCTCTATATTCTTATGCCAACAAGTAAAACTTCTTGCCCTTCCACCATCTCCATTCAAAAAGGAGGACCTGTTATATGGAAGGAAAAATAAGAGAATCCAAGTGAAGAAGTTAATTTTTTAAGAGAGGATGATGAATAAATGACTACATGTAATCCTTTTTCTACCAAGTACCCTAGTTACATAGTTCCAAACCTTTGTGCCACTAAAATAGAAGAAAATCATGTTGCATTCCTTCAAGAGAAAAATCAAGTTACAAATGTAAATGAGCCTCAAGAAGGATATGAATAAGAGATTATTTCAAGTGATTTTTATGAGGAAATCATCATTATCAGTCCTCATTATACCCTCATATCATATTTGGGACAAATGGGATAAAATAATTCTTTTGAACATATTATTCATCAAGAAGAAGCCAAGCTTGAAGTAAGAGATATCAATTCTCATGATCAAGAAGAAGAGTATAAATTATTTACCTTGAATAGTGAACATCAAGAAGGTATGATTGAAGAGATTCAATGTGTTATTTTATTATGTGATGAATATCCTATCATCTCAAGTCATGACATTCATTGAAGTGGCTGTGAAAAGGTTCAAGAAGACATGATAGTTGATCAAATTGCAATAGAGAATGAGAGGGATATTGATGAAGCCATCTTAGTTTCTATTCTTGTCAAACCCTAGGAAAAAGATAAATAAGGTATTGATGATATGTGGTAATCATACTTGGAGATTTGTAAATTGTTTGAAGATCTCAATAGGCCTACAAGTCATGAGGAAAAGAATAAAAATGTTTTTGAAGTGTTTCTCTCTCTAAGAGGATAAGACAAAGACTCTAATGACTTATGGTATTAATATTATCATCTTGTTAAAAAATGTGAGGTAATTAGTAGATTTACATCTCATATAGGGTAGAATGAAGACAAATAAAAATACACTAAATAGATTACAAGGATAATTACTTTAACTTGCCATGACTGATCAAGAACATCCTTGGATTAAGGAAAAAAATGCATCATTCTCATCAAAAAATCAAACTTGGGCAAGGCATGATATTATTATTGGTATCCATGATCATGTGACATATGAAAATAGATATTATGGGGATAATTTCCAGTTAAAGAGATCATGAACATGCCAACATATCTAGAGGTAAGGCATACCTCTCATTTCATAAAAACATTTTTGATAGACTCCATCCATCAAGTGTAAATTTAATCATATAAATTAAATAAATATATAATTTTATTCCTTTTGATCCAAGCAACATAGGCCTTTGAGGTCATGTGCATATTAGGTTAGTTTTTGCTTCCTCTAAGTGCTCTCAGTACAATGTTTTTCTAGTTCTTTAATTCCTTATGTTCCCTAAATTCCTCTTGGCATCATGTGATGTCATATTGTTATTTATTTCTTATTTTGAGTGTTTGAGAAGGTATCTTAAATTGTATCAATTTGTTTTATATGTTTGCAATCATTTCTTAAGGTCTAGTCAGATTTAGTGTTGAGTGATTACATAGCCTAATGGACTAATAAGGATAGTAATCTAGTTGTTTAACATGGTAACCAACCCTTGTGAGTCACCAAAAATGTTTACATTTTGGCCTCCTAGTCCAAAGTTTAATCCCTATAATCCAAAACTTACCCAACTTGTGTTTTTTCATGTTCACTCATAATGATTTTTTAGCCTTTGGATAAATTAAGGCAATTTAACAAAGTTTAAGGTTGTTTTTTGAAAGCTAAGGTATAAGTGTTGCATGGTGAAAATAATGATGTGGTGAGATTGAAAGATGACATAGTGATATTCATTCGATGATGGATCAAGAAGCAGAGTCAGGAAGATGGAAACATGGCCATTTCAACCTTTTGGATATGTTAAGATAATGTCAAGAGATTAAGGTTTTTTACTTATCTTGGTCTTATTGCATGTTCTAATGTTATATTGTAACTCCTAGAGGAAATATCAAACATGAAGGTATAATATCATGTATATGGGTCAAAAATTTCTTGTTTAATTAACTTGACACTTTTCTAAGAGCATATTACATTCCTTTTATCTATAGAAGTAGCCAAGGAGTGTCAATGCCTCTTTATCTAATGTACACTCACCTTGAAATCATTTTGTTCATTTTATAATGGTCAAAAATATCATGATGTAAGATATTTAAGGTAAAAATCCTGATAATAATTCTTGGTATTTTACTTCATCACTGTATAATCTAATAGAGACTCCATTAGCATTTGGTTCACAACTTTAATTAGGTAGTTTAGAAGAATATGAAAGTTTATTGAAGTATAAGGGTTTGTGGAGGTCTATTTGAAGGATTTTTAAAGTTTGATATTTTATTCTAATCCTCTCCTATGATTCCTATATATTTATAAATCTCAAACCATACGTATAAATAAGTTTCAAGTATAGAAAATGTAGAAAATCTTTCAAGTCTTCCATTAGGTCCTTGGCAGGAAAATAAGAGACAATTTCATAAACATGTTTCATAAAGTAAGAGAAGACTCAATTAAAAATATCTTAGGGGATTTTGACCATACTTATACCCTTATAAATAATTTAATTATTTTTAATATTGAAGGGTAGATATTTAGGAATCACTGTGAAGAAGCTTACTACCTCTAAAACCCTAATATCATGGTCTTCTCTTGTTTGAATGCATTTGAGAGATAATTGATGAGATTAAAAAAATTTAATGGATATTTTATGACCTAATAATACCTCATATACCATTTAAAATTACATATCCATTACATGTATTATTTAAAATTGAAGGCATAGGTCTATAGGGTTTGAGAATGATAAGTTATTAAGACTATTTGATATATTTGAATGTTTTTGGGATTGTAAAAGAAGCCAAAACATATGATAGGCCTAGGATTGATGGATAAGACTTAATTAATTATTTATATTTATTAATTTGTGGTAAAACTTATTAAAGTATCCCAAACCCATTCATAATCATGCATGATCAGGTTCACAATCATAATGCAGTCATACATACTCAGCTTGACTATGAAGGTCTAAAGATTTGAAGTTCATATAAGGTTTGAGAGACTAATAAAATTTTATTTGTTGTAAATTATCTTAAAACCCATCAAATTAAACTCATTTTTCCTCTAAAACCATTGAATATCATCTTGGTTCAGTCAAAACTAGTCAAAGATCAAACTTGAAGAGGGTGTATGCTTTAGAAAGAGGCACCTACATGCCTACCTATATAAAAAAGAAAATAATAAAGTTTTTGAGTTGAACATGAGTTTTGATATATTATTAAAACATGTATATACCATGGAATATGTGGTTTAATTGTTTATATTCTTATTAGAAGGAAGAATTGACAATCTGAGTCAAGATCATTTGAGAGAGAGCCAAGTAGGTCTGTAGAGACCTAAAATAATAATTTTGTTAATCTTATATTAAATTATAAAGAAAAAAATAATAAAATTAGTTTAATATTGACTAAAATGATCCAATAAATATTAATAAAACTATTAGACTATCTACAACTTCCATGGATACGTTATTGGGGGAATGTATACAGTTGTGTACAAGTGGGTTTGTGATCATGAGCTCTAAAACAACTTTGATATGTAATTGGATTTTTTAAAATATATTGTAAGAGGTATTTTAATAATAGGTATATTATTTTCAAATATATTATCTACCCACTCTTTATTTGTATGAGTTCTAAGTAGAGCATAGTTAAATTGGTAAAGGCAAGGTAGTCATGCATACTCAACTAGACTGTGTAAGTCTACAAGTAGAAAATTGAAAATTCATTGGATAATATTGAAAATGTAATCATATTATAAATTATTAAAATAGGTTAAATTAATCCCACACTATTTCCAAAAAATAAATTAAGGTTGTCTAGGTAAGAGGCTAATCTAGGGACAAGTTTGAAGTGGTTTCAAGACTTAAAATGCATACCTATAGGTCTACATATAATAATATTGAGAGTATGCCTTAAATTTATAATATTAAACTAAAAAAGGATAGGTTGGGTCTAATTAGTCATTTAGGAATCCTCTACATTAGTTATACACCTTTTAAAGAAGAATAAAACATTAAAAATAGGCTATTAGGGTTGATTTCATAAGACTTCCTACAAATCCTTGATGTAGGTTAATACAAGTTCTATTTGGCTTGGAGGGGTCAAACACATTTAAAACAATATTAAAATATTTTATAACATTAATCAAGTTAATATCAAGGGTTTTTTAAGTTAAATCACATATTAGAATCCATTTTTTACCCAAGTAGTCCTCTGGAACACACATTTATAGGCTTGCAAGCTCAAGAGTTCATCTTTCATTACATGTTAACTTAGTGGAGAATTTTCATGGGAATAAATTTATTTATATGATGATGGATAGGTCTCTCCATTTTTGTGACACTAAGTAGAAGAGCAGGGATTTATTCTTTATGACAATCCTTAACAAGTTTGACACCTTGAAACACTTACATGACTCTAAGTTGGATCTTGATAGTCATGGATGTTATTAAAGTTTAAAAAATGTACATGATTAACCTTTAAATCATTTATATGGCATTTTATAACTTCATTAGCATCTATTAGAGCCTTTATTTGTCATGTATGAAGTATAAAGTACAAGAAATGGCCTTAAAACTACCTTTTCAGGCCTATTTATAGGTATTGAGTGTGTTTGGTCTTATTCGTTAGTGGTAAAGATATCATAGGCCTGAGCATAGGTCTAAAAATATTCAAACATCCATTCAAGGGATCTCAATATAATGTGATAGGTTTCAAGTTACTAAATCATGCCAAGATAGTGAGTGTCCTTTACTTGCATAGAAAATATGATATTTACAGACCTTATTAAGGTCAACTAAAGAATAATAACATATAAAATAATTTATTATAGAATTTATGACAATATTTTATGGTTCTCCAATTCATGAAACATGGACAAAATTCCTATTCAGCTCTCAAACTCATATTTATTTTCTAGTGCATGAATGTTGGTAGCCTTCCTCAAAATTTCCTGTTAAGTAAATTATGAAGTTTAAATTACAAGTGATACATAAACATAGAAAAGTATATAATGACATATTATAGGACCTACATGGATTAAACAAGTTCTTATGGCATTTTTAAGGAAAGGAATAAACCTAATATAAGAGATAATATTTTTCTCATCAACTCTTTATAATCCAAATATGTTAGAACATGGAATTACATGTCCTATTTATAAATAAGATCAGTATCAGGAGGTATAAGGTTCAATTTTTACTCTCATAAGGTGGTATAATCATTTAAAATCCAAGATTGCTTAGCAATATGCCAATTTTGTCAAGTGTGATAAGTGTCAAATAAGTAACCTATAACTATCCTTCAAGAAGTGGATAATAACTCCAAGGAGAGAGACTTAGTTGCAAGAAGGATACATCCTACCATGATGATATTACACACCATTTCTAATTAATAACTCCATGAACAGTAATCTTAAAGTGTTGAGATCAAGAAGACAACACATTCTTTGTAGACTTGGTGGTAAATACTTCCATTTTGTAATTGATTTGATGATGAATGACAATCATAATATACCTCTCCACATATAATCTCTCTCTCTCTCTCTCTCTCTCTCTCTCTCTCTCTCTCTCTCTCTCTCTCTCTCTCTCTCTCTCTCTCTCTCTCTCTCTCTCCCCCCTTATTTATTCAATAAATTTATCCTTTAATGCAATTTTATTGATCCTCAAATGAATATGGTGAAGACCTACTCCTTTTATAAGGATTTTAAAGTAATAAATGATTGATTTTGCCTTCTTTTATGACTATATTTAATGTGTACTTATGAATAGTTTATTTTATCAAGTGATGAACTAGTTCTCCTTAGTTTTTTTTTCTATTTTTTAACCTCCATGTACTTTTAATTCATTCTTTCAGGTTTTAGTTAGTGCCTTACATGATTCATGATTGGATTTTTAGTGGAGATCTCTCTCCCTCTTAGTCATGCATTGAATCTTTAGCCTTTATAAAAAATGCTAATGCAATATGATAAGATTAGGAGTTGTGTATTGTGAATTCAATTATATTATTCATTATTGCACTTAAATAAGAGTGTTAGTGGTCAATACATTTGGTGCATCACCTTTTTCTATTTGTTTGTAGCTTTATCTTTCCATTTTCATTGTATGTTGAGAAGGTGTAGTGATAATATAGTTGCATCATCAAGGTAACCATCCCTCCATAGATTTTATATCTATCCATATGCCACCCACAACCTTAGATAGTTCCCATTGTGTCAATTGGTTGAATAGGTCCTAAGACAAGCCTCTTAAATGGTGAAACTCAAAGTGACAGCAATAACCTCTTATATTTGAATTTACATCATTTGTATCATTTATTTCCTACATCCCACTCATGTATATCATTAAAAACATGTGTGTATATAATGGATATGTAATCTACCATAAATAGGATAAATAATTTCAATGAATCATGTAAAATAGAAAATCATGTCATGCTTATTTCATATATATATATATATATATATATATATATATATATATATATATATATATAATTTTAGTTTATTTTTTTATATAAATTTTAAATATGCTTATACTACCATAGTGACTTGTGAAATACTATGTACATGAGGATTATAATATTTTATTTACTGTATAATGTAGGAGTATCATGTTAAACCAACTTAGGATGTGTTTGACAAGGGAAAGTGATGTTGATTTACAAATCAATCATAGCTTAGAGAAGATAAATCACACTAGCCCTTCCACTTGTTGGTATATTTAGACAATCGGGGTAATAACCAATATGGATTAGATAGACATAAATAGGGGGTATTTTACAACACAATATCACTAGAGAGGGTTCAAAATCATCTAGTAAATCAATACCACATAATAAAACTAGATAGGTCCTATGGTTTCTAACAAAATAAATGACGAAGTAAAGTAAAACAAATATAGTGCTCACCAAAGCATGTGGAAAAAATGGGGGATAATAAACATAAAGTAAAATTTTTAAGAAGAAATATAATAAAGTCAATATATAGATATTCATAATTCAAGGAGAGATAAATACATTTCAAATCCATTAATTACACTATTTCAATCTACCAAAATAAAGGAATAAGAGTTAAGAATACTTGAAGACTAACATGTCAAGGCTCAATCTCTCCCTTGGAAAATGGTGCTTTACAAGAGGTGCTTAAATTTCATAAGGATCAAAAAGATAGGCCATATCTAAGCTATATGAATTCTCCTATTAATCCAAGATTTTTCCACAAGAAAAGATTCTTTTCTCCAAGTGTAAACCTAATTAATGATTCCTCAAGTATAATGGTGGAAAAGTAGATTGTAAATAAGTGAAAAAGAATGATTATCTTTATCTCTCTAATGAAAATTAAAAAAATAATGTGTTTATGTATCTAGATCTAACCCTTTAGTTAAATAAAAAGATCAACAAGAACTGGTAAAAAAACATTGATGGGTGAGAAGTAACAATCCTTACTAAATCATAAATGGAAAAAGTAAGTGAAAGGGAAAACAACATTGGTGCATGACAAGTAACAATATAACCTCACTCAAAAATGGAAAAATTAAAAGTAAAATCAACATTGGTGAGTGATAAGTAACCATCCAAACTCACTCAACAATAAAGAAAGTACAAAAATATAGAAATAGTTGCAATTGTATATAAAAAGGGAATGACAATGAATTTTTTCTTAAAATGAAACAAACCAAAGAAATTCTAGAAATGTAAATCAATGGTGTAAATAAAATAATCCATATTTAATCAATCATATAGTTTTGTTCTAAAGATAGATAAAACCAAAACAATGTAGTGCTAGTATGTTTGAAGATACGAATAAGTGGAAATATAGAAGTGGGAAAACATATTTAGAACCCAAATTTACTATAAATTGGGGAATGAAATGGGTGGTGGGTGAATGAATAAAAAATCAATGTAGAAAAACTCTTTATTGAGGTCAGGCCACATAAAATTAGGTTTTTCAAAATAAGAGTATTTTAAAAATTAATGCCTCTAAAGAACTTCTCCTAACCACACAAATCTTGGGTTATCAAATGAAGTATGAATATAATCCCATCAAGGTAATATGTATGAAAATTAAAATGAACCTACCTTCCCATAATGTGCTCCCTATTCCTTAGGACCCTTTATAGATCCATCAATATACTAAAAAAATGGGTACTTATGTGAGAAAGTAAGTAGCACTATACATTATTTTTAATTATCCTATCCAAATTTATTGGTATACCATACCTCAATGGACCTCAAATCTATGATGGGGCTAACTATGGATTTTGATCTTTTACTGGAGATAGGAGATGTGCTATGAGTCATGTCTTTTGGTGTGATGTTGACTTTTGGATTTTATATTTTAGCTTTTGATCATTTCCTTTTATAAATGATTTGTATTTTTAAGTTTTGATGGTTTTTTTATATTTCTCCTCCATATGGATTTAGAGAACCAAACATGGGTGCTAAAAATGACTATCATTTGAAAACTTTGGACTTGGTAGCTAATAAATGAGACTTAGAGAGCATGGTGTCTAAGAGTCTTGTTTATTCATGTGGAATAAAAGTTATATCTTGAATTTGACCTTGATTTATCCAAATTTGAGTGAAAAGAAGGGAAATCAAGGGATAAATAAACATAAAATGATTTGAATTACCTCAAATCATAAAAAAATTGATAATGTGAAAAGGGATATAGTGACAGGTAAGTATGATTCCTTATCATAAGAATGAATGTAAATGTATTGAAACATGAAAACATAGTTTTCTCTGCAAGTTTTATCTATAAAAGAAAAAAAAATTGAGGTTGAGAATATGGTATCACATACTTTTAACCATGATTGAACATTCTAAAAATAATAGTTGGTTTGGTAAAAATGTTTGAAATATTATGAAGATTTTATGAGGAGAGCCTAGTCCCATCCATGGTCTTACACTATAACTTATAAAATAAAAAACTAAGTGGGTGAAAAATGTATTTGTTAATAGATCATGGTCTTTTCCATGGTCTTACACTGAAACTCACAAAAAAAAAAACCCAATTGGGTGTAAAATGCTTTGGAAAATAACAAACTTGTGATTAAAAGAGAAAAATTATATAAAAAAAAATTGATGTAAGAAAGGAAAAGGTATTCATGAGGAAAATTAGGTCTTGTCCATGGTATTAAAATGCAACTCACAAATTGAAGAAACCAAAAGACCAAAGGACAAAACTAAGGTTTGTGTATAAGATAACCTAATGTAAAGGGTGAAATCATTGGAGAAGTCTTGCAAGAAGAGTTAGCAGGATAGTATGTAGAATTATGAAAAGAAGGGAGATATTTAAGTAAAATATTTCTTCAAAAATTGCACATTAGTGGGTTATTTGAAAATATAGCCTTCATTATCTTATAAATGGTATGTGTTAGGACCAAGAATGTCTTAAAATAAATAAGGCCCCACCATTTTTGGGCACATTTTTATTATTTATCATTGATGTAGTCTAATTTGAGGAATAAATCACCAATATTAAATGTTTGGACTTTAACCTTTTTAATATGTTGTTTGATGATGCAAGCCTTGTATTGACAGTTATGTTAAAAAGTGGCTAAATGTTATTCATCAAGAAGTTCTAAGGCATGAAGGCGAGTTTCATGTAATTATTAATCAAGAATGATAACATGAAAAGATATATGTAAATATGGGAGTTCTACTTCTAATGGTAGGACTAATTTGAGACCACATAAAAGTGAGAATGGTATTGCCCTAGTGGTAATGTGTATACTAATATGGTATGCCTAAAGTGTAGGATATAAATGAATATGCCAATTGGTGTGAGTTTTGTGAATGGTCTTTTGTATGTTTTTGTTTAAAATATTATTAGTAACTTAAGCTTGGCCTTTACATTATGGATTCTAAGGGTGCAAAATTTACGGGAAATTTTTAATTTAGCACATAATTATTTCCTATCCTTATTTTTTAAATTGACATCATTATCAGAGATGATAGTATGGGGAACTTAAAATCAACAAATGATTTGGTTAAGAATAAATTTATAAATAGTGGTTCCTATGACATTGATAAGAGGCATGAATTCTACCCATTTATTAAAATATTTAGTTGCAGTAACATTAAAAGTAAAATGATCTTGTGACCAAGGTAATTTACCAAAGAGATCTAATACCCATATAGATAATGGCTAAGGAGGTTCCACTATTTGGATCTTGGCCAGTGGTGAATGGATTACATCATCATGAAATTGGCAAAAGATTACATTTTTTGGAAAAATTTATAGCATCATTTTATAAAGTAAGCTAAAAGTAACTCATATGTAAGCATTTTCATGTTATAACATGTCGAATATAGAGACCACCATAAATACCCCCATGTGCTTCTTCAATAATAGTAGGAACATCTTATTGTATCACATAATAGAGTAAGATAAATTTTGAATTATGTTAATAAAGGGTGTTATATCGAAAGACATACTTAAAGGTTTGTTTATATCTTTCAATCTTTTTATGAGAATCCATGTCTAGAGGGTAGGTTTGATGTTCAAGGAATTGGATATGTTTTTATACCATGGGATTTGTCAAATAGTGATAGCCTTGATGTGATAAATGAGTGAATAGTTTGTTTGGATAGAATAAGGTGAATTTATTATTTGGATAATAAATTGGGAATCATTATGTAATTGATTAGGATGAAATAAAAATGTTGAAGAAGTAAGAGAATCAGCTATGGAATTTTTGATATATTTGAATTGGATTAATAATAAAATAATAAAACTCTTTGGAAAGTGTGTTAGCCATTTGATGTCATGTAATTCGATTTTTTGCTTTTACATTTGTAATCACCATTGACTTGGTGACATATAAGTTGTGAGTCACCCAAAACATGTAGATATGGGATATATTTGTTGAGTGTTGCTTTTATGCCTAAGATTAGAGCTACATATTTAACCATTTTATTAATGACATTAAAGGTTAATCTAAATACCAAAGGGATGATATTAACATGTGGGTTTGTTAGAATACGGCATGACCCAACTCTTAAGAGACATTCAACACCATCAAAGTGGAGGGTCCAAGTGTCTTTATGAAAATTAATGGTAACTTCAAGGAACTCATTGATAATTACTTTGGATTTATTAGTATCAATAATGATATTGATATCTTCTTGATTATTTACTCTAAATCAATAGTGAAGTTATAAAAATAAAATAAATATCATAGTCAAGACCTTCAATTTAAAGAATGTCTTCATCAGGGAAGTTATCTTGAAGGTGATTCATAGTTGGTATAAGTGCCATCACAAGTTTGTTAGTGATGACTTTACCTTTGAATTTTTTTTTGCGTGATAATTAGAAGGTCAAATTACATCAAGAGGATCATTCATTTATCAATTCTATCTCTAGGTACAAATTCTTTGGAGAATAAATGATGAAGTGGATTAAAGTGGAAAATGACATAACTAGTCTTATAAAGCATATAGTGATGAAGATTTTTATATTTAAAATAGATAGTGAGGGAATCACATTCTAATTTAGTGTAACATTTTTCATAGTCAATGAGACCTTGAATAATGTAGTAAATAAAATACTCTCTATTGATATCATCTTGTTGGGAAATCATTGCCCCACATGATATATGGGTAGAGTATGCATATAATATTAAAGGATGGATGTTTGAAGGTGGTCAAAGAGTGGGAGGATGGAGAAAATATTATTTCATGTTGTCAAAATATTTTTGGTCAAAATCTATCCATTCTAAAGCATTAAAATTTTTAAGAAGGGAATTAACATAGTAGATACAAGAAGCCACTTCTGGGATGAATCATAAAATTTACCAAATATTTATAATGTAAGTGTGAATGTCATGAATGAAGTGAGCAATGGGCATGTTGACTATAGAATTGATTTTAGATAAATTGACATCAATGCCTCAAATATGAAATAGGAACCCTAAAATTTTACTAGATGTGACTCTAAATACACATTTATATGGGTTAATTCTAACTTTGCATTTGATTAGTTGATAAAAATTGATAGTTGGATCAATGAGATACATTATCTGACCCTTAGATTTGGAAATGAGGTCATTGATATATCTTTCCACTATCTTATGTATAAGATCATGGAAAATGTGAGACATTACATAGTGATATTGGCTCTAAAATTTTAAGACCAAAAGGCATTTTGATGTAATAATAGGTGGCCCATTACATATTAAATATTGTTTTGTGTTAGTCTTTAGGGGCTATGTGAATTTTATTATATCCTAAAAACTATCCATAAGTGACAAAATTTATATCTAGCATTGACATCTATGATAACATCTATTGAAGGTAATGGTAAATTATCATTTAGACATATGAGGTTAAGATTGTGAAAATTAATGCATATATGAATGACCATGCTAACCTTTTTATGAATGGGAACAATGTTTGATATCCATTCAGACTAGTCAACATGTTTGATGAACTTGGCATCCAAAATTTTAATAATTTATACTATGCCCTTAACCTACAGTGTGTCTAGGGATATGTGTGGTTGACTTGTGACTTACACATCTTCATATTAGCTTGTTGCATTTATTGATGTTATTAGTTTGGTCAACCTATGGAATAACCATGGATAACTAGAGTATATATAGGAGATAGTGGTTATTATTTTATCATCATATTGTGAATTATGTTCTTATTATGTTATTGTAAAGGTTTGCCCCTTGAAGTGGCTCAAACATAATGTTCAAGTATTTTTCTCTTTTTCCAATTGTTATTGTGGATCTATTTATTCTACTCTTAATTTTATCATATATAATTCTATTATTGAAAATCATCTAAGTAATTTCATTACAAGTGGTCTCAGAGCGTCAATTTGGGTAATTTTCTACAACACATTTTTCCCAAATCTAACATCATGAGCATCAGATGGTCAAGAAAACATAACTCATGATCTAAGAAGATTTGAAAATTAAATAAATCAGGAATTTTATTAACCTTGTGTAAATTAGTAGTCATTGGATTCATATTTATAAGATGATCACAATGGTATATTCTATTGGTACACATTTTTTGGTCAAGAATTTTCACCCTTGTGTATAATAGCAATCATTACATTCATCTCAATTAGATAATGGTAATGGTGTATTCTACTGATACATTATTTTTGGGGCTTAAACCCTCTTAAGGTTTGTGCATAGCTAGTATAAACACTCATGGATGTGAGAAAGGGTAACAAACTCTAAAAAATCCTCACAAGGATGACATAGAATCTAAAAATTTTGATCCATCTATTTTTGAAGTAGTTCAGCATCTTAAGTCAGAGTTGTAAGTCATGGTGATAAAAATGATTTTGATATGGTTTAAGGGGACATTATAGGTTTTAGAGGGATTTGGATATAATTAAGGATCAATAAAAAAAATATGGGCAATTCACCAACTTATCAGCTTAGTCACTACAAAATAATCCTCTACCACTTCATTTTGGTTCTCCTACTCCAAATAATACCAATACCAATTATGGCCCTAAGCCCATGTTCCCAAAAGTGGACCTACACAAGTTATATGGTAATTATCCACTCACTTGGCTCACTCAAATTGAAAATATATTTGATCTACATCAAACTCTCTGTTCATAAAAAGTGGTTATGTCCTCTCTCTATCTGAAACTTAAACCATTAATTTGGTATCATTATTTTTGTGCTAAAAATAAAAAGAAGGGTGTCCCAGTTTCATGGTCAGTATTTTCTATAGAGTATCATCTCCACTATCACAATAATGTCTCTAAAAATTACTTTAGTTAGCTAGCCAAGTTGCACCAAATTAAGACTATCAAGTAATACATTCATCAATTTTAGAATCTCTCCTTACGTGTGGCCAACATCACTGAGGAAAATTGGACTGACCTATTTTTGGGTAGCCTCTAAGATAACATCAAATTGGGGGTTCACATGTTTCATTCAATTACTATATTTGAGGCCATACCAAAGGCACACATGGTTGAAGAAAAAGAGTTGATCAAATAAAGACATTTCACCAATGTTCATGAATGCACCTATCTAGCACCACCATTTCATCAACCTACCAGATTGACACCTCAATAAGTGGAAGAAAAGCATGCAAAATATTTATGTTTTGGCTATAATATAAAATGGAACAAATGGCATGTGTGTCTTGAAAATAAGTTGTTTTACATTGATGGTACCAATGATGAGGAAGCTTTAGGAGAAGGGTTAGAAAAACTTGAGGATGAATCTAAATATTCTTAAACTTCTATTTCCTATCATGAAATTTTAGGCATTAGTAATCCTCAAAATCTTAAGGTGGTAAGGTTCTTGAAGAAAAGAAGGTGAATGTGTTAATTGATTCTAGGAGTACACATAACTTCCTCAATAGTCAGTTGGATGATTGTTTGAATTATTTCATTTACCCATCTCCAGACTTTTAGGTCATGATTGTAGATGGTGGTACAGTTAAAGGTTTTAGAAAATGTCATATAATTAAGCTTACTATGGGATACTATTTGATAGATTCCCATGTTTTATATTCCCATGGGAGGAGATAAAATTGTTTTGGTAGTGCAATGGCTCACCACTTTGGGCACTATTAAGATTAATTTCTAGGAATTATTCATAAGGTTCCATGTAGAAGGAAGGACTTTTAAACTACATGGATTATCAAATAAATATTCATAATTGGTTAGTTCCCACCAAATGATGAAGATTCTTAGAAAAGGTACAAAAGGTTTTGTGGCATGCTTATTTTCTATAAAGGTTCAACCAACCAAGGAATCTACACATCCTAATTTATAAAAGGTGTTGGATGACCATTTTTTAATTTTTGGTGACATGCCAAAGGTACTTTCTCCAAGTCATGCACATGATCATGCCATTAGACTCATTATAGGAAGTACACCATCTAATATTAGACCCTATAGGTATCCCTATTCTCAAAAGAGTGAAATTAAAAATATGGTACAAGAGATGTTGGAGGCATGAGTCATTTAACATAGTTAAAGTGAATATTCCTCACTGGTGGTCATGGTGCAGAAGAAGGATGATAGCTGGAGGACGTGCCTAAACTATAGATAAATCAACAAATATACAATCAAAGATAAGTTTCATATTCTATTAATTGATGATTTGATTGATGAATTGCATGGTGCTATTTATTTTACCAAGTTAGATCTTCACTCTCAATATCATCAGATTCTCATCTATAATGAGGACATAACTAAAATAGCTTTCAGAACTCATGAAGGCCATTATGAATTTATGGTCATGCCCTTTGGCCTCAAAAATTCACCATCTAAATTTAAGAGTTTGATTAATATTTATTTTAGGTCATTTTTGAGAAAGTTTGTATTAGTGTTTTTAATTATATTCTCATCTAAAAAAAATTTGGGAAGACCATTTGAAGCATGAAATAAGTCCTTTTAGTTTTAGAATAACATCAAATTTATTCCAAAACCTCCAAATGTCATTTTGGTGTCTAAAAGGTGGAGTACCTTCGTCATATTATTCTACATGAAGTATTGAAATTTTATCATAATAAAATCCAAGTAATGATGGAGTGGTAGGTTCCAAAGACCCTCAAGAACCTTCATAAATTTTTGGGGCTAACTGGTTAATATTGCAGGTTTGTCAAAAATTATGGTAAAATTATATCCCCTTTCACCTCTTTTCTAAATAAACACTCCTTCTAGTGAACTAATTTAGCTACCAAGTCATTTTAACATTTGAAAATGGTTATGTGCACAACTCCAATTTTGGCTACTCTTGATTTTTAAAAGAAAATTTGTTGTGGAGTGTGACGCATAAAAATATGGAATAGGGGTTGTACTCATGAAAGAAGGTAAACAAATGGCATTTGAAAGTTTCTAACTTAAGGGAAAAAATATGTGCAAGCCAATATACAAAAATGATATGATTTATATTCTACATGCAGTGAAACAATGGAGACCTTATCTAATGGGTCATCACTTTTAGGTAAAGAGTGATCATGATGGCCTCAAATATATTTTAAAACAATGGTTTCCATCTAAAGTAAATAAAAATAAAAATTAGTGACTAAAATGTTAGGCTACGATTTTAAAATAGTTTATAAGAAAGGAAAAGAGAATGTGGTGGTATGTGCCCTCTCTCAATGAGATGAATTAGTTGAGGCATTGTTATTCACCATAACCATGTGTCAATTAGATTGGCTAGAGGAAGAAATATTACGAAGGGAGAATGATAATGATACTAATTATTTCATTCATAATCTTCAAAAGGGTTATAATGAATCTAAAAAAATTTAATTGAAGGGGAAAAAATTATTGTATAAAGATAGATTATACCTTTGTAAGCATTTTCTCCTCAAACATAACATTCTTCAATAAATTCATGCCTCTCCACTTGTAGGACACTTAATATTTTTGAAAACATAGCATATAATCAATAAATATTTATTTTGAGAAGGATTCAAAGGGGATGTTCAAAAATATATGGTTGAATGCATGGTATGCCAACAAAATAAAGTTGAAAACATTAAGACCCTAGGTATTTTGTATACTTTATCCATCCCTAGATAGCATTGGAAAGAGGTTTCCATGGATTTTATTATGGAGTTACCAAGGTCTGAGGGTAAAATTTTTATCATGGTATTTATAGATCGACTCACCAAGTATGCCCATTTTTTATCACAATAATTTGTTGCTAGTATAATAGCTTCCACTTTTCTCAATACAGTTCAAAAATCACATGACACTCTAAAGATCATTATAAGTGATTGAGATCCCATATTTGCTTCTAATTTTTGGACTAAATTATTTTCATTTTTCGGTACCTAGTTGGCCCATAGCTCATCTTATCATCTTCAATTTGATAGATAAATAAAGGTAGTCAATACATGTCTCGAAGGATATTTTTGTTGTTTTATTTATGACAAATGGGTTCTTTGGCTACCACTTGTTGAATGGTGATATAATACTTATTTTCACACTTCTTACAAGATGTCTCCCTTTGTGTCATTATATAGGTATCACCCCCCATCCATCACTTCATTTTTGATAGTGCATCCTAAGGTTTGAGTTGTTGAGGAACACATTCACCATCAATAGGAAGTGTTAGTCAGTTTGTGAGAGAATTTAGTAATTACACAAAATTGAATGAAGAAGCAAGTAAATAAACACCGTAGTGAACGAAATTTTGACATAGGTGATTGGGTCTTTGTGTATTTTCAGCAATATAATCAAATGTATATGAAGTAATAGAAAAAGGATAATAATCTCTCACCTAATTATTATGGTCCTTACCAGATCTTGTAGAAAATTGGTAGTGTCTCTTACAAGTTACATTTCCCCCCAACTACTCACATACATCCAATATTACATGTATCTTGATTAAAAAAAGTAATTGGTTATAAATTTTACACTTTGAATGAGTTACTTGAATTATATGAAGAAGGTGGATTCATTATATAACCTAAGGAGATCCTTGACATGCACACTAAGAAATTGTAGACCAATGACATTAAGTAGTATTTGATCAAATGGAAGAACCTACATTTTGAAGATTCAACATGGGAGGATCAAGAATTCCTAAAGAAACATCTTAGTTATATTCAATGTTGAGGACAACATTATTTTGAAGGGGAGGGGCATGCTATGCCATCAACCTATTATGCATCTAGGGATATATGTGGCCGAATTATGGCTTACACATATTCATATTATATTGTTCCATTTATTGATTTTCTTAGTATGGTTGGCCAATGAAATAACCATGACTATGTAGAGTATATATAAGAGATAGTGGTTAGTATTTTATCATCATATTTTGAATTCTTTTCTTATTACATTATTGTGGATGTTGCCCCCTCAAAGTGGCTTAGACATAATAATCAAGTATTGTAGTCTTTTTCCAACTATTTTTGTGGATCTATTATTCTACTCTTAATTCTCTCATATATAATTCTACTATTGTGAATCATCTAAGTAATTTCCTTAAAATTTATTTATGACATAAGGTGGAAATTTTACTTGTTTTAGTCTAAAATGTTTTACATTTGGGTAAGTGATGATGTCATGTACAATGGTACTATGATCAATACATAGTATATCCTCATATGATCAAGCAAAGGTTTTGTCATACTTATCAAAGAATAAGATAAAGTTATGATTATCTATTGGTGTGTGTTATTTAGAGACAAAGATGGGTATAGGACATGATAGTGTATGATATTATATTATTGTTTTTTATTTAATGAGCATAGAATTTCCATCTTGGAAATGATATGGAAAATTAGGAAGAGAAGAAATAGGATTTGTTTTAAGATCCAAACTACCAATGAAATTATTAAAATGAGGAGTTTTTCATTGTAAGTTTCAAAGTTTATGATGTTGTCATGAATTTGAGGTTATCTAGTATGGAGTAACTCAATTATGGTTTCATCACTAGGGAGTATGGGTAAGTGTCCATAGTATTCCATGTTAACTTAAATATCAATTATTTTATTACCATGGTGGTCATATTTAGAACTTGTTTTTTATGCATTTGAGGATTTAGCATTAAGGGTAATTGTTATAGCTCAAAATTTCACTCTATGAGAGGTTGATTCAATCCCTATTAGATTGAGATATGAAATTGGATTAAACCTAGGTCGTGGGTTACCTTAAATTAGGTCAAACCTCTAAATTTTGAACTATCTCCCAAAGTATAACACCTAAACAAATCAACTACACTTTTTACTTGACATGGAAAAGGGAGAAATGAAAATTGAAAACTAGAAATATAACTTGAAGGTGATGCACCAAACGTGAATTATTCATATTTTTGAAGATGAACTATGAAACATTAGACTATAATCTAATTATGTTACTCAAAAATAGTCCCAATCACACTAGTGCTTCAATATGAGGGATGGGGAGATTGCAAAGGTATTAGGATGATCAATTAAGAGGTGCAAGTAGAAAACACTAATGGATTATTAATTCTATAACTTAATAAAACTAAGTAAAAATTTTCATATGACCTATGAAAGGCACAACTTGCATAAGGCATGAACATGAAGAACAAATGTAAAGAATACCATAATATCACTATGTATACACTATATTTTGCTCGCCCTAATAATCCCATTAAACCCATTAATTTAACCCATAATTATATTCCATATCCAATTATTTAAAATCCCATACATCCCATAAACCTTAATATGCCCTTATAACCAATTAATCACCCTCATTACCCACTAGATAGCCTACTTACCTACTAATCTACCCATTAGCCCACTTGTAAATTTAAAATTCCTTTTTATTCACCTACCCATCCACCACCCTACTAAGCCTTCTCCTAGGCTCTCCTAAACCCTTAGTCACTAATCACTCACTTAATCCCCACCTAATCCCCTCATAATCCTAAATCTTACCTAAGAGGATTCTAGAATCCTCTCTAACTTGGCCCCTTCTCTCTAGAAGCCTCTATTTTAGAGGCTTTCATGAAATTTTTAATTCCTTATATAATCCTCCACCCTTGATACCCTTCATCCAAATTTGAACATGGGTCATTGATATTCCCTCCATGTCCTATCTATACAAACCAATCCTCCATTATAATTAAATATAAATCAAGAGAGGAAGTCATGATATCATCCAAATCCATGAATTAATCTCTTATGCTATAAATTTGAGTCTAAGGTAATCTCAATCCAAATACTCTTATCTTTTTATTGTTAAATATTGGTTTGGATTAATTATATTTAGGATTAGATTAATAATTTGAATTTTTATTCATCTATTTGCATTTTGTCCTATAATGGCTTTAGATTTTAATTAGTGGAGTGATCTTTTGGGTATTTTTGGTATAATTTCACAATCAAATCCCATATAGCTCAAAATTTCATATAAATTTTGACAACCACGGTGGGATGGGAATTCTCCAAATTTAACCATTTTTACTTGTTAGTGGTGTTTTTGATAGCTTGTAAGGTTGATTAAGTCATGAACAAGTGCTATATTTTGAATAAATTTTCATACACAGGTGAACAAAAAAATTGCCCTACAAATCATGACATTGTAGTTAAAATTTTATCCTCTAAAAATAAAATTTTGCATTAAACATAAAACTTGAATACTAATAGTTTCTTTGACACTAATAGGATTTTACCCTTCTATAATATTGTGATTCACAAGTTATGGTTTTAAATTTAAAGTCATGATTTTACATGCAAATCAATGATTTTATGTTAACTGTATAACCATTAATGGGTAATGGTTTTATGAATGTGATATGTTTTTGGTGCTCTAAAAAATCATGAATCAAAATTTTAATTTTTGCCTTGATAATTGTAATTTTGACCTAAAAGTTATGGTTTTGCACCTTCAAGTTGTACATCTAAATACCATTTTTATCAAATAGTTGTTCCCTTTTTGTAGTTTTATACTAACCTAATTTTTCTTGCAGGTGAAGTTATTATAGTCCTAGATCATATAAAACAACTAAACCCCCCTCAACCACATACAAAAAACTTGAATAACGATTTTTTCACTCTTGAATAATTATCTTCTCACTAGATTAATCCTTATAAATATTTTTACTATTCTATAAATATCAATATCATCTTAAAATTTAATCATTATGATTCTATAAATAATCATAAAACATGTTTTTTTTCTTTTTCATAGTAAAATATCACTAATCATGAAATCATGGTTTTCCTATAAAAATAATGATATTACCTAGCCACTTGTAGTTTTGTAGAAAACTATGTGGTAACTGCTAACAATTATCCTCTTTCTAAAAAATCATGAATTTTTAGTCATGATATTACATAAAATTCATGATATTATAGTCTCTAGTTGTGGTATTTCATTACTCTGACTATGCATCTATGGTATTGCCTTCTCTAGTTGCATTTTTACTCTAATTTTTTATTTTAGTTTATCCTTTTTGAGTGTGTTATAGAGCCAAATCATGATTTTTTTAGTGGTTTTTATTATGTCTTATTCAAATACAATTATTTTTCTTAAAGGGATGAATATATAAATGTTTTTTTCTTGATAACATCTTATCTTGCAGATTTCCCCTCAAGAGTGCCAATCAAACTACTATTCATTTTCTTGTAGGCCACCTGTCAAAGACATTTTGGCCTTTTGAAAATCACTGTTGAAACTTTTAATCATTTTCATCACCTTGTTTACATCATGTTTTATATTCCTAGACATTCTTGCATAATGTATATATCTCACATCTAATTAATTAGTTAATTAATCTATTTTTGGCTTACTTGTCTATCACCTAAAGGCTATGATGGTGTATGATCCTCTTTTAAACCTTAAAGTGATTCATATAGGATCAAAAACCACTAAAAAGCACCCTTATTTTTTCCTACGGAAAATGTGATGTGGAATTGAGACCCATGCACTTACCATAGTCTTAGGGGGATAGTGATTATGTATTTCACCACCACACACTAATCTACACTTTATGTTTTGGTAAAGTATAAATATTAGGTACAACTATCATTAAGATAAATGATTGACCCCATATAGGTCATCTGTTAAGGGAAAGAGTTAATTATCTAAACCAAGCATTATATAGTAACCTATATAGACATGGGCCCCATCATAACTATCATATATTAGGGATGCCCTTAAAGAGCCCATTCAGCCTAGCATAGTAATTTTTGATCATAATGGGTGATCTATTGCTGGAGTCAATATCAACTTCTAAATGACTATCATGTGTAGATGGGGTTGATAGTGTTAGAGGTATAATCAGTAAGAATGGGGCATGAATCAGTGAGCCCAAATAATCCAACTTGAATTTAAATCCTTACAAACACTTATTTATATACCATAAGCATTCATGAAGCATACACATCATTCATAACAATGAATAAGAGAAACTAAGAAAGATCAAACACATAACACATGACATATGTGGGAAACCCTCTTGGGGTAGAAAACCCACTAGAACCTGTAATTTGACAACTATCTTATAATAATAAGAACCAATTTATACCATCTGTAATTGATCAAGGAACTACCATCCCTTATTTTGTGAGACTATAATCCCATAAGGTGCTATAACACCTATCTAGCTAAGCTACCACAAAAATTATACCTTTAGTAATTTTCACATTTCAAGGATTCTATAACCCCCTTAGATGCTTAGATACCATAAAAACACCTATAAACACATCCACCTTTGAAATTATGTCTTCAATGCCTGATGATGGACCTCTGATTATCACTCTTCACCTTTGCTCATACTCAAACATCAAGAGCATTATTTTAATAAAAAAATTAAGACCTAAAGGTCATACAAATAGTTATCAATATGTTAAAATATTCAAATCATCCATAGGGCACCCAACCTTTCCTTTTGCTTCACAACACTATACTTTCAAATGCAAATTCCACACACAAGTCGTTCTCCAAGTCTAGAAACCAACAAATTTGGTTTTACCATTTATAAATCTATCATGATCATCAACATCTTGGTTGGACATTAGGCATGTATTAACCCTTAAGGAATATATAATATTAATAAATAAATCAATAAAATATTCATAGGCTAGCCATAACACCCATGGGTCATCCTTAAGCAGTTACACCTTTCAATTAGGCCTTGTAGTTCTTATATGTCTTATGGAGACCTGTTCATCCATTTATCACTTCATAAAAAATAATAATAAAATAGGATCACTTAAAAATGCATGGAACCATTATATATGATCTATATTCCCCCCTTAAGTTCCAAAAAGCAACATATTACCCTTCTACCTAAGCATAATTTGCTCAAACAACATTATGTGCACACAGTCACCATGAATGAATACACAGTCAGCTTCTAATTTTTTTCATCAAGATATGATTGGTCAAACATTAATAATGATAATAAAACATCCTCATGGAATATAACACTCCCAAATATCTAATTCAACAATATATATCAAACTGTTATCAATATAATCCTAAACATCCTTCTTAGGTTACTTGCAAAACACAATCGAATACACAGTCAAATTTTAACCTCAATAAATTTGATTTTACATACTCTCAGGTCTTAAAATAAATATTTATAGATGTTCCTTAGAGCTATATACATATTTTATTTTCACACCATGATCAAATTATTCATATATCTAAAGTTATAATCAAAATACAAATCATTATTTCTTTTTGTTAAATTCAAATATTTGAATTTAAATGGTCATAGTTAAATTTTCAGCACCATGATCACATATAATTTCCTCTTTAATTTTTATAAATAAAACACTATATATATTATTTTATGAATCTATAAATTTAACTCATAGTAATAATTGACCTCATATCGAGAAATCTTGTAATATTGACTCATCATGCATCATCAATCTCTATGGATCAATCACATCTTTATCTTATAAATCTCACCATTTGATATTGATTATAAAACCAATGATCATGACACTTGGAAACCTCATGTTCCTTTTAATCACTTATACTATTAAACACCATGCACTTTTTACCATATTTCTCAACACGTACTATTAGATCAAAACTATATGATCACCTATGCACCATTGGATCTTAAAAGAATCTTGATCTTTATCTTTGTTAACCAAAAAATAATTTGACCTATTTGAAATTATGCACACCATATATCTTAATTTTATGATTTACCATGATCCATTAGATCTTCGTTTGGTCCCGGTCTTTATCTTCATGCAAAATAGACTAAGTATGGGGACCATTGAAATCTATCTGTAAGGTTAACTTTGCACCTTCATATCTTTTACTTCACTCAAGTGAAAGTTCTAAAAATTAGACCATATGATCTCATCACATATTATATTCCATCCATATAATAATATAATCCTAAAACCCTCACATGTGTGAGATATAACAACATTAAAATGCCTCCTCAAATTTATCAGTTCACAAAGCCAACTATGTCAAGAATTATTTGGAAAGACCAAATTTACACATGCATATATTTTGTCTCATTTCAATGCTTAACATAAAATATAACACAAGTAAACTAATAATAAAACTAATAAAAACCATATTATCACCTTCTCCTTAAATATCCATATGTGTGAAATATATAATTCCCAAACTACTTACTCTGCTCTTTTTTACCTCATGTAAATTTGGCTATGTATGGGAAAACACTATCAAACTGCCTAGGATCCCAAATTTTAACATACATAATTATGTATTTATTATTTTCATAACCTAATATTTAACACATAACACCTAGGAAAAAAGGTAATCATAACCATATGACCAACTTCCCCTGAATCATCAACATGTGGTAATGGTGATGTCTAGATGAAAATAATGGACTACCAGATGAATTACACTCATGCACATGAGCACACAAAGCATTATTTAATTTTGATATGACCCCTTACACATTATTATTACTGCATAATCATCCCTAAACATTTCTATCCATGTAAATTCTAAAGATCAAATAAGCCTTATTCAAGCATACTAGAATAAACACATTGCATACTTTTTCATTATCACTTAGATTATCAAGGCACTTAAACCAATCAATAGGGCACCTCCATGATACCATAATGACATCATTGAAAATTATCCAATAGATAAGGTTTGTTTAATATTGTAATGGGTCACTGACTTACATCCTCACCTATAAAGCTATTAGATAGTGTGGTTGTTAATTTACACACCCATTAGTTTACTAATCTTATGACTCTGATTAGCTTACTTAAGTGTGTGTCATGTTAGATTAGTACTATTTTTGAACTAATTCAACTTTTCACCCTAGATTCATACATGGTTATTTAGGATTTTTTGTACTTATTTCCATCTTGTATATTATTACCTATATCTTATACATCCTTCATCTTGTATAATCTTGCCTATCTTGTATATTCCATCTGTATCCCATCCTTATCACACCTTTTTCATCTGAATTAGATCATACTTTTTTGTATTTTAGGTCAAACACATGTGTCAAAACCATCCTGATTTCATTCATATTACCCCTTATCATTTCATCATCATTTATATATACTTATCATTTTCTGTATCCCATTATCCCATCACCTAATCACATATTCATCTCACCTTGAGAAATTTGGTCTAAGGTTTTAAGTTATCCCTCTTTTTATCCATCCATATCATCATATCACTCTATTCTACTTAGTCATCACTTGGTCAGATCTTGTACCTAGTCAGTGTCTTGATATCATCTTGTCACTTTATTAGTTTCAATCTAGCATCTAGTCAATCATCAATAATATAATTATTTCTCCTATTAAAACCTAGAACCCATCTAATCATCATATTTCTAGTTTGAATTTAGGAACTAGATAATCCCCATCCTGTTGATAGCTTAAAAACTAGGCATTATTGATAGATCATTAGTTCATATTATATTATTAGTTTAAAATATGATCCTAGTCTTAGATCATCTCAATCTCATTTTGTCTATCCTATCACTTGTCATACTAGCCTAATCATTTATCCTTGATTTTACCAAGCACCAATCCAATTCATAAATCTACCTTCACATCATACATCCCAATAGATTTAGACCCTATCCTCATGGACACATACTTATTTGCCAACAAGGATGAGTTCTTTTTATGGGCCCGAGAAATGGATGCCCACCTACCTTTATACCTAAATACTATCAAGCCCCAAAAAATATCACATATCCTTCCCCATCCACAATCTCTTAGCTCATCATGGTCAACCCCATAATCCATTTATCATAATCATAGTCTTCAATATACAAGTGATAAGGTCACCCTATTCAATCAATATATCTTGACCAATAAATATGAAGTCTTCTTATGGATATTGGAGATGGGTGCCTACCTTCCCAATGATTTTGATCCCCTAAGCCTAAGGTCACCTCCTAAGTAAGTCCCTCATCAACCCTCATCCCCACCTCATTCCATTCCACCATCCACTACTCCTAGTCCTAGTCCTAGTCATGTCCTTCCAAGTTCAAAAATCTCCTTGTTTATAAATTATATTACTAAAAACAAGGGGGTAGTCCTATTATGGCTCCTCAAAATGGGTACCTAACTTCTCAAAAGTCTTGACCCCATCTAACTCACCTTACCCCTAGTATATAACCATCCATAGTTAAATCCTCCATTTACCAATCAAAGTCCATCATAGATCCCCATCTTACTAGCAAATGGAATCATAACTTATCAACCTCATCTAGTTCTTGTTCACCTCATAAATAATTCTACTTTCCACCATCAAATTATTCCACCACTCAGTCTAACACTTCCACATCCAAAGTCATGTACATGACATATACCCCTCTACCTATCTCTATGAAAGCCCTATTTTAGAATTTTAAGTTTATATGCATGAGTGTCCACCCTCAAAAAGGACCTATAGATTTGTCCAAGTGTGTTCCATCATGGTATCAATCTGAATGATATTGTATATACCATAATTCCCTAAACATTTTATCAATAAATGTATCCTATTTAGAGATTTTATCCAAAAGTCAATTGATAATGGTGACATTAAAACTGAGGGTGAATATAATCTAGCCATGCCTAGGAGGTTCAAAAAGGGGTATGTCAAGAATTGTTTCTTTAATATAATAAAACATATCCCCTCCCTAACCAAGGTCATAACTTTAGTCCCATTCATCCTAGACTCATCCTTGATTAATCCATCCATATGACCCATTAACATCACATCCCCCATCTTCATAAATCCATTAATCCTAAATTATCCCTTCAAAAACCTAAGGTGAAAGAGGTACTTGAAAACAATCATATGGTTCCTACCATAAAATAATCTATGGGATACATCACCTCATCAACATCCCTATCAGATTCTACATCATAATGGTTAGGATCATGTTTGATAACAACATCTAAATCAGAAATCATGTCAGAATCATCATATCATGTGCATTATGAATGTCATGTCAATTCCTATCTCTTCAAATATGTCTCTACTATTGACTATTTAGAAGGCATGGCTCTTGATCCATCTTATAATGATGAAATTAAATCATAATTCTTGGATGTTCTATCAGTTGAAGATCATGAAGATGGATATAAAATGGCCTTGGATGCTAATTCCCTTTAAAGTATTAGTGATCCTTTTAAGATTATTGAGGACACATTCTTTGATGTTGAGGCTAGGGCTCTTAGTGACCTTTATGAGGAATATGCTACCCATTATCCCTATAATCCACTGCATAATTATAATAATCAACCTCTCCTCTATAATCTATACACCCCACCCCATGAAGGAGATGAAAATGAACATGCATCATTAGATTCCCCTCCATATGCAATATTATGTGTCAAATATAAAAGGATCTAAGCCCATACTTAGTTAATACCATCAAATAATCAAGCCCATTTTGAGCCAAATATAATTCAAGATGTGTCTTATAGTCAACCAATTCATAAAGACTAATCCCTTTGTAAAGATATCCTTAAAGTACTAGTGGTATCTCAAATAATTTATCCAGTCAAAATTCACTTCCCTTTGGTGAAGCCCACAGTCAGGAACTAGGAGGTAACCAAAGTGAAAATCAAAATCAAAATAATGTCAAAATTAATAATCATATGGATGACCATCCTCTTAATGTTTTGATCAAATAATAAAAAATCAAAATGTCTTGGATAAATTAATCTCATGACACCAATATAAAGAATCCCCTCTACTATATCCAATAGTGTATGCAACTATTGATCCCAATTTCCAATACCCATCCCATAATATCATCCATCATGGTCATATCCCTCATTTACATCCTATATCCCATCATCACAATCTCTACATAATCTTATCCATACCATATCTCAAATCACTAGGCAATATTATCACTCCTAGGGATTAAAAAGACACTAGGTTGAGATGTTTAGAGGATGTTAAATCAAGAGTCAATAAAGGCCACTAGGACATCCAACAATCTAGCATCGATGACATGGTCCTAGTATCACACATATCTAGAATAGGTGTTGGCTAAACATCACAAAAATACCTATATTTGGTATCTCATACTCATATCTAATTTATCAAGATGGCATTTAAAAGGTAAAAAAAATGAAAAATTTGAAAAATAAAAAAAATTAAATGTATATAAACAAATCATTCATAAAATGGTGAAAGCTAATCTTTTGGAACTTTCAGCGAGCATGAGGAAATCTATTTTTTGGCATCATGTTAAAATAATATCTTATCTTCATTATACCTCAACATTTTGGGGCAAAATCCATCCATTTCATATCCCTTATCAATCCCCTCCATGCCATCCATGTCTATCTTATCCATCTATCCATAATTCTTACCCATCATTTGCCCTCATATTATGCATCATATCCCTCCTTTCTTCTATTCCTAACCTTCATAGGGACATGTAAGATGTCTTGATAAATGCTCTAAAATAATCTTGGCATATCCTCCAATGAATACTCAAGTTAATGGATATCTGATTCCTATATAATGATGTCACCTACTCCTTTTACTATAATCCTCATCATTTTGTCATCCCATACATTTATCCTTATCTTGGTTTCTAAGATTGCTATTCCCTTTGCTAGTAACCCCATTTGTATAGTGTACATACATATTTTGAAAATCCCTAAAAATTGAAATATTCCAAAAACCATAAAAATTATAAAATTTGAAAAAAGCCAAAAATAGTCCATGGTGTCTTATCTTATGCCTTTTCCATAGTTACATCCATATCCATGCCTTTCATATTTCAAAATCATATCATCCATCCTACTATTCTCAAATTAGGGGAAAATCTAGTCTATTTTGAGCTATCATTGACCTAGTATCACTTTCGCTTGACCATTCTTATGTCTCTTATCTAAATCTCTAAATTCTTATCCTAATCCTAATCCAAGTCCACATATCCAAATCCTCATCCAAATCCCTCTCCTATTTAAAAATCCATATCCTTACCTAAGTCCTAATCCTAATCATGATCATCCTACCCAAATCTGAGTCTATTCTAAATCCAAGTCTATCCTAAGTCCAAATTCACATAATCATCATCCTAATCTATGCCATCACCCAATCACTCATCCCATCATTAGACAAGACATTATGACATTACATGTAGATACTTGTGTGTGTTACTTGTCTATTCTATTTGGCTTATTTCCATGTCTTTTATCATGTAAATATTTGATTATCTTCATCTTTTGAGTCTTTGTTACATCATGCCTCTTTTATCTATTTGGAACTAAAAAAAAGATGTTAAGGGGTCATCAAATCTACAATAATGCTTATAAGTGTCCTTAATTATGCAAAGTTTGATATTTACCCATGCACTTTGGCATAATGTCTTCTTGACCATACTTATATCATGGGGCATTTTATCATGTGCCATATCTATTAAATTTACTAGACTATGATGAACCTTATTAAAATAATGATGGATTGATCATTTCTTCTAATCCACTTATCAACCTTATCCCATCATTAAGTTAACCATCCTAGCCCATTTGTCTAACATCTAATTAAGCCTTTATCTCTCATATCTCTAGTCATCAACATTTAACATCTCATCTCCAAAATCATTTATCTTCATCTAAATCACATCCTCTATCTATTTATTAACATGCCAAACATCCATCACAATCATCCTCTTATATCTCTCATTGTTTATCATTTAATCTAAACTGCATTGGCCTAAAGTCTCCTTAGATTATGTAGGTATCACTTAGTCACCTAATGTGACTAAGGTCAACTCGACCACTCCATCCTCTTTCTTAATCCTTTTTCATCAAATCTATCTTTCTCCATCATCTATCTTGTCATTCTCAAGTCTTGTATCAATAAAATCCTTGAGCTATAATATCAGTCACTTTATTGATCCATCACTAAAATCATCTCCTTCATATTTTCATCAATTATCTACACCTATCAATTAGGCCTAAAAAATCATAACATCCATATTTTCTTCCATGAAACTCTCATTATCACTAATTAGTCAATTAATCATTTGATTTTGATAGTTTCCTCTTTTAACTAGGGTATAAATAAAACCATAAATTTCTTATCATCTCTTACTCCCTAGCATGTTTCCTTGCTAAGGGTATCATCAATTTATTGCTCATTGACTTGATGAATCACATTAACCAACTCCCCTAATTATTTTGATCATTTTATCATATCATTTTTTCTTTATCATCACCTTCATCATATTTCTTAACTTCAACATTGAGCTATACTAATCATTCATCCTATCAAGTCCTTATCTTATCCTAGCCAAGAACTCTCTCTTACATGCATCCTTGCTTGGGATGCATTGATAGCTTGTGGACTTTTAATCCTATAATCATCATGTTATAGTTGATTCCCCATTCAGATTTGTTGACAACTATAATAAAGTCATTCTCACTCCTTGTGCATATGTCTTTCTTAGGGGCATCATCAATTTATAACTCCTTACTAAAGTTAAATTAATTTTTTTCATCATATATCTCACATCTAAAATCTCATCCCCTTGTCTATTCATTACATCCCACCCCTAATTTCTTCTATTGAGTGACCATCCATCTCATTCTTCCCTACATGTCCCCTCAAGGGGGCATCATAACTACTAACACCATTTACTAACATTCATCCATGAAATTTTTTTTCTTTAAAATAACATTAATCTTAATTCATCCACTTGTAATGCCCTTTGAAAGAGGGGCAAAATATATACACTAAAATTTTCTCACCCTAATAATCCTATTAAACTCAATAATTTAACCCATAATTATATTCCCTATCTAATTAACTAAAATTCCCTACATCCCATGAAACTTAATACACCCTCAAAACCAATTAATAACCCTCATTTTCCCACTAGCTAGCCTACTTACATACTAATCTACCCATTATCCCACTTGACAATTTAAAATTCCATTTTATTCACATACCCATCTACCACCCTGCTAAGCCTAATCCTAGGCTCTCCTACACCCTTAGTCCCTAATAACTCACATAATCCCCACCTAATCCCTTAATAATCATAATTAGTCCCTAATAGTATATATAATCCTCCAATTAGAGAATCATTTCTAACTTGGTGCCTTCTCTCTAGAATCCTCTACTCTAGAGGTGTCCAATGAATTGTTAATTCCTTGGATATCCCTTTATGTTCCTTCCATGGCCTATTTATATAGATCATTCCTCCATTTGAATAAACTATAAATAAAGAGTGGAATCCATGCTATCATCCAAATCCATGAGTTAATTTATCATATTGCTACAAATCTAAGTCTAAGGTAATCTCAATCCTAATCCTCTTGTCTTTTTATTATTTGATCTTGGTTTGGAGAAATTAGCTTTAGGATTAGAGTTATAATTTGAATTTCCATTCATATATTTGCATTTTATCCTAGTGGCTCAAGATATTAATTAGTGGAGTGATATTTTGGGTGTTTTTGATAAAATTAAATAATCAAATTCCATATAGCTCAAAATTTCATCTACACATAAATAATTCATTAATAAAAAATAATCAAATTCACTATTTGAAAGAATAATGTAGAATATTTAGATTGAATTAATTTCAATAGGAAAGTACAAGATTTAAATTTGGTAGGGATTCACCATAACCAATGTGAGGATATATTATAAGGCTAAAAATGAATTCTTATATATATATATATATAGATATATACATATATATATACATATATATATATATATATGTATATATGTATATATATATGTATATATATATATATATATGTATATATATATGTATATATATATATGTATATATATATGTATATATATATATATGTATATATATATATATATATGTATGTATATATATATGTATATGTATATATATATGTATATATATATATATATATATATATATATATATATATACATACATATATATATACATATATTTATATATATATATATATATATATATATAGAGAGAGAGAGAGAGAGAGAGTAATTATGAATTTAAATTCATCATGAAATTAGTTAAAGTATTCAATAAACCAAAATACAATAACATAAAACTCCCTTGAGATATGTGTCAATCTACTCTTCAATTAACTCCGTGAGGTTGGCGAAGATGAGAAGAGAAATAACTTATTGAGCATCTTTGAGGTTTTGGAGATATTACACCTCAACACAATAGATTTAATTTTTTTAAACACTCCTAAAAATTTCATGAGCATATTTAAACCTTCCTAAATGTCTAACATATTAGATTTACATCTCCATACTCTCTTTAAACTAAAAGACACTTTCTTGACTAGGGAGTTAATAAGTTGTTTGAAAATGCCTTAAATACTCTTCAAACCTTTAATCTAACTTGAAACATGAAAATTATTCTTGAATAAGTCATTATAACCTTAATTTAACTCATATATCTCTTTTAAACCTAATTTTAATATTCTTACTTGCATATCATGAGGTTTTCTTTCATTGGTTAAGTAGGCCAACTAGTAAACTAGTCCTAGTTTCTTGACACTTATCACTTAGATGGCTTAAGGAATTGAATAACACTCCTTTCATAGATGATAAACATGTGTGTGAAGTCCATTTATCCTATGGTATATCGTGAATACCTTATAATAATTTAAACTTATCATTTCTTATTCATGTAAATGGCAACCTTACTTCCCATTAGCCAATTGAGACTGTCTTCAACACAGACCTATTAAGGTGATTTCATGGATATAAAAGATTAATTTTAAGGTCTGAAATTTTTAACAACATACTCATATACCCCCATTAATGTTTTATATCAACTCACCCATATTTACACCTTATTTTTGCTTATAAACCTATGAAAATGTAGCATTTATCACTTCTAAACAGGTGGTACTATGGAAAGGCTATGTGATCAAGTCCTTATAAGAGTTTTAATTTTTTTAAAACTATAAAATATTATAATTCAATGAATTTATATGTATTTTATTCAATATATCCTATATTGGGATTCTATTAGGGTTTAAGACGCTTAGATTCTTAGCAATGGTTCATAAAGGTTAGGCCCCCAAACTATGAACTAATGCTACTAGTTTATATTATACAAGGTATCTAAAAATTCCCATGTGATAAATAATCCATGAAACTGATCCATACAATTATTATTTAAAAAAGGTGATTCTCAGGTGACCATTATGTATTATGTGCACTCTTAAGGCCATTTTAAGCCAAAATGGCCAATGCTAAGTTATTATCTACAAACCATTGTCACTCTCACCTCTAAAAATTCCATAGGAACACTTTCATGTTATCTTAAATTCCCCATTCAATCCTTTATTAATTATGACCTCAATATACAAGTATTGGTCCTTTGAGGAGGGTATTAGGATAAGAGGCATAATGATTATGTTTTCTATGTTTTTCCCTTAATGGGAGTGATTTAATCACTTAATCATCTATGATATTATGTAATACACTCTATAGACCCCTTAGATCACTTTTTTTGGCTTCGTTAAGCCATTAGTTTCCTCCCTAATACCTTACACAATCCACTAACTAAACCTCATAATGTAAATATAGGTTATCATCATAATTTATAGACTCCTGTAAGTGATCTTTCTACTCTAAGTAGTTGTGTTTAAAATTAATTTATTTTAAATTATGTATTTAGAATAATTAGATATCTAAATGGAGTCAACTCTACCTTGAGAACCTTGAACTTAGATCTTGTTCCTCATGACTGGCTATAGGTGGTGATTACAGGGTTTTAGGACTCCTTTTTGACATTTGACACTACAATTTTTGATTAAAATAATCAAGACTATGAGTGCATTAAATACCTATCCAACACTCAATGAATCTTATCTTATCAAACTCCTCTAAATACTTATATATTGCCTTTAGGCATGGTGTGTGAAAAGAAGCTCTTGAGCTCGGCTAGGCCTTCTAGGTTTTCCTCATGATATGCTATGATGTGAGGCAATTTATATATTTAGAGATACTAAGGTAGCTTTCCCATTTTTTGAAAAATTTCACTACATCCCTTAATAGACCCTCCATATTTTATGTCACTAAATATGCTTCATCACCTAGACTGGGCAAACCTATAGGTGATAAAGACTATGTAATTGCAGGATTAGGCTTAAATTATCTTTTATTATCTCGACAAGAAAATATTGGATCAATATTGCTATCAATTAAAAACATTTATACTTTTAACTCAACTCAACTTCCTTACAAGATTTCAAAACTCCAAAAATCCATCATTCTCTATTTTTATTCATTTAGACATTATCGTAGGTAGTAATCTCTTGTAGAGATTTGAGTATCTAGTTGACAAATTGAATTGACTTATGGTGCCATTTAATAATTAATATAGTACAACCTATTACAAATTAAAAATATTCTTCTTGGTTCTTATCTCAAACCATTAATACCTTCAATCCTTGAAGTGTCCTTGCTCACTTTACAATTTGCCTATATATATACTTATTCCATGTACTTCTATATTGTATCACCTTTTCCTTGATAACCTTGAACTATCTATTCAAAAGTATTAATATTCTAATTATATATCAAGTGTTCACATATTTATTCTTCAAGATGTATATGACTATGTGTACAGTGTTCATGCATAAGGATTTTATATATGAGAGTTGGAGACTCCTTATTTGATTATATCTTATTTGGTGATATTAAATGCAATCAATAATATTTGAATTAGTGTTATAGAGTTCAAGGTACACATCCATATTGTAAAGACACTCCTAACACAGACTTAGAAGACTCTTGAAAGCCCACTTGTAGTCATATAACCCTATGTGTGACTACAATACTTTATTGAACTTTACTTGAAGGTGTACTTGGATCATAACCAATATTATATAAGACTAAAAATATTTTAATTGTGTGTCTTTCATGATACCATGGATTTCTCATTCACAATCAAACTTAACATTGAAACTCAATCCTAGAGAAGGTTATTCAAATATTATATAGGATTTCCATAAAATAAGACACATAGATATTATAAATAAGATTGAATTACATGAGAGATAACATTAAGTATATGAATTTTATGGATATTATATTAATTATTAATCAATTGGGAAAATATAAGAGTAGCAATAATTAAAACAAATAAAAACACCTGTAGTAGGAGTGACTGAACACCCTATACTTGAGACACTTTTCCTCATATTTAAGACACTTAATGGAGATGTTTTATCTGACTAAAATATAATTGAATATATCTATTTCAACTTCTAAAATATTTATCAAATATATTCTTCTCCACCAAGTTATAAAGTGGAGAAAAAAATGCAAAATCATACCCTACTTGGATGGATAAGGCATAGTGACCTGCTGTCACTCTTAGCGATTGTTCATAAATGAGGGACTATGAATTTTAAAAAACATGTCACTAATTTTTATATTATTTTTACCCCTAATAATGTACAAATTTTTATCTCCTAATTCTCTCTCTCTCCTAGTCATACCATCCACTAGAATTTTACCTTTTTGAGCTTGTGTAGGTAGCAATAGAGGAGAGAGAATTTATGAATCATTTGTATGACCTAAAAATTAGTTTAAATCCAAAAAAAGATTTTATGAATCCAAAGGGACACTCTAAAACTATTTAAAACTAAAAAATGATCTTATAAGGCCGTATAAGTGCTTATAAAGTGGCATTTTGCTCATTTTAGGCATTGAAATTACAAGTTTTTCAATATCTAACCATTATTGAACATTTTATGACATTATTTACGTTTAATAACCTTATTTAAATTTTTTAATATTAATATAAGATGTAAAAACCACAAAATAATCCAAAAAGGTGACAAAAATACTTTTTAGCACATAAGGACATAATAAAATGCTAACACATAATAATATGACTTTAAATACTCAATAATACCCATTTATAATGAGTCTAAACCATGTCACAACTTTGAGCACACTTGAAAACACTAGGACCTTATAAAATAACCCTAGGACTAGACAATTCATATGAGACTAAACCTCTGGCAAAGATAAACAAGTACAAGTATGACCACATGAAGACTAGTCAAGACCATAACAAGACATTTATAATGCCACATACAAGATTGAATAATCCTATGAAATTTTCAATCTATAGGCGATTGTCCTTTTTGACTTGGGAATCAAAATTGGTCAATAAATTGGTTATTCACAAGGGTAATATGCTTGCAATGCTGATAGATCACATGCCTTATCCTTTCTCATTAGGCAATGGGATCACTCTGAAAATAAAACTTGACACTTACCTTGGAAAAAATTGAAACTAGACAAACATGAAATAAAACACCACACCAAACATGTGTCAAAAGACACTTAGGGGAAGGAAAGACACAAAATAAACAAGGAAAACACTTGTGCATGAAACACTTAGGAAACTCAAAAACTACTCTAATATGTACCAAAAGATAGAACTCACCCCAATAGCATGGATTCAATTTCATCCCATTGACTAGGATACTCAATTCTTCTCCGTTTAGTCTTGCTAGTTAAAAGGTATTGTGTTCCTTTCAATAAATGATGACATAAGGTCTACTCTATAATGCATAAAACTTGGTATTCTTAACAAGCTTAGCTCTATCAGCATCTCTATTCAAGATAATATCCCTTTCTTGGTATGTTCTTGAGATATTTATCTTGTCAAATTTTATATTCACTTGTGCTTGGTGACATTCCATGGTGTGTATAACATGATTTGTTACTTCATCCAAGGCTATTAGTTTTGACCATCTTATCTCCATAAGATCATTCTCCATTCTTTCAAGTTAATGTGCCAGCTCAAGAGCTGGTAACTCAAGTGAAATAGGTAATGTAGCTTCTCTACCATAGACATGCATATAAGGAGAGTTACCAATATCAAATTTGGGAGTGATCCTAGCAACCCATAGGGCTATCTTTAATTTAGTATGCCAAATGATCTGATTTTACTCTATAATTCTCTTTATAATTATGATAAAGTTCTTATTAGTGGACTCATCTATCCCATTACCTTGGGATATTAATTATAATAAGTACTCAAGTAGATGCCATATTGTAGATCCCATTCCATTATTCTTATTCCAATGAAAGTCATGGCATTATTAGAAATTGTGGTTGTAAACACCCCAAACCTTATTACTATGTTCTCATATAAGTCAATTAATGAAGTTTCATTATCCTCCTTGAGGGCCACTACATCTACCCAAATTTTTAAATATTTTGTATCTATAATAACCCATTTGTGACCAACACTAGATGGATGATTAATCATTCCAATGAAATCAAGCCCCCACTACATTAAGGGTTGTTCAACTTGAATTGGTTGAAGAGGAAGGGATGAAAATATTTTTTTAACATAAAACAAGTGCACACTTTTGACACTATATAACCCAAGCATATTCATCCTTGAATAGGTTGGGCTAATAGTAAGCAACCCTCATTATTTTTTATCTATAGTTCTAGGTGCAAAATTACCTCCTATTGGTCCATCATGGAATTGTTCTAAGAGTTTATCAACCTAATATTTTTCTACACATCTAAGTTTAATCCAATTTAGATATTTTATAAAAATTAACCCATCCATAAGGACACAAGGAATTTCTTGAATTCTAAAGTATCTCCTTCTTGCATGATCTAAACCCATAGGACACTCACCGGTTTTAACTAAACTCACCATTTTTTATGTCCAACTTATAGGAGATGAAGTATTAGTTGTACTAGGACCTTATTAAAAATCTAAAAAAAAATTATTAATCTTTATTTATCTTTGATTCTAGGTGATAATATATCCCTCTTTCCTTTACTAGCTTGGTGGCCTTGATCTCAACATCATATTCCATCACTTTAATTATCCACCTAGCCATTTCCTCATTCAAGTCCTTATTCAAGAGGAACTCTCTTATTATTGGATGGGTTAACATCACATGAAGTTTTTTATTAGACATAATACATCTAAAATTATTAAGACTTATTTTCACAGCCAATACTTGCTTCTCAACATATCTATACCTTTCTTCATAGTCTTCTAGTCCTCCACTAAAAAATGCTATAGGTTGTTCAAGTCCTTCATAATTTTATTTAATAAAAATAGAGGAGATGGTATCAATGTTATAAAATTCACACAAGAAGATATATATATATATATATATATATATATATATATATGATTAATGATTAATTAGTGTGGGTTATTGAGCAGTAGCTTTCTTGATGGCATCAAAACTAGTTTTTCATTCTTTTATCCATTGGAATTCTTGATTTTCATTCAACATGGCTATTATAGGATTCACAAGAGTGGAAAATATACGTATGAACCTTATATAAAATTTAATATTTTCAAGGAAACATTTCAAGTTATTCTTATGCTTAGTTAGTGATAAAGCTAGAATTGATTCAACCTTATGAAGATCAATAACAAGTTCATCTTTAGAAATAATGTGTCCAAGTAACTTACCTTCATGAAAAATAAAGAAACACTTATTTGGATTGAGATAAGCTCCATATTATCTACACCTTTTAAATATTAGCCTTAGATGATTCAAATGGTCACTATAATTCTTGGAGAAAACTATTATGTCATCAAGGTATATCAATACCATCTCATTGTCAAGCCTTGGAAATCCATATCTATAGTTCTTTGAAATTTAATACCACCATTAGATAGCCAAAATGGTCTTCTCTTGTAGGCATATGTCCTTCATTTGGTATTGAAGGTTATCTTATATTGATCTTCTTCTTTGACCAAAACTTATTTATACCTTGAATAGCCATCTAAGAGGGATACATTTTGAGAACCTACTACTACTTGAAGTACTTTCTCCATGGAAGGTAGAGGATAGTGGTATTGTAATGAGACCCTATTAAAGTCTCTAAACTTCACATGTAACCTGATTTCACAACTTTTATTTCTCATAAGAATAAGATTGACAACCCATGAAGAGTGTTTGATAGGAAATATGATCTTTGACTCTATCAACTTGGTGATTTCCTATCTCATGATCTATTGAGCATTGTTCCTATTGTTGAGGTTTGGTATTGATGTTGTCGCTAGTGTCAAAGGTTCTTAAGAAAGGTACTCATGAGGTCATTGAATAATGTTATTATTTGATAGCATCATTGAGAGGTATAAAATTGTTTGAGGAGCATTTAAGGCATGTGTGATAGGTGTATAAGCATAAAATAAGTGTTTTAAGGTCAGTTTCCAAGTTCAAATGCTTGAAAATCCTAGTCATTGCACTAGTCATAGCTTGTAAAGTCCTAGTGAGAAGGTTTGAGAATGGTGGATTGGTAATATGGATGTATAGAGGCACAAGAGGATGTATAAAGTTGTTTAATAATTCATATGAGGAATTATATCACTTAGGATAGTTTTAAGCTGAGCCTATAGGGGTAAGACCTTAAGTCCAAGTCTATATACTAGACTAGGTCTAAAACCTTCCTAACATAATGAGGTATCATGTGTTGAAAATACTTATGAAGGATATAAAGTAGTTTTTTTATCATGATATAGGTTTCGTGGATATATTATTAAGGTGGAGATAACATAGAAAGAGGCAGTAATATCAATTTCAATACCTAATATGGTTTGAAGCTCAAGGTTTAAGCAAGCAATGAGAGTGAGAGTATGGCCTAATGGGGTATGAGGTTAAGTTTCTAAGGAAAATACAAAAAATTGAGTGTTTTCATTGGTATATTATATTTTTTCAATCATGTTCACAAATTTTGAGGTCATGGTTTGCAAGAAAAGGCATGAAAAGTGGTTTTGAGGTCTCTCAAGTGCATAGAATGAAGGGTTCTTAGCCTGAGAAAGACTTTCAAGTGTTCATTGCAATGTGTAACATCTACATTGGAAATTTATATATTAATTATAAATGGGTAAGGGTCTTATCTAATATATCTAAGCATTATTTTTGGAAACAAGGGGCAATCTTTTATAAACAATCGTTAACACTAAAAATAGTGTTAACCCTCACTAAAACCCTAAAAATGACCCAATGTGAAAGATATTGTTAAAAATAGCCTATAATGGTATCAAATTAATATTTAATTTATTTTAGTTTATATTTAACTCTTCCAGGTAACTCTAGGTATGATTGGTTATCTGGTGTATAAGTAGACCCTATAAGGAAGTGTTTATTTCTCAGAGATTTACCATAGTAGTCAAAAATTACCAAGTCAAAGTATGAAAATAATTGGATGGATAATTTTGAGACTTTTATTTTATGTCAATTGTGGTTTATGATCAGGTTATATCCCTCAGTTGTGCTTTACCAATCATCCAAGCTGACTAATTGCTAATAGGCCCAATGAGAAGATGGTTAGGGATGTTTTATCATAGAATAATGATGAATCCAAGTAAATGGAGAATATTTTCAATAATTGTAATAAATTTTAATTTTTTAAATAATTTTTAGATATCATGGCATACAAAAAAAAATTGCTCATAAGTTGACTTATCTAGCTCAGTGAAGGTTGTGTATAGTGAGTTCATGAGATGGTATACAAGACCAATATTTTCATTATATATTATGATATTTATGTTTGAGTTTGATATAATAATGTTTTATAATAATTTTAATGCATTTTAAATCCTTGATTTTTTTAATTTAGTTGTCATAATTTCAAATTTTCATGATTGGGTTTTGAGGCTAGTGGGTAGTTTTGAGTGGGCTACTTGTAAAGAAGGGTTTGAGTAGTTTTGCCCTGACTTATGAAGTATAAATAATATGGTGATGAACCTGAGGTGATATAAATTATTTATATTATATTTTTTTCCATGTTTTTAAATCAAAATTGTGCTTTATCTTCAATATTTCAAGATAGACTTTCTGGGTAAGCACAAGCCTAATTGTGAACAATGCTAATGGCATGCTTCAAGTAGTGATTACAGATAAAAGGAATCATGGAACTAAGAAGAGATATTATTGGTATATTTGAGTTAAATATTATATATTACTTCTATCTTATGAGTTTTAAATTTTTCCAAATGAGTTAAAAGGGTAGCATGTGGTAATGAAGGTCTAATTGAATTATGTCTCCTTAAGGCCTAAAAGGGGGTTTGGTCTTATATTCTATGACTGACATATTAATGTTTTATTAATGTTTTTGGAATGTAATAAGGAATATTTTATTTAAAATATAAGTGTTCAAGTGTGTATTTCTAACTAAGAGGTGTATGAACAAGAGCCTAGTATAAGAACAAGGCCTAATAGGCCTAATTGTCTAGTTAGAGAATGAGAGAGTTGAAATGAAAGATATAAAATTTTAAAGAGTTAAATAAGTTATTTTATAAAATCATAATGGTACATAAAAAATATAATTAATATCTAAAAATGGTACTAAAGATGAATATCAAGGTCAAATGACCTAATTTGTCTTGAAGAGACCTAGTTGAGTGAAGGAGCCTAGAAGGCAGTTTGAGAGGGATAGAAGTGTGTGAAAAGATGAAGAAGGATATCATAACCTATTATATAAAAAATAATATTTTATGAAGGTTATAAAATAAATAAATTTTTTTAGTTGGTGTTGATTCATCTAGGGGGTTGGTTCCTCCTTGCAAGTTGCTATTTACTAAAGACTAGCTGAGTTGGTGCTTAGCTAGTTGGGGTTGGTGATCCATGTGAAATGGCTGCTTCAAAAAATTTGGTGTTTTTATTATAGTATTTTATTAAATTTTATATTTAAATGGGTTTTATTCCCCTTGAGAGTTTCCCACTCAAACAACTATTTTATATGTTATGCTCTCGTCTCATGCTCATATAAATGGTTTTCAATGTGTTTTTAGTTCACTATATTGCTTTGATAGTTCATGAATGATAAAGTAAAGTTTTAAAATTTTTAATATTGATTCAACCCCCATCTCATTAATTTTTCTTCCAAAATTTATTATTATATCCTAGTCCTTTGAGATAAGTCTAACAGCTTGAAGGTGATCCTAAGAAGCACAAGATGTCTTGTAATAAATAGAAAGAAGACAACATGTACGATGAAGAAGTATAATTTGACACTGAAGAAGGAGAATCTAAAATAGACCTTTAAGATGAGATCATAATTTCCCTTGACTATTTTAAGAATCAAAATAAGACCATCAATGATCTTAAGAATTAGTTAGAGGGTGTCAACACAAGTTTTTATTAAAAAGTTGAGTATGAATAATTGAAGATAGATTTATATTCCTTGAAGATTGATCATGAGAAACTCATAGACAAAATGAGAAAGTTTGAGAGAGATCATTATAATTTAGAACAATTCAAGAATACAAACATGAAAAGACCAATAGTAACTCAATTCAATAAAGGATAAGTCATCATGGGATCATAAGAAAATTAATAATTAGTGAAGAGGTAAGTATATAAATATTTTTTACTACATCTATCATAATATAGAACACATTGAAAGATTATACTCTAACAGATTTATAAGGCCTTAAATATTCAACAAGACATATGAAACTCCTAGAATTCATGAGAGGAATAAAACATTGGTATTGAATCCAAATCAAGTTATGATATATCATATTGAGCTTAAGAGTCAAGATACACTATTTGTCAAGGAGGAACATAATACCAAAGAGGGTTCTATACTAGCTCAGACTAACTTTAAAATTGAATATGAAGGCATGAAATGGTATATAGATAGTGTTTTTTCAATACACATGATAGGATACATAAATAATTTCATCTTATTAAATAATAATGTTGTAGGAACTATGATTTTTGGAGACAACACAACTACCTATATAGTTGGCAAGGATGTCTTAAGTTTGGATAATGGGAAGACCAAGAAACAAAATGTGTTGTATGTGGAAGGTTTGAAACATAACCTACTTAGTTTAAGTCAAATTTGAAATAAAAGACACACATTAACCTTTCTTGGTAGAGGGTTTGAGATAAGGAGAGCCAAATCAAGAAGGCTAATTACCAATGCTATGAGGATTGAGAATAATATATAAGTCTTGAATGTAATAAATAAGGAGAGATACTTCATGATAAAGATAAGATAAATTTGGATATGGCACAAAAGGTTAGGTCAATTAAACTTTGATAGTTTGGTCAAGATTAACACTAATAATTATATGAAGAACATGCCTAAGATAACCAAATCTATAAAGATACTTTGCAATACATGTCAACATGGTAAGAATACTAGAAGAAGGTTCAAGTCCAAGGATTAATCTACTACAAGACCCTTGGATTTAATACACACTAATCTCTATATGTCTGCATGATTTTGAATCATTAAAGGAGATAGCTAATTCATGTTACTCATAGATGATTACACAATAATTACTTGGGTTGCATTCTTGAAAGAAAAGTTATAAGATCTTGAAAATTTCAAGGCATTTAAGGATCTTGTTGAGAATGAGAAGAATGGGAAGATAAAGTGCCTAATATTTGATAAAGGAATATATTTTTGGTCTAATGAATTTGATGACTTCTATGAGGTACATGAAAGAAAGAGAATTCTTAACAACTAGGACCCCTCAAAAGAATGGGGTAGTGTAAAGGAATAATAGGATAATTCAAGAGATGGATAAAACTATGCTAAATGAGTTTATATTATCTAGTGGATATTGGAGATATGTATCAAACACTACAATATACATTTTAAATAGAGTATAGATAAGGAGTAATGACAATAAGACTCCTTTGAACTATGGAAGTGAAGACCTATGAATGTGGAACACTTTAAAGTGTTTGGGAGAAAATGTTTCATCAAAAGAGATGATGAATACTTGGGAAATTTTTATTTTAGATATGATTAAGGTATATTCTTAGCATACTCATCAATGAGCTCAACCTATATATGTTATAACAAGAGGCTATAAAAGATAGTGGAAAACACCAATGTGAATATTGTTGAGATAAGGAAATTACAATCATAGTCAAAGGACACTTTAGAGACTCTAGACTTAAAGAATGAAGAGGATACTATAGTGGTTAATGGGGAAATATAATAAGTTAAAGAGAAACAAGATTCAAAATTCCCTCAATATATATTCAAAGAGATCACCCTAAATCTCAAATAATTGGCAATAAGAATGCAGGTACGCAAACACGAAGAAGATTGGTAAATAATATAAATCAAGAGAATGTTGATATATTATTAAAGATTGAACCTAATAATTCTATAGAATCAGGCAAAGACAAATTTTTGATAGGTGATATGAATGAGGAGTTAGATGAAATAGAGAAGAATGAGACTTGGGAACTAGTTCCTAGGCCTACAAATAAGATGGCACAAAATGGGTGCTTGGAAATAAGTTGAATGAATATGGAGAAGTCAATAAGAATAAGGATATACTGGTATGCAATATATATGCACAAGTTAAATGGGTAGAATTTTAGGAGACCTTTGCACTAGTAGAAATATTGGAGGCCATCAAATTGTTTCAAGCATATGTAAGTTTCAAAGGGTTCAAGGTATACTGGTTGGATTTCAAATTTGCCTTTTTGAATGTGAATTTGGAAGAAGTTTACATTGAGACACCTAAGTGGTTCTCACTATTAAATGATAAATACTATGTTTTTTTATTGGAAAAGGCTTTCTACAGTTTAAATCAAACTCCTAAAGCTTGGTATGATAGGATGGATAAGTATATGTTAGATCAAGGATTCAAAAGAAGAGTTATAGATAGTAATCCATACATCAAGATAGAATATGGATATTAGTTGATAGTATTTATCCATGTTGATGACACCATATTTGTTAGAAATAGTGAGAACATGACCAAGGACATTGACAAAGGTGATGAAGAAAGATTTTGAGATGTCCATGTTATAATAACTATCATTCTTTATTAGGTTGTATATCACTCAATCTAAAAAAGGTATATTCAGCTGACAAGCTAAGTACATAATAGAGATGTTGAATAAGTTTGAGGTGGAATATTTTAAGGTAATTTGTACACCCATGATCATAGGGTGTAATTTGATCAAAGAAAATGAGTATTCAAAATTTAATTAGATGTCATATATGTCAATGTTTAGAATTTTTTATACACCATAACCTATAGACCTGAGCTCATGTAAGAAATAACTCTTACGGGAAGGTTTAAAGCATATTCAAAGGAGAATCATATACAATAATTCACAAGGATACTTAGGTATCTCAAGGGGAATATGCAGTATGGATTATGGTATCCAAGAAGAAAGGAGTTTAATTTGATAGCATACACAAATGTAGACTAGATAAGAAGTATAGATGATAGGAAGAGTACCAATGGATGAGCCTTATTCTTAGGTGGATGCTTAGTTTCATGTATAAGCAAGAAATAACCATTAGTATCATTATCCACTTGTGAGGTTGAGTACATTATAGCATCTTCATAATGTACTCAAGTCCTATGGATGAGATAGACATTAAAAGACTAAAAGGTGGAGTATGATGATCTTATCCCTATATGTTGTGATAATACAAGTGTTATAATCATTTGAAATAACCCTATCATACACTCAAGCACCAATCACATTCCCATAAGGATATCATTTTTTAAGAGAGTAGGTAAGTGAACAAAGTGTTAGGATTTAGTATGTTTATAGATAGGATCAAATTGTAGACATCTTGACCAAACCACTTCCAAATGTAACATTTGAACATCTAAGATAGAAATTGGGTGTAATTATTCCCCCTAATAATAATTAAAGATTCTAAATTACTTAAGGGGGATCTAATCAGGATCATCAAATCTAAGAATAGGTGTGTTTCTCTAATAAGTTATGATTCAAGATAGGGGGATCGTATTTGTATTATGTCTCATAAACTTATAGCCCTATGTGTGGAGTATTTTGGTTATAAGAAGTGTGATCCAAGGAATTATAGACATCACTTTTTTATTTATGTCAAAAGGGGGGAAATTAAAGAATGGGGAGATAAAAGTGATCAGTTTACAATATGTTTTGCCATCAATGACAAAGGGTGAGATTGTTCAATATTATTCCTATTACTGAAGTTTGGCATTGAGGTTGTCATTGATGTGAAAGGTTCTTAAGAAAGGTGTTCATGAGGTCATTGAAGACTTTTATTGTTTGATAACATCATTGAGAGGTATGCCATTATTTTAGGAGCATGTAATGAATTTTTTATAGGTGTAGAAGCATAAAAGTTGTGTTCAAGGTCATTTCTCAAGTTTTAAGTACTTGAGAAGCCTGGTCATTATACTAGTCATAACTTGTAATGTCCTAATGAGAAGGTTTGAGTATGGTGGCCTAGTAATATGGATGCATAGGGGCATATAAGGATATATAAAGTTACTTTAGCATGTATATGAGGCACTGGAGAACTCAAGAGAGTTTCAAGGTGAGCCTATAGGGGTAAAACTTTAATTCCAAGTCTATAACTAGACTAGTTCTAGATATTTCCTAACCTAATGAGGTATCATGAGGTGTTGTGAAGACCTATGAAGGATTTAAATTAGTGTTTGAGCATGAGATAAGTTTATTAGCTATATGAATGAGGTGGAGAACACATGGAAAGAGGCATGAAGGTCAATTTCAAGATATAATATGGTTTTTAGGTCAAGGTTTAAACAAGAAATGAGAGAGAGTATGGCCTAATGGGGTATGAAGTTCTATTTTCAAGGCAAGTATAGATAGGTGAGATTTTTCATAGGTATGGTATATTTTTTCAAGCATGTTCGTATATTTTGAGGTCATGGTTTGTAATAAAATTTATGAAAATTAGTTTTGAGGTCCCTTGAGTACACAAAATGAAGGGTTCTCAACTTGAGAAAGACTTTCAAGCGTTCATTGGAATGTGTAACTTCTCCATAGGAACTTGATATATTAAGGATAGATGGGGAAGGGTCCTAGATGAGATCTTTAGGCATTAGTTTTGGAAATGAGGGGTAGTCCTTTATGAACAATCATTAAAATGAGAAATAGTGTTAACCCTCACTAAAACCCTAATAATGACCTAATGTGAAAGATCTTGTTCAAAATAGCCCATAATAGTCTTGATTTAACTTTGTTGGGAATAATGGGATTTTACTCCTATTTTAGCTAAATGTTTGGATTAATAAATTAGTAAAAAATATTTCAACAAATATAGCCTTGATTTGTAAGATTTATTTGTCTTTTTTACCTTTTGAAAATATCACTAAATAAGGAGAAATATGACTTAGCTAGAAATAGGCTAAGATGGCTAAGACATAGGTTGAAACTAACTATGCAAGATTGGTACAATATCATGAATCTTGATTTTATTTAGTAAAAGGATAAGATCACCAAAAATAGGACACTTAAGTTTCCAACACTTTTATCCAGTCCTGTCATTGTTATCCAAACTGGTCATAAAGATCTAAAACTTTTTTAGGTTTTTATGTTGTTCCTGTGCGAGCTTACTTGTGAAATATTGAGTGATGATTATCAACATAACTCACTATATAGCTGATTTAATCTTCAAAACCCTAACCCTCCATTATGATTGATAAAATAATGTTTGAATTACTTGATAAAGGGGGGGTTAGTGTGTAAGAGGCACTGAATGTGTAATCCAAAACCCTTGTCTGGACACACAACCTAAATATAAATACTTCAAAGAGGGATCAAGCCATATGTAGTTCTCCCACCTAATGTGCCTTGTGTAATAGTGTGATGTGAATGCAAAAAAAATTTCAAATTGAGAGTTCTTGAGGTGGCTAAGGACTGTTATGAGGGTTTTAGTGTGTTTGCATCTATATTGGGTGACTATATGCAAAGAATAGGGAAGTTTGACTTAGTGTTTTATTTGTATTCTTACTTGTTTTTTAGGATTTTTCTTGTCTTGTAAATTAGTTCTTATAGGAATTTTATAGGGAATAGTTGGTCATGGGTCAGGTGTATTTGCACTAGGTTGATTTAATGAAGGATAAGGATCAGATGAAAATGATCATTGGGGATCAAAGTGCAAATTGATAGAAGCATCAAAAATGGGACACCCTAGGGTCTGGCACTATAGTCCAAGTATGGCACTCCTATCCTATAGACTCAAGACCTAGGGGAATAGGATTGGCCTAGGAAATATATTTTGGAAAATTTAGAATGATCATTTAAAAGATTTTAGATGACTAGTAATGAGCAAAAAAAAATTAGAAGGGTCATAAAAGCATGAAAAAGGGATATATAGATAGGGTGTCACAAGCTACATTGAAATACCGATTTGGATATTTTATATGATTACATTTAACCCCCCTTTATTTAATTGATGTAACAAAATTAAATACTAATATAAATAAAAAATAGAAAGAGTACCTAAACTTAACTACAAGGGTGAAGCCCATCAAGATGTGTGATGGTAAGTGATGTTGAGTGATGTCAAGTGATGCTGAGTGATGTTGGGTATGTGTTTTACCAAGATTAATATTATGAATGGAGCTTAGTACTCAATTTCCTAAGGTTAGCTCAAGAATATAAAGGCTATCCCTTTGGCTCCATCATTTCCCACTAAGTGAAGTTATTTGATCATTCATGTGTTAATCAATGTTTAGACTATGTTTCTAATCCCTCTGAGTAGGTGGCTCAAGAATACAAAGGCAACTAGTCTTTTGACTCCATCATTGCCCACTATGTAGTGAACTATGAACCAATATCGGTATGAATGTGTGTCATATGAGATGCCTTTTAAAGCTAATGAATGATCTATAATCTGAAAATGTGGTGTGGATAGCCGAATATGTACTGAGAACTAGGCTAATCTTGGCCACTCTAAAAGGTGGAGATTAGGCTTGTATGAAAGCCACTTCAAAAATAAGAACTAGGCTTATATGAAATCCACTCCAAAATGATGCCAACCACCTAAAGATGGATTAAGGCATGCAAATAAAAGAATACATATGTAATATAATGAACTAGAAAGAAAAGAAGTCAAATGTGTTGTGCACATTAATCCTAATCACTGGTGTTTGTAACATGGATTTTGAATTAGAATTTATACCAACTCCCCAATCTAAAAATTTGGAAGCAAGAGTCATCATGCCATGCATGATACCCCCTATATTTGGATACCTTGAGAAAAATTGTACTAAAACTTCTCAATCTAAACTTTATTATAATTGAAAAAAATGTAGATGACCTTACCTTTCTATTTATTTCTATAAATTCTAGATTTTTGGATATTTGGATAGGAGCACCAAAAATAGGACACTTTGGTGTCTGATGCTATTGTCCACTTATACTACTCTTGTCCTTTTCTATTTTCGATGATTATTTTTTATTCATCAATATTTTTTTGGTCTACTCTACCTATTTGGGATTCTAAATCCTATTTTTAGTATTCTAAAAACTAATTTTTGATTAGTAGAAGGCTTTGATATCTATGACAAAACCCCTATTTGTTGCCCCCTCTTTTGAGGGTAGGAATGAAGACACTGTAATGATTTTTCTCAAAAGAAAGAGACCTGTAAGTGTGTTATGCTGAAAAATACATGATATAATAATGGTAATCCAACTAATGTCTCAATATATAACATAGTTTGTCATGTATATTATTAGATCAATAGGGGTATGCCTATATAGATGTAACAATGTAATAACATGTGTAGTATACTAATCTAAAACTAGAAAATTTTTAGTTATTAATTTTCAAGAATTGATGGAGCATGATGTCCATCATGTCATCTAAGAAGGCAAGATAATGCATGATATGGATCATGGAATTGAAAATATCTAAAAATTACACAAGGAAACAAGCATACAAAAGAGGCCAAGGGTCCAAGCAAAGAAGGAACATGGGCACATGCCACTCAAACTGAGAAATCAAGAATACAAGGCATGTTGAAATGCCACATACACATATAATTTCAAACAAAGAAGATTTGAATGAGGGCTCAAAAGCATATACAAGAGTACAATAAAAGCTGGCAAAAGGGCCACAAACACATAGAAAAGTATAATCAAAGGACATTAGAAAATGTCTAATGGCAAACACTAGAGTAAAAAATAGGAACTAATAAATGTGATCATATATAACTACTCAAATAAAGAAAGGAAATCATGTAAATGATAGAAATACATTCAAATCTATCTAATGAAAGCAAGAACTGAAAGTATGAAAAACATGTAGTACAAGACTAGGTAGAAGATAAGAAATACATAAGTGTTATATACTAGTGAGTGTCGATAGAATAATATATATAAGTTAGGAAGTAATGTACATCATCATGATAACTAGAGTGTGTGGTATAGGAATGACATAACCTATATGGTGTAGTTATGTATAGGATGCCCCTAGTGGGTAGATATATCAATGTATGTATTGAACGTATGAAGTAAGATACCCCCTCAATGGGTAGAGTGAAGCAATCAAGGATCTAGTTGTCACTGCACACATTCAAATAAGATCAAGTGAATCATGGTAATGTAGATATATTTACAAAAAATAGAATATAATAGAAAACTTTATGTCTAGCATGGTAATAAATATGTAAAGCATGGATGATGCATATAGTTGAAATATTTTTGATGTTTTGAGTTAGTTGAATGTTTTTGTATTTTGACATGTTGTGTTATTTTTTATATTTTTAAAATAAGGTATGTAAAACTAATTATAAGGAAACTATGTACAAGTAAGTGCAAAGAATCTATGTATAATAAAAATTTAGAAATTATGTACAATTAAGTTCAAAGAAACTATGTACAATAAAATGTGTGTAATGAAATACTATACATAGAATCTGTGTAGATGCATAATATTCATTGGATTTTTCAGTTTTTTTCCTTCAAATGAGGATAGATGATACACTTTAGGGATAATATTTTTGGTATTGAGGTATGGACCTAGTTAATTTGGTTTGAATTTTCATTTGATTTCTTCTTTGGCATTGATATTGTGAAGATTTTCTTTGAGAATGAGATCATTAACTTCAACTCTCTGGTGTGAACTCATTTTTTATAGGATCATTATATACATTGTTGGTAGATTTTGAGATGTTCAACTACTTGAATGCTTGTATGGTCTAATTACTTGAGCTGGTGTAGATGTTTTTCATGATATTGGTCATTAATGAGGAAACCTTTAAGGGAGACATGTAGAGATGGGATTTTTAATTCCAATGGTAAAAATTACTCTATGCCATAAATGAGTGAATAAGGATTGGCTCTTATGGATGTATGAATACTTGTGTGATAAGCCCATAATGCATAAACTAGTTGATTGTGCCAATAATCTACAAATTTGGTCATTATTTTTCTCAAAATGTTATTACTAGTTTTATTTGTATCCTCTGCTTAACCATTTCCTTATGGGTATCATGGAGTGGAGAACATGTGTTTAATCTTATATTTTGTGTATAATTTCTTGACAATTTTTTTATTTAATGATGTTTAATTATTATAAATGATTTTTGTGGGTAAGTTAAAGCATGAAATAATATGAGTCATGAGGAAGCTACAAATGTCCTCACCTATGGTAGATTGAAGTGAAATGGATTCCACTCGGTAAAGTATTATGTAACTATGATTATGAACTTATGTCCATAGGTAAACTTAGGGTGAATCTTTCCAGTAAGATCAAATACCCATAACATAAATAGCCATGGATATACAATAGGTTATAATTATTCTGATGGTGCATGCTGTAGGTTATTGTGTCATTGACATGTAATACATATATTTGCATATTATGAACAATCATCTTCCATGATGGGCTAGTAGTAGCCCTATCAAAGTAATTTGTGTGACATGGCCTTTCCAATAAAGTGATCACCACACTCACTATCATGTATCTGTGTAAGAGCAATTTTATCTTCTGCTAAAGTCAAGCATCGAAGTAGTTGTCTATCAAAGGATGGCTTAAAAAGGCCTCTACCAATGATTACATAGTAGAGTTATTATTTATGTAACTTGAATTTGTCATTTTGTGATAAAGTATTTGGTGTAATATATTTATTTAAAAATTTATAGATAACAAATAACCACTCTACAATTGCTCAACTATGAGTAGTGGCTAAGAAGGAAATGGAAATCAAATCTACATTAGATATTTATGGTATTTGTAATAATTTAATTATAAAAATAGATTGATCATCATTGATGTCGATAGGAATCAAAGATGCAACACTTGTCATTTAATCTACATGTTGGTTATCTTTTCTTGGTATACTTTCTATAGAAAATTAGTCTGAACAATGATGATAAATATTATACCATGTTTTGATATGGGATAAGATGTTCTTCTTTTGTCTAATAGACATCATTGACTTGGTTGACCACAAGTTGGGAATCATTGAAGACTTGAATAGATCTAATTTGGAGGGACTAGGAGACAAAGAGACCTAACATAATTGCTTCATATTCTATGGTGTTGTTGGTGTAGGAGAAGCTTAATTGATATGAAATATGGATTATGTGACTAGAAGGATTGATAAAGACAATACATGCCTCTGTGCTGAATGCACATTGAGAACCATCAAAGAACATGGTCAAAGTGTTGAAATGAGTAGAATAGGTAGTAAAATCATCTCTAAATGTGACACTGATAGGATTAGTGTCTAAGAGTGGTGTGGATTCCAAATGGTCTACAATGATTTGGCCCTTTATTGATTTATATAGAACTATCTTTAAGTTAAACTTAGTTAATAACCTAACCAATTTTATGATGAGATTAGAGAGATATGGCTTTTATATTAGAAACTTCAAGGGATTTGATTTTGTGGTAACCTGAGTCTCATTATTGATCATGTAATGTCAAAGTTTTTATGTGGAAAAAACTAATGTTGTACATAGTTATTCCATCATAGAGTAATATTTTTCATAATCAACTAATGTGTGATCGATGTAATAAATTACTCACTCAGTATGTTAATCTTTGTGTTGTGCTAAAAGTCCTAATACATGATCTGTTGCTGATATATATAGTAGGAGAGGCCTATTAGGTATAGGTGGTATTAGAATAGGTGGATTAAGAATATATTACTTGATTATGTCAAAAATTTCTTAACAAGATTGGTCCCAAACAAACTTTGTATCTTTTTTTAATAATCAAGTGAATGACTAAGTTTTATCAGCAAGTTGAGATACAAAATGGTGGATTACTTGAATCTTTCCTTATAAAGATCAAAGTTATTTTAAGTTCATGGGAAGTGGCATGTTGACAATGGCTTTGAATTTCTTAGGGTTAACCTCTATGTCACACTAAGAAATTATGAAACCTAAGAGTTTTCTTGATGTAACTCCAAACACACATTTCTTTGGTTTTACTCAAACATTGTATTTCCTATGTCATTTAAAAATCTATCATAAATTAATGGCATGGTGTTGTCATTGTTTGGATTTAACTAATATATCATAGACATATTCCTTGATAGTATGGTGAATCAAGTCATGAAACATATGCATCATAGTATGCTAATATGTGTCTCCTATGTTTTTAATCCAAAAGGCATGATAATGTAACAAAATATACCCCAAGTTGTTGTAAAAGATGTTTTCTCTTGGTCTTCTTCAACAATTTTGATTTATTTTTATACTACAAAGCCATCCATGAATGAAAGAATTTCATACCCAGCTATGAAATCTATGATCATGTCAATATTAGGCAAGATAAAATCATATTTTGGGCATGCCTTATTTATATCTTGAGAATTAGAACAACACCAAATTTGCCTATTGAGTTTAACCATGGGGACTATATTGTAAATCCATTTAGGGTGTGTTATTGGTTGAATTAAACCAACATCTAAGAGGTGTTGGATCTCATCTTTGACTAACAGAGACACCTTAGGATGAATTTTGTGAATTTTTTGCTTAATTAGTTTAACATCGGGATATAATGGAATCTAATGGACAATTATAGATGTATCAATTCTTGGCATATCTAAGTAAGACCAAGCAAAGAGTTCTAAAATATATATCGAAGTTTGATGAATATATGTATCCTTTTCCTTTCATAGGGTAGTGGCTAACAAGACAATACGGGGATCCTGATCAATTCCAAAATTGAAACCAATTTTTTCCTCGTTAAGTATTGTGGAACAATCTAGTGTATGGGGTTGTAAGAATAGTATCATCTAAATCAAATGGTATGTCTTAGGGAGAATATAAATTTTCTCTGAAGTAAGCAGGGGCATTTGTGTGATGAGGATATCTATTTTTATGATCGCAAGATAGAAGGTCCTCATATGCTCCAAGAAACTATAGGAGGGATTCATCATTAGAGAATTCATCTAATGTAAACATATCTGGTGAAATTATATCATCAATGAGATTAGGATAGGCCAATTATAATGTATAAGTATGATTAACTATATGATCTATAGGTGAAATGGGTAGACAAAACATTATATTCTTTGAAGAAATAGAAGAAGATTTATCATGAAGAAGGGTAAGATGATATCCTAATCCCTACTTTCCATGTTGTGTGGATTCCTTGAGAGGATTGGCAATTCCTTGTTCATACTTTCCAAGACCTTTTCCATGATATCCCATATTAATAAGATATTTAAGCATAAAAGGGGAGGTAAATTAGTGATTTGGTATCAATGCTATTATAGAACATAGAATCTTTTGAGGTATTGCATGGTCCAAAGGTACACTATGAGTAGTTGGTTGTGTAGGTATATTATCGAGATTAAAGTTTAGAATGTAATTCTATGGAGATTTGGAAACTTGCTAGTATTTAAAATGTTTTTTGTCTATTGGGTACATGTAGATGCAGCCTTTGTGACTAAATTTTAAACAAGCATGCATATCATAAATATAAGGTTAACCAAGTAATAAATTATAATTGAGGTCATTTAGCATGACTTGACAAGTAGTTGGCAATGTATTAGGTCCCAAAGTAAGATTGAGTGTTATTTGACCCATGAATTTTTATAGAATGTTATCGAAACTTCTGATTTTCATATCAGAATGGTCTAGATCTTTAGGTTGTATATTAAGATGTTTAAGAAAAGGAATGTTGTAAATGTTGAGTCCTGAACTGTCATCCACTAACACTCTTTTTACCCCTGCATCATTAATTATTAATTTAATATACATAGGTGGATATTTTTTGATGATGTGCTATAGGGGTGAATCATATTTTTCAAAGGAAATATGCTCTTCAGTTTATTGCATTCTATTGAGGAGAGAGGTGACATAAGCTAGTTTAGCAAAAATATGAATTCTAGTATTATTATGGGATGCATAAAAAACATCTTTGTAAACATATAATTGTTAAAGGAACTCAAGAACAAAAATTATATCAGAAGGGGTTCTAACTTGAGTGATAAAGTTATAGCCATGGGTGTAATTAACCTACCCATCTTCATAAACTTGGGTGACATCATGAACCGCATTATCTACTATAGGCATAGATATGGTAGTAGGTATGGGATAAGATCTATATGCACCAAGTTTTAAGGGAGGAATAATAAATATAACCACTAGTGTTTTCTTGTGTCTAGTAGTGATAGGAAAATACTCACAAGTACCCAAAGATTTATATGCATCTAGGTGGAAACCATGTATGTGGGATGGAATGCATGTAATTGGAGATATAAGTTGTATAGAAATATGATTATAAAGAACATTCCACATGAGAGATATAAAACAAGGGATAGAGATCATGAAACTTTTCACTAATGCATAAAAAAAATTGACTTGTGATATGACATTTCTAATATGTTTAGCAAGATAGATTTGAAAATTATTCCATGTGAGAGAGAGAAATTATGTAATGAAAACTTGTATTAAAGAAAAGTAAATATTGATTTGAAGCAAAGGGATATTAACATGTTTAGTAATATATTTATTAATATCTTCTCATATTATAAAAAGTAAGCATGAAAGGGAAAGAATGAATCTTTGCATTAACATAGAGTAAATTTCATCATTTATATACATGATAGGACCGAGTATGGACTTCCTATTATTTGGAAGAAATGTTTTAAAATGAGTAAGATCCATTTTTTGTGAATTTAAGTGAAATCTGATTTATATGTAAAGTGATACCTCAAGAGCAAAGGGATCTAGTAAAATAAACTAGGGTTTGAAATAAATGAAAAATTACTATGGATAATTTTAAAACTTAAATGTGAAATTCTAATTTATATATGTAGAAAAATATCAAAAAAATATTGCTAAAATCAGCAAGGAATTTTCCCTAGGGTTTCTAGGGTTTTTTTGCATAAAAAAATAAATTGGGTTATAAAAATGATTTAACTTTTTTAGGAATAATGGGGTTTTATTCTTATTTTAGTTAAAAGTCTAGATTAATAAATCGGTACACAATATTGCAATAAATACAGTCCTAATTTGTATTATTTTTTATTTTTTTACCTTTTTTTAAATAGCTAAATAAGGAAAAATATGACTTAGCTATAACTAGGCTAAGATGGCTAAGATAAAGGTTGAATTAGCTATATAGGACTCAGATAGTGTCATGAATTTGAATCTACATTTCATTGGATGAAAGGATATGACCATAGAAAACATGATAGTTTGGTGTCTAATGTTGTTGTCCACTCTTGCCACTATTGTCCAAATTAGTCGCAGAGACCTAAAATTTTTTACATTTTTAGGATGTTCATGTGTGAGCTTATCTATGATATCTTAAGTGATGATTATCGACAGAACTCACTATATAGTTGATTTAATCTTCAAAACCCAAACCCTCCAAGTTTGATAAAATAATGTTTGAATCACTTTAGAAAGTGGGGTTAGTGTGAAAGATGCATTAAACATGTAATCCACACCCCTTATGTGGGAACATTGCCTACATACCAATACTCTGAAGAAGGATCAAGCCATATGTATTTCTCTCACCTAATGTGCCTTGTGAAATAGTGTTATGTGAATGAAAAAAATGCCAAATTGAGAATGCTTAAGGTGGCTAGAGACTGGTATGAGGGTTTTAGTGTGTTTTGATCCATGTCAAGTGACTGTATGTAGAGAATAGGGAAGTTTGCCTTAGTGATTCGTTTATATTCTGTCTTGATTTTTAATATTTATCACATATATTGTAAATGAGTTTTGAATGGAATTTTATAGGGAATAATTTGTCATGAGTTAGGTTTATTCATGTTAGGTTGACATAATGAAGGATAGGGATCAGATGAAAATGATCATTGGGGCTCAAAGTGCAAATGGATATTAGAACTAAAAATGAGACACCCTAGGGTCTTGGGCTATAGTCTAATTATGGTGTTTCTATTCAAATTTGCTTTTCAGATTATAAAGAGAGAGAAGAAACTAAAGACATAATGGACAAGGCATGTGAAGTACCTGGATGAAGATCGCGCACCATAATCCAGACGTTTGTGAGCACTCCTCTTTGGCTGTGGAGGAATGACACCTGCAAAGAAGAAAACTTGGACAAAAAGGCGTTAGATAGATAGATGGTGGGTTGCCAAGCAAAAGCTTGTTCCCAGAAGTATGAGAACTTCCTTAAGGGAGGTCAACCCACTATTTTGATAAAAGATAAATGACTGATAAATGACAGAATGTTAAAATAGACTGAAATGATAGCAAACTAAAAGAGAAAAGGGAAGCAAAAAAGTTTACCTGGAAGAAGCTGTCAAACTGGTTGCAGTCGCCGGCGTCGGTGGTCCTACCGACATCGGTTGGTCAAAGGTGCCGATGTCAGTTATGTGGCCGACGTCGGTCGGGGTAATGACCGGCATCGGTCGGGGCAATGGCCTCCAGACGGGTCTGGTCAGGGTCTTGGTCAAGGCTTAGTCTGTCTCTGTGGACGAAGGTCTGAGTCTGCTCTGGGTCTGGTTTGAGGATGGTCTTAGTCAGTTAGGGGGTCAAAAGGACAGAGAGGGACAGAGAGATAAAGGAAGCCAATCTGGGAGATGGGAATCCGGGTCTGGGTGACAGTCAGGTCTGAGGGTGTGCTAAATCTAGTTTAAAAGCAGATGACTAGAAAGCATAAAGAAAACAAACAGAGAACATACCTGTGCCCTGTTGAAGAAGGTGGTGATCTTATTGCTGATGATGCCAGATGTGAAGCTTGTTGCTAATGAAGAATCCCTGTTGTTCACTTGCAGAGGCTTGCTGTGTACCTGAGGGAGAGAGTCAGATTGATTGGCAGAGAGGTCAAGTGAAAGGATGGATACAAGGGTCTGATGCAAAGATTCCAGAGCCGGGATACCAGAGAGAGATGCAGAGAGCCAAGAGGAGGAGATAACGGTGAAGAAACTATTATGAAAGGTGCCGACGCTGGCAATATCGCTGACATCGGTCGACGGTTGACCGATGTCGGTGGCTAAAAGGCCAGAGAAAGGCTAAAAATAGCCTTTCGTCTGTTTCCCAACCGCTGGGTCAAATGAATGCGAGGATGAAACGGTCGACGGGGGTTAAATGGGCGAGTGAAGAGATTGGAATGGGAGTCTTAGGCATTAAATGGCCATGTGGGGAATAAAGGGGATCCAAGGAAGGTATCCTAGGGTGGCGAGGTGGCAAGGAGAAGGAAAAATGGACTTATTTAATTAAAAATAGATGATTATTTTCAATTAATAAGACCTAGGTAGGTTAGGGATAGTCGAAGTGGCAAGGGACCAAGGGGAGAGAGGAAGACAAAGGGTTAGACACTTTTTAGGTGTCTACGTTTGCCCCTTTTTGTCTTGTTGGTTGTTCTAGACGAACTGCAAGACAAAAACAGGAGGTGGTTGCCCCAGGTGAGGGATGATGTAGATTGCCCTGAAGTATAGATGAGGTATTCCCCCTCAAAGCGGGAGTCGAGGGAAGGAACCTGATGTCGGGTGCTGATTTGACAAAAGGTGGATGAGAAAGATGAAACGTGAGTGAAAACACTGCAAAAGTCATGATTGTGTGTACTCCACTTCACGGGATGGTCGGGTCAAATTGTCGCATGTCGAGGGTCAAGGAGTGCCAAAATTGAAGTAACCGGGCCCCAGCATTTAGTCGTCTGCTGATCGGGTCACTCAATCTAAGCTGAAGCTCCAAATGGTCATCATGTTCCAGGTATCCCAGGCTCAGGAAGTGCTCCCAGAGACACAAAAAAGCCACAAGTAATAGGGATCAACCGGCTTGCGATCCTATACTTGCGAAGGGTCAAAAATAGGGTCTGTAGACAATTCTGCTAACCAGCCATGAGGTAGCACACACGCAAGAACAACCAAGGCAACATTGGCCTAGAAGTAGTCGAAGGTCGAAGGAGATACGCATGATCTCCAATGGTCATTGGTCAAGGGGATGGATGGACGAAAGGATGTGGCTGAGCTAACCTCAGAAGACATCATGTGATCTGAGTGCTGCCTACATAGCCCTTGTGTGAAGGGCCTCAGGCCAATGTAGTTCTCCCTAAAAGGGAGGAAGGGTCAGAGGGATTGATTGGTCTTGGTCAAAGTCGAGGTCATGGTTAAAAGGAGGAAAGAAGGTTTGTACATCAGGGAGATGAACAAACGGGGGTGGTCGAGCTAACCTCAGAAGATGTGGTATCTGAGTGCTGCCTACATAGCCCTGGTCATATGGCCTCAGACCAATGTAGTTCGGACAAAAGGGTCAAAATGATCGATGATGAGTTTGGTCAATTGTCGAAATGATGAAATGATGAGGGGAAGAGATGTTGCAGCCTTTTCCAAATGGTGTATTCTGTAACATTGGTCGAAAGGTCTTTCATCCCTAGCAATTTTCCATAGTCGTGATGGATGTATGCTAAAAATGAATGGGGTCTATTTATGCTTCAACAAGTATTGGTTTATGCTTAACATAAATTAGGTTTGGTCGGTAGTTCCCATGTGTATTGGTGTCCATGGAAACTATGCGAAATGGACTAGGATGATGTCAGCTGAAAATGATGAAAATGGCTTGGTTAAAAATGAGTCGGCAATTGATGTGGTTTAATGTGACCAAAGTGAAAGATGAGTGAAAGGCGAATTGCTCTTTCATTGAAAAAGACCAAAAAGGACAGCATGGATAGGGGTTGTTAGAACAAAAGCCCCGTGTATGCATTGCATCGTGGACCAGTGTGGTGTTAGAACGGTAGTCGAATCACTTAGACATTAAAGTGAGCTCGAAGTCCCCTGAGCAGGTGATAGGAGGAGGATAGGGAAACCTAGTTTAAGAGCAGGAATAACCTTGCCCCTTTTTATAGGAGACCCTGAGACAACTACAAGCCAAGTCCATGACCCATTTTTTTTTTTTTTTGGTGCAGGCTGATCGATGCGGGAAGCCTACATAGAGATGTATTTTAATTGAGTGGTCATGTTGCGAAGCTGATCAATGCGGGAAGCTTCTAAGAAAGGTTGCTATTTGATAGCCATCCTTCGAGGGAGTGGTCTATATTTTTGCTTTATAATGTTTGAATAGCTACCCTTCGAGGGATCAGTCTATTAGCTACAACAATGATAGTACAGCTGTCCTTCGAGGGAGTAGTCTGTCTTTTTGATTTGATTTTGTGACCTTGGATATGTTTTGACATCTTGATATATTTTTTGATTTTTTTGATTTTTTTTTTTTTAGAGTCACGGACAAGACTATAGAAGTTCAAGGACCCCCCTTTTATTAGGACAAAGCATGCATGCATCATAAAAGGGTTGACAAGTGTTAGGAAGCAGGGTTGATAGGAAAAGGAATGACAATGACAAGGGGTTGCTCAAGGGATGAGCTCAAGTAAAACGTCAAGTGATCGAACACTTGACTAACAGTAGAAATGGTCGAAGATGCAAGATAGAAAGGGGGGCTCAAGGTCTGATAAGTCCCTAGACCATGCTAGTGCGTTAAGGTCTGAGTCAATTAGAAGTAAACTTGCCCCAATTTGCCTCTTTCGAGATTGGTCAGGTGTTGATTAATGGATGTGAAGTTGGTTGACATTGTCGTTGGTTGGTTGAAAAAGGTTGAATGTTTGGTCGAGAGGTTTGGTTGATTGATATTTGGTTGAAGTTTGGTTGAGACTGGTCGAATAATTGGTCGGGGGTTGGGTCGAGGGATACTTGGTCGAGATTTAAGATTAAATGAGTGATTGATATGTGGTAGAGACTGGGTTGAAAAGTTGGTCGAGATTTGGATGAAGGATGAATTCCCCCAATGGGTAGGGAGAATGTTTGAAAGATTGGTTAAGGTCGGTTGAGGTTTAGTGGTCAGATGGATGGTATTAATGTCGAATAAGGGGGTCAAAGGCAGCAAAGGGACCACAGTCTGGCATGGGGATCTTGATTTAAGTGATGAGGTTGGAGAGGCATGAGTCGGGGTTGATGTTTTGTCGAAGAGGTGGTCAAGAGGGTCCTTGGTGAGAAGGAAATCATTTCTCCGTTGTTGACGAATGACAGCTTTGAGAGCACAACAATGCTCAGTGTCATGTCCCAGAGTGTGATGATAGTTGCAAAATTTAGATTTGTCGAACCAAGAGGGTCTTGATCCGAGAGTCGATGAGAGAGGCAGTGTTGAGGGTTTATTGATAACGTGGTCGAGAAGAGAGGTGTCATTCGCCAGACATTGGCGAATGGCAACCTTGAGGGCACAACAATGCTCTGTGTCGTGTCCAGGTGTGCGATGATACACACAAATGCAAGTGTCGTCGAACCAGGGTGGTTTTGGTCTGAGAGATTGATATAGTCTGAGAGGTGGGAGGTCGATACGAGATGACTGCAACAATTGTCGTAAAAGAAAGGTGTAAGAACTTGCTAATGGGTCTAGATGCCTTATTGCAGTAGGGGTTGATGACTTTGGTTTAAGAGGCATAAGAGGCGTTGGTCGATGGTTTGAGGGAGATATATGTTTGATGGGTTGAGGGAGTAATGGAGGTGACGTGCCTCTGTGAAGGATGGGAGTAGGTAGTACTCCTATTAAAGTGGACGGATGCGGGCCCAAGATTGAAGGCAATGAGGAAGGTGGGGGAGAAATTCTCCGGTGAGGTCTAGTAGCTTTCATGTGTTTGGGTCGAGGGCCACTATTGTGTGAGGCGAGGTTAGATGTAGGTTTGGGTTTGGATGTGGACGAAGGTGAGTGAGATGTAACAATCTCACGCAAAGGGCAAGAGGAAATTGTGGCTGGGTCTTCCTTGATTGAAATGGGTAAAGAGATTGGTCCTTCTCTTGGTGGAGAAGAAATAGGAGAGTGTGGCTCCTCCAGATGGCAGGAGGCAGGGATGATCGTGCCTTTTACTTGTAGTTAAGGAGTAGGCAAGGTAGGGTCTTCAGATGGAGGTGGGCTTAATGGTGTAGGTGTGGTCAAGGCGTCTTCCAATATAGGAGAAATAGATGGAGGACTAATAGGAGAAGAGGGTTCTTCATCCTGTGATAGACGAATAGGAGAAGAAGACTCTTCTTCCTGTGAAAGAGATTGGTCAGAGACAAGAGGTAAGATAGTGTTAATCATGTGAATGTCATGGTCATGAGAATCTTTGGTTATGGTTTGAACGTTGTTCTGAGTAGGTGGATGATTTGGAAAAGGGTGTTTGAAGATGTCGATATGTTGATTGGGTGGGGCGTTTGGGTTATCTAAAATAAGATCCCCCTTGTCGATCATGTCTTGGACGATATTTTTGAAAGTTCGGTAGTTGTCAATGCCATGGCCTTGGACGTGGTGAAAGTGGCAGAAGTCGGCCTCTCTATACCATGTAGGGAGGGATTTTGAAGGGTCAAATTGAGGTGGTCGGATTGGAGGGAGATTGAGGACCCCCTTCTTGAGAAGTTTTTCCAAAATGGAAGCGTATGGTTCTCCAAGTGGAGTGTAAAAATGCTGAATGTACCATTGTTGGAATTGTTTGGTGATGCTGGAAGATGTCGAAGGTTGAGAGTAATTCATTTTTGTTGAGGATGGTGATCTAATGACCACAGTGTTGGCCACTCCTTTGGATTCAGAATTGGCAGAAGAAGAGGGTCTGGAAGAAGAATGGCCAGTAGATTTTGCGTTGGTATTACGCAATTTGACCTTATCTTCTTCAAGGGCGCAGAGTTCAAGCTTTCGAGCCATGATGAAAGCTTCGTCAAAAGTGCAGAATGTCTGAATCTGCAAGGTAGAAGAGATGTGGTTGGCACATGCTCGAGAAAAGAGCTCGATGAGCTCGGGTTGAGGCAAGGAGAAGGAGAGCTGGTTAATCAGGTCCCTCCAACGAGCGACAAAATCGACTATAGATTCGTGATCAAATTGCCTGATGGAATAAAGGTCTGTGATTGAGACTTGTTTGGTGATGTTGATTGAGAAATGGTCAAGAAATAGTTGGGCGAGTTGGATGAATGAAAAGATAGAGTATTTGGCAAGAGAACTATACCAGTCAAGGGCTGGGCCAGAAAGTGACATAGGAAACATTCGTAATAATAACGCATCATCGTGAGAAATAAGGTAACAGGCATGTCTAAATGCCCATAGATGTTGTTGTGGGTCTTCCTTACTCTGAAAGCGAGTGAATTTAGGAAGCTCCCAATGGTTAGCATATGGTCGAATAGGGACAGAAGGATGGATGGGTTCATTGCAAATCTGGTCATAAGATAGGACATTGCTTGAGCCAGAAGTGGAGGCTTCGAGACTGGACATTTTATCCATCAGCATCTTAATGATGTCTATTGACGGATTGGCGGGTTGAGCACCCCCTAGGTTGTAAGGCACTTGGAAGAGGCTAGAGGAGGCGTGCGACATAGTCAGTTGTACAATGTATGGATGACTAGTCGCAGGGGCAGAAGTGGAGGCTAAAGGTGGTTGCGTTATGAAGGTTGAAGGTATAAGTTGACTGGGCACCGCCAAAGGTGGTTGAATGGCGGCACTGGTAAAAAGAGAGGTTGGCACTCCTACATTTGTGGGCGCAAGAGTGTGAGGGGTCGAGATAATCAAGTTTTGATATGATGTAGAACTTGGTTGAATTACAGGTGGTTGAGGGGGTAATGGAACCCCGATGGAGGTCGGTCTAAAAATAGACGAGAAGGCCAAACTTTGCGTATTGGCCATGATTGGGTTAATAGTTGAGGCGAAAGGCTGAGTCATAAAGGGTTGGGTGGTGAATGGTGTGGATGTCATCGCCACGTCACCCGAAAGGTCTCGCGTTGGGTTTCTCGCGAGATAGTTTTGGAGGGCTGCGGTATTGAGGTCCAAGAATCTCTTGAAATCTGGGTCCCCTTCAGGGATGATGGGAATTTGAGTCGGGGTCAGGGTTGGGGTCGGTCCTGTACGAGTTCTTTCAGTCTCTGAGTGGAACTCCATGATAGGACTGGTTAGGGACGAGGGAGCGTGGTCAAAAAGGAGGGTCAGATTCTAGAAACTATGTTTTTGCAGTTCCAGAAACTTAGAATGGAGTTTTTGACAGAGAAGGGACAGGTTTTAGGTTGCTGGTTTTAAAAAAAAGGACAGTGACAGAGACCGATGTCGGTTTAAAAACTGATGTCGGTAAGGAAGATAGCCGACATCGATCAGATAACCGATGCCGGTAAGAGAGGAAAGCCGACGTCGGTGATAGAACCGATGCCGGTGAAATGGGCAAGCTGACGTCAGTGGAAGAACTGATGCCGGTGACTGTGTTTTCCAGAGAACCAAAAGATTTGAAGATTCTTGGAAAAACAATGAAGAAAGCATCCTCACTCACTCAAATAAATAGATGAGAAGAGGAAAACAGAGAGAGACAGACAAGCCTAAGCGATAAATCCTAGGAATTAACTTTAGAAGCTGTGGCTTATGCCTTAGATGAATGTTTGGGGAGATTGGCTGTCAAGAAGGTCCTAGAAGAAGCAATCTAGAGCTGGTTTCAGGTCTTGTTTTAGGTGCTCAAAGTCTGTGTTAGGGTCTGGTATGTGGCCTGGTGCTAAGGAGCAAGCTCCCCTCACTTCACGATTCCAGTGGTTAGCTGGTCTCGCTTAGCCAAGATATACCTCGCCTAGAGTTTATCCTCTGCCAGAGAATGGAGTGGGCTTCCCCCTTGGTGATGAAATCCAAGTAGGGTCACCGGGATGGGTAAGGTATCCGTTGGGGGATGAAATCCCAGTCGGGCCTTGTCTCAAGTAAGTTTTATGTTCGTTTTAGTGCATGTGGTTCGGTAGTGTAACATCAAGTGTCTACGGTTTATTCAATATGCGTCTAAGTTACTAGATGTGGACTAAGAAGATGCAAGCACAACCAGAAATGAATCCAAAGTGTTTTAATGCCCAAGTCGAAATGTGATGTTTGTTATGAAGACAAGTTTGAGAAAGGGTTGAGAGTATGATGTTTAGACTAGTCTAGAAATGCAAGGAAGAAAGATTCGTTTTAGTCCTGCTTATAGTGTCATTGAGAAGAAAATAAGGAGGAGAAAAGGTAAGAACCTAATGCTCCTAAATGAATGAAGAAGAAAAGGAACCCAGGAGGAACCTAGGGTCCCACCGGGCGTGCCAGAATGTTTCTATTCAAATTTGCTTTTCAGATTATAAAGAGAGAGAGAAGAAACTAAAGAGATAATGGACAAGGCATGTGAAGTACCTGGATGAAGATCGCGCACCGTAATCCAGAAATTTGTGAGCACTCCTCTTTGGCTGTGGAGGAATGACACCTGCAAAGAAGAAAACTTAGACAAAAAGGCGTTAGATAGATAGATGGTGGGTTGCCAAGCAAAAGCTTGTTCCCAGAAGTATGAGAACTTCCTTAAGGGAGGTCAACCCACTATTTTGATAAAAGATAAATGATTGATAAATGATAGAATGCTAAAATAGACTGAAATGATAGCAAACTGAAAGAGAAAAGGGAAGCAAAAAGCTTACCTAGAAGAAGCTGTCAAACTGGTTGCAGTCGCCGGCATCGATGGTCCTACCGGCGTCGGTTGGTCAAAGGTGCCGATGTCGGTTATGTGGCCGATGTCGGTCGGGGTAATGACCGGCGTCGGTCGGGGTAATGGCCTCCAGACGGGTCTGGTCAGGGTCTTGGTCAAGGCTTAGTCTGTCTCTGTTTGAGGGCTCTGTGGACGAAGGTCTGAGTCTACTCTGGGTCTAGTTTGAGGATGGTCTTAGTCAGTTAGGGGGTCAAAAGTACAGAGAGGGATAGAGAGATAGAGGAAGCCAATCTGGGAGATAGCAATCTAGGTCTGGGTGATAGTCAGGTCTGAGGGTGTGCTAAATCTAGTTTAAAAGCAGATGACTAGAAAGCATAAAGAAAACAAACAGAGAACATACCTGTGCCCTGCTGAAGAAGGTGGTGATCTTGTTGCTGATGATGCCGGATGTGAAGCCTGTTGCTGATGAAGAATCCCTATTTCCTCACTTACAGAGGCTTGCTATGTACCTGAGGGAGAGAGTCAGATTGATTGGCAGAGAGGTCAAGTGAAAGGATGGATACAAGGGTCTGATGCAAAGATTCCAGAGCTGGGATACCAGAGAGAGACGCAGAGAGCCAAGAGGAGGAGATAACAGTGAAGAAACCATTATGAAAGGTGCCGACGCCGGCAATATCGCCAACGTCGGTTGACGGTTGACCAACGTCGGTGGCTAAAAGGCCGAAGAAAGGCTAAAAATAGCCTTTCGTCCGTTTCCCAACCGCTGTGTCAAATGAATGCGAGGATGAAACGGTCGACGGGGGTTAAATGGGCGAGTGAAGAGATTGGAATGGGAGTCTTAGGCATTAAATGGCCATGTGGGGAATAAAGGGGATCCAAGGAAGGTATCCTAGGGTGGCGAGGTGGCAAGGAGAAGGAAAAATGGACTTATTTAATTAAAAATAGATGATTATTTTCAATTAATAAGACCTAGGTAGGTTAGGGATAGTCGAAGTGGCAAGGGACCAAGGGGAGAGAGGAAGACAAAGGGTTAGACACTTTTTAGGTGTCTACATATGGTTATCATTTCCTATAGGATCAGGACCTATGGTAATAGGATTGACCTAGGAAATATAGTCTGGTTGAGGTGGAATGATTGTTTATAAGGTTTTGAATGAGCAGTAATGATAAAAAAGATGTCTAGAAGGGTCACATGAGCATACAAAAAGTACCTATGGATAGGGTGTCACAAGGCACACTCAAATAAAAATTTGGAAATTTTATATGAATAAAAGTCTCAAAAGTCTATTTAAGTGATTGGAGGATTTATTCAACTCTTCTAGGAATTTCTAGGTATGATTGGTTTTTCTAGTTTGTAAGTAGACCCTACAGAAAAGTGCTTGTCATAAATTTTATATATTAGTAAGAGTTGACCAAGTAAAAATATGAAAATAATTGGATGGATAAGTTTTATAATTTTTTTTATGTCCATGGTGGTTTTTTATCATGTTTTATACCTCAAGTGTGCTCAACTAGTCATCCAATTTGACTACCCGCTAACAAGCCTAATGATGTAAATAGTGAGAAACCTAGGTAGAACTAAGAAGATGATTAGGGATGGGTTATCATAGAATAGGGATGAAAAAAATTACATGGAGAATATATTAAATAATTTTAATATATTTTAATGTTGTATATAAGTTTTGGAGATAAGTATATATAGCAAAAGTTTCTCACAAGTTGACTTGTCTATCTCAGTGAAGTTTGTGTATGGTGAGGTCATGAGATTGGTATGCAAGACCAATATTTCCTTTATATATTATGATATTTTTATTATAGTTTGTTATAATAATTTTAATTCATTTTAAGTCCTTTATTGTGCTACTTTAGGTGTCATAAGTTTAAATTTTCATGACTGTGTTTTGAGGCTAGTTGGCAGTTCTGAGTGGGCTACTTATAGAGAAGGGTTTGAGTGTTTTTCCATGAGTTATGAAGTATAAAGAATGTGGTGATGACCAAAAGGTTATATAAATTATTTATATGATATTTTTTCCTTGTTTGTTCATATAAATTGTGTTTTATCTCTATTATTTCAAGATAAACTTTCTAGGTATGCACATGCCTACTTGTGAATAATACTAATGGTGTACTTCAAGTGGTGAGCGAAGATAAAAGGACTGATGAACATAATATGATATTATTAATTTTTTAAATGATTTAAATATTATATTTGAATACAATTTATTATTTTTAAATTTTTACAAGGAGTTCACAAAGGGTAACGTGTGTTAATGAAGGCCTAATTGAATTAGGTCTCCTTAAGGCCTAAAAGGGGTTTTGCTCCTATATGATACGAACGACATATTTTAATATTTGATTCATGTTTTATAAATGTAATAAGGAATATTTAAGTAAAAAATTAAGTGATAAAGTGTTTATTTCTGACCGAGAGGTGTATTAGTAAGAGCCTAGTATAAGAACAAAGCCTAATAGGCCTAATTGTCTAGTTAGAGAATGAGCGAGTTGAAGTAGAAGATATTTAAATTTGGAGAGTTAAAGGATGTGTTTTTGACAATAAAAATGGTTCATATAAACTTTAATTAATATATAATAGGTGTAATGTATACTAATATCAAGTTTAAATGACCTAATCTATCTTGAAGAGACCTAATTGAGCAAAGGAGCCTAGAAGGTAGTTTGAGAGGATATAAGTGTGAAAAGATTTGAAGAAGGAGATAATATATTATATGAAAAAAAATGTTATAAATGTGATAAAATAAATTAGGTGGTTGAGTTGGTTTTGTTTCATTTAGGGGGTTAGTGCCTCCTTGCAAATTTGTGATTACTAAAGCCTAGCTAAGTTAGTGCTTAGTTAGTTGGGGTTGGTACTCCATGTGAAGTGGGTGATTCACTAAATTTGGTGTTTTTATTATAGAAATATAGTACATTTGAATATTTAAATGCATTTTATTCCCATTTATGGTTTCCCACTCAATTTTTTTTGTATGTGTTATGATCTTGTCTCATACCAATATAAATGGTTCTTGATGTGTTGCTAGTTCACTATATTGCTTTGATAGTTCATGAATGATAAGGTAACGTTGTAATATTTTTTTAATATTGATTCACCCCTCCTTATTAATTATTATTCTAATGTGATCACATTTACCTTAGGATTTATTGGTATTTTCCTTTGCCTTATAGGCTTAGTATTGGGATCAAGTTCTATGGTATGTTGAGCTAATGTGGGATCAAACCCCTTGAGGTCACTATAATCCGAAGAAAATATATCTAAAAAATATCTACATACTTTAATTAATGTTAGATTTAATTATTATGTACATATCATCAAAATCTTGGGTAATTTGTCTTTGAAGATATTCACCCTTTCATGGTGTTTTTCCTTGGTGGAGATGCTTAATTTATCTCTTCTCATTTGATCACTTTCATTGACTATAATATCAAGAGTAACCAATCCTTTAAGAAAATTTTTGGACATTGACTTTAAAATTTTTTCCCCATATTGATGCTACAACTTTGCCTAGTTTTTATAAGATAAATCATATTCATGTTATTAGAAACATGCTATTTATTTATCACTTTCAGCACGTGTCAATTTACATCATTATCTAGTATGAAAGGCCTTACAACTAACATGATTTGTGAATTAAATTTTGGGTTCTTGACATCATTGGGAATTTCAAATTGTACTCAAACTAATGCCAACCTATCAACATGTTTATTCTCTTCCCCTAGGACTGATTTGATGTCCAAAACTTCAAAGTCATCAATATGGTCCAAAAATCTATGATTATAGGAATTCAACAAAGTGTTCTTAAATTACTCACACCTCTTACTTGGTTTAAAACAAGTTCACTATCTCCAATGGATTGTAATTATTTGATTACTCTCTTCCTTGCCCATTGAAGTCCATGAATTAAAGCTTCATACTCTATATCATTGTAAAAATAACTAAAATAAAATTTAATAGATGAGTAGTACCTTTCACTTTATGGATAAATAATCATCATTCCAACACCTACTCCATTATTGCTTCTTTAGCCATCAAGAAAAAACTTCCACAAACCATCATCATCATGAGGATTAGAAAGAGAAGGTATATATTTATCTTCTTCATGTAAATAACAAACTCTAAGACCAGCCTCTTCAATCCCTCTATATGGACCAAACTCATGATTTTATGCCCCCCATTAATCAGGGAAGATATCTAAAATGTCTTCAAGAGGAAAAATTGGTTCTTAATACCTATGTTGATCTTCTTCGTCAATAATGAAACAATTGAAACTAGTTATATTTGTTTTGTATGGCTCAATATGAAACCTTGAGATAGGTTCTAATCTTATAGTAACTTTGGTGCCATATCTTGTCTTAAAGGCCAAGTAGGACCAATCTAATGATAAGTAACAACCTATATTTGCCATGAAGTCCCTTAAAAATAAAAGGGAAAATTATGGTGGTAGATCAACCACAACTACATCTTGATAAATAGATACATTAGGACAAGCATGAAGAGTTAGATTCAAACCCTTTACAACACCAATTATCTTAGTGGTTGATCCATCTAGTTTTAAGACACTTTTAGCATGAGGTTCATACTTGAGGCCTAGTTTGTACACAATTTGCTTTGGCATGATTGATCTAGTAGCCCACTATCTATCACACAATTATACACCAAATATTCACCATTGATTACTAAAACATAGAATTTAGGAGGCTTGTTCACTTTGCCTTATTGTGGATTACTAATATGAGATGTGTTTGCATAGAAAAAAATACCTTTCCTTATTGCTCTTGATGATAGATTGAACTTATATCATTATTCTTGCAACATATCTATTTTCCCAAGAATTTACAAAGTGTCCCACATAGGTATATTTACATGAAGATTTTTCTTCTGATCTAATATGTTAAGAGAAGAAACAATAATTCTTGGTTATCCTCTATTACTCATAGTACCACCTTAGACCTAATTTTTTTGGTGTATAAAATTACCTCTGTCATTCTAATTTCTTCGAGATTATTGATCTTTAAGAGGTACATTAGGATCTATTACTCTTTGATTCATGGATGGAAATTCATTTGGACTTTTCCCACTCTCTCTTATTTCTTCAACAACCCTTCTTTTAGACCTAGTGTTGTCTACAATTAAACTATCCACCCATCTACATGAGTTACCCACATGATTCCATACACAACAATCCTCTTCTTATAATTTGAAAATTGTAACATTTGATTGATCTTGATCTCCAATAGTAATAACATGATTACAAATTTCATCTTGTTTTGTGGAAGGAAAATTTATTTCTTATGCCACACAAGTTTGATTCAATATTACATCCTGATTTGTATATTTATCATGATATTAGTTACATTAAAGAGGCCATTATTTCTCTTACATTATATTATTTTAAGTGAGTACCAATGTTCTTGAATTAGATGCTACATTTGGATTAAAACTTGTATATGGTCTAGTATCAGTGATAAGACCTTGTCCTTGAATATTTCCTTAAAAAGGTAGCCTATTTAATTGATAAGGATAGTGAGCTTGATATTGAGCTTGGTAAGGCCTATGAAATTGATTTTTTTACATTTCCATTAAAATGAAGTTTTTTTCAAGAGTCTTAATAAGTCCTTTCACATCATTTATCTTATTACTTGACTAGGGTCAGCCAATTCATGATCAATTATGGTAAGATTTGGAACAAGAGATGGGGTAGGGGGATGAATGTCAATAAATAAAGTCATAGGAGGTCTTGGAGAAAATTTTCCAACTTGTATCAAGTTGTTCTCAGCTAGTATAACAATGTCATATGCATTTGGTAAACTATTCACACCCATGAATTGGATCATAACTGTAATATCACTATTCAATGACTTGATATAATATAGAAAAACATAGTTTAGAGTTGGTCCTACAATAATTTAGATTCTATCCCATGTATTTTGGAACCTAGAATTGAAATCTTGCATGAATTATTGGGGGGGGATCTTTTTATGGTAGTTAATTATTTAGATAAGGACAAATTATCACTTTTATCTTTAATTCTCTTACTCAATTTCTCTCCTAAGTCATCCCATGAGTCAATTGAATTAGGAGATAAGGTCCTATACCACTCCAGAGGTTTGACTTTGAAACTCATTTCTAACAACATAATTGTAACAAATTTATTTTGTAATGTTACAGATGTTACAAAAGTTTTCCATGTATCTATTGTGTTTAATAGGAGTAAGAGATGTCTATCCATTAAAATAAGGCACACTTTTAAAGACAGCCATGGGTATATAATCATATTGTTGAATATTTAAAGGGGAATCACCATTCAAGGCAACCAAAGGAGGATTTATAACCATGTTATTAGCTTTAGGAAAACTTGGTTAATTTGGAATAAAGAGCCTCTTTCTAAGTGAATTGGTGTATGGGAGAGTATGAGGAAATCTATTTATTTTATATGAATGGAAAGGTAATTTAAGAACTTCAAAGGGAACACCTTTTAATTTTGACCTTTTATTCACCTTTGGCATGAAAGTGGCTCACTAGTTAATAACCAGGAGTTCAAAACCTTTTAGAATCTTCAAATGTTTCATGAAAAAAGTTGTTACTACTGTAATAGTGTTAAGGCCAACATCTATAATGGACAACATGTTTTATTTTGCATCCCACCAGGCATGCTATAACTATTATAAATAAAAATTACACCCTATAAGAGGGTGATTCCATCCCTCTTAGCTTGAGCTATGTAATGGATTGACCCTAGGTTGTGGGTTAGCTTCAAGTAGGTCAAACCTCTAAATTTTAGGCTAGATCCTAAATTAATGTTTTCCCCAAATATTTCACCCTAGAGGAGGTTATTCAAGACTTCTATAATATTTGGAAAACATTGGAATACCTCTAAGCCTATGTGTTTCCTATAGTAAAGGTAGACCTCTAGGTTTAAGGGCTAACTGCCTAAATTGATTTTTAACTGCTTATCACCTATACTAACTGATTGATTATGGGAAAAGAGACAGAAATATGCAAAAAATAAATATATTATAATGGGGTGATACACCATGGATATTTTCACAAGACTATAGTACTTATTTCACTAATAAATAAGATCTCCACCACTAGCTTTAAAGTCTTAAGATGTTCTCACATTAGTATTTGAATATAGAGGTGATATGCATAGGACAACTCAATGGAAGTGGAAAAGAGGTCATTTTTTATACTCAGAGGACACTTTCACACGTTAAGGTATCCAAAAAAACTAGCTATACTCTAAATGACCTATTAGAATAAGAACATTTTGTACCAAACATCAAAGTACAAGGAGAAGCAAGGATAAAAGATTATCACTAGATCTCACCATTCATCACTTCAAACACTTAAAAAAGATGTTTGTTAACTCAAAAATAGACTAATTATATTATTAATGGAAAATAAAAAAATCAAAATTGTATGGATTCACCATATATGGTGTGAAATTATTATAAAAGATCCAAAATGGCTAGTACTTATATAAAGTGAAAGAGGAAAGAGACGAATGAATCTCAAGAATGACTCAAAAAAGTCAAGTTAAGAGAGAAAGTTATGTTTGTATAATAATGGAGTATGGAAAAAACCATGAAATTTATCTTTGGAAAAATTTCCATCAGAAGCATCAAACTCCCCAAACTTGGCATGGAAGTGTCGTAGTTGCTTTCTTGAAATTGCCCTCATCATTGGCTTCTCTTGAGTACTCCACAATATAATATGGATATATGACATAATTTAAATTTTAATGGGGTTGTAAATAGGCTCAAACATGAATTTAATGTGTCTCTAATTATTGATATTCTTTTGGAAAAGTGTTTTCTCTACCTATAGTGATATTATCCTTCTTTCACTCATCCTTCACACTTGGCACCAAGGTGGTAATTAGTTTATAAAACCAATCCATAAAAAGGATGGTATGACACCTTTAAAGAGTCATAATTTACTTATATCCATTAGGAAAACCTTAAAAATCCTTCCAATTAGAGTTGTCACATTCTCACTTGGTGATCACTATTCATTCACTATGCTAGTTTATACTACTTGAAATGAAGGTGTTTGTATAGATAGTTGTGTGATTAGATAAAGTAATAAATGAGAACATTTAATAGTTAAATTATGTGTAATTTTATCTCCCAAATTGATCCTCATCATTTGAAACTTTTTTATATTTGTAAAACATCAAAAACTATCAATAAAACTAGTTTTGTACCTTGTCCATATAAATAGGGTACAAGTTAATTTGATGGGAAGGAGCCTTGGGGAGTACTCCATAATTTAAAATAATCTACCTAACCAAATTATCTCATTTGGATTCCTCTTAGTTTTTTTCCCATCAGGTCATTAACAAGGGTTTTGAAGGGTTTAAAGTAGTCCAGACCCTTAAGGATTGTTCATAAAACTATGATGTTCAATCTTTAAATAAATCTCACTAGAACATTATTTAGGACCATCTCCAACATATCCTATCTCATAAGACACCAATGATAAGTATTCATACATATATGAGATTAATAAGATGACTTCTTGAGTTCTTTCTTATATTCTATGTAACCTATCATATTTCTAAGTCAAGAAATGACTAGTTTTTTTATTTATCTATAAAATAAAGGCTTAAAATCACCTTATATCTCCCCATGAAGGTACTTAAATGTATTATAATGTTTAATTATTTGTTCAATGTGGGCCTAAACTAACTTTAGGCATTATGCCTAGTCTAAGCCTAATATGCTTAGTCTATGCTTTATTACCCACAACCACCTCTGAGTGGTTAGTCATGAATGTAGGGGATTTTAAATAGTTTTCAATGTTTAAATAAACTCCCTAAACCCTTATAAAAGGTTTACATAGTCCTCAAATCATATCTTAATCTTTCTCCCACCAATCTTGTAGGGTGTACCTCTATATGAGTACCTTCTATCTAAAACATAATAGAGGGAACTTCCATTATATCCTTAGGTAAAATAAGTCTATGAGAGGATTTTATAGGTGATAGAGACACTCTATAAAATTTTATAGGGTTGGAATATCTCTGAAAGTCTTCTTACACATCAACTTTCCAAGATAGACTTTTGGAATATTGATTGTGTAGGATTTTATGTGTTGACTGTAGGTTATTATGTGGAACCCCTCCATTCTCTGTTTCCTTTTAATGAGCATTATTTGAAGTGTGTATCACTACTATTAGGTTATTTTAAAAAATATATACCAACCTAAACTTTACCAAACTCTTTAATTCATACCTTTCACTTGAGTGGACAAGACTAATAGACTATTTATTATGTTTTTTTCTCAAAACAGTGACATGCTTACAGGTGTGCATTACAACATTAGACATGGTGTCTCATGATTTAAGACCATCTTGAAATCATAAAAGTTACTTCCAAATCATTGGGACTTGTTTCATGCTCAAATACTTGTGACAATAATAAGATGCCATATGTTAGTGCATTGTCATCCTAAATTTGATTGTGACCATTCTTGGATAAAAAGAAGTCTTGTAGATGATTCTCAGCTCTTGGACCCTAGGATATATTTGTGGTATTTATAGGCATGTCCAAATTGAAAATGTTCATGTTTTCATGGTTCCATATCTAGGTCCTTATCATAATCTTACAGGTACCTATAGTCAAGCTATAGGTGACATTTTTGAGGGAAAGGGTACATCTATAGGTGATAATATGGGTCAAAATCTTGCACTCTAACAACTTTAAATGTTTGTTTGATCCAATAGTGTTATCCTTACCTCAATAATCTCAATTTACATTAATATATACTCTTTTTATACCACCTTAGAGTATGAGATCATTTGGAAGTTTAAGATACTACAGAAAACACTAACTTTCTATAGTGTAAGAATGTCTAGAATTGAGGCCTCCTAACATCATACTCCTTTGGTCAAACCCCCTATTTATTTTACAAGGTATTGACCATAAATTTTGGATACATGATAGGATCATTTAATATTTTCTATACATATTACCACACTAACCCATGATAGCATCAAATATGGTCAAGGCTTTGTTTCAAAGTTTTAAAGGTAACAAGTCCCTAATCTCTTTCTCCATGGATGAACATGAATCCTCAAGTCTGATTTCCACTCTACAACCTTAACATTTATTTATATGAAATTCATGAAATTTGTAACCTCTATGAAGGTTTCCAACATGCTTAGATTCCATGTAACACCTTCATGTCTCTATGAGATCCAATTGTAGGTATATATGCAGTATATAGGTTAGTGAATAGAGATATGGACAATATGCATAGTGTATGGTTTTCCAACCAATTATAGACATTATAAAAGTATTAAAATAGATATTTTTAACCTTTAAGGTCATAAAAAAAATTCTAATTCTCTCATTCTAATGTGATTAGCCTCTTTTAGGTGCATATTAGACTGTAGGACTGTGTATATAGGAGAACTATTTGTCATAGTCAGCTATATGTCATTTAAATAGATTAGTTTGGTTGATCATGTTACAAAAGTGTGTTCAAAATATTGAAAATCCTCATTAATTATACATGAAACTTCTCAAAAACTTCATACATCTCATTTTATTGAATGTAGGTGAATATATGTAGAGAGATGACTTTGTTGTTTGCTTGACTGCAACTTTATCAATGTTAGCCTTTAAGATTGAGCTTGGAAGTAGAGGGTGATTACCATGACTTATTATAAGCATGAAACATAAACATATATTTTCTTATAACCACTATAAGAAAACAAAACTTCTATAGTTGATGAACATGCCTACACATAACAATGGATATCCTAATTAACAAATTGAGATGTTTTCCTAATTAAATGGCCTCCACACATGAAATAAAATATGGAAACCATGAGATAAGTATGTCCAAATATTTTAGAGTCAATTTCATCCGTTGGTTTGTATGGACCAGCTCAGATAAGGAGAAAACCTATAAAGTATGGGTATTATCCTGTAAAAAGAGTTAAATAACTTATTAGTATTGGTTTATAAAGCATGGACAACCAATCTTTGAAATATTGACATGACATGGAATTGGAATAAGTGTGATAAAATCCCTTAGAGTCATATTACCTAAAAAAACTCCTGATGTCCATACCATGAGAAAATTTGTTGACCAATTTTGTATACCAAGAAGAGTGATGAAGGAACATAATGGATTTAGGCCAATTTTAGGACATAAAAGGTATATAAAATGTGGAAGTGAACTTAGGGAAGTTCGAAAGTCATTTCAAAACCTTCCACATTTGCCACAACACTTTCATAGGCCATACAACTTCCAAACCTTCTTATTTTCTAACTATTTTCTTGATTTAACTTATGAAACTACACTTTTTATGTTATAACTAAAATGAATGACAATATTTTGACATATTGGATTTTGAAAGGCATCTTGATACTCTTTTATACCTATGAAAATTATACAACCTTCATTAATGGCTCAAATATGGCCCAATGTGACATAAAATAATAGACTAAATTTGACTATGACTAAGTTTAATAACACATCAAATGACATCAATAAAGACCATAAAACACCCTATTACATCTTAATAGGCCCCTATATCAAGTTTTTTACTATAGGGGATTGATTTATTTTAACTTGTGGTCAAGATAGTCAACATTTTTGGTGATTTCCTAAGGGTGGTATACTTGATATTCCAAGACCAATAGTATAATCTGATCCATTAGGATATGAAGTCACCTATGTGTAAGTTTCACACTCAATTTCCTTTGAAACCACACCAAACAATAAAGATAGACACACAAAACATGACACACAAAAAGAAATACACATATGTTCTCAAGGACACTTATGGAACACACACAAAAATAAAACAAAGACACACACCTAACCTAGTATTTATAAGACCTACCTTCTGAGGTGGACAACAACTTACCATGCTTCAACCAAGGTCAAATATTATTCTTATTACATTATTTCTACTCTATGAAATCAACTTGTCATGTGAATCATGCTCATAATCAAACATTTAAATATGTAGATGGAGGAAGGGCTTGCCATCTTTATGTCTTCTCATGCATACAAGTGGACTACTTTGATTTTACATGAATGCTCTCTTTTTCCTTGCAAAGAACTTATTTGGAGCTATAATCTCTATCCTATCTGATAGTGTCCCTCAAATTGCAAATTAGGAATTATTAGGACTATCTTACCTTCACTCCATTCACTACCATAGTGATCTTGATATAAGAGACCATTAGAAGTATATTATTCATACTCTAACCCATTTTTAGATGATTCATATTCAATTTGAAGTGTTGACTATTCTTTAAACTCAAAATCTTCTACCTTGACTTCACTAGGCTTCTCTATGAATGCAAGACCCTAAACAATAGTAAGACATTTATTTTGATGCTTGATCAACCTTTCTCTTTATTATTAAATATAACATTAAACATCATGATTTTTAGGATCATAGAAAATATATCATTAGATTCACACTTCTTTGAATGAAGAATAGTCTGACCTAGCTATTTAAACTCTTAAATTATGGCATTAGACCTTTGCCATATGTCATCCTCTTTTTCAAATATGTCATATTCAAGGGTTGCTTAAACAAGTCTAGATAGAATTACATGTTTCTTCTCATCTATTGTTATCTTAAATATATCATCATCATACACATGAATCAATAAATTACCTTTTGCAGCTTGTGAGAAATAATGCTCAATACTCACCTAAGATTTCTCATATGTTCTTTTGTGGATGATATAGGTTCCAAGGTCAATTTGCTCAAAATAAGTGTATGGGTCATATTCATAAGCATATAGAACACATTAATCTAGAAATAAATAAAAAATTCCCTCAATCTTGGAAGAATAAAAATCATACACAATAGACTCTTCTTTCTCATTGATGACATAATTGAGATTGGAACTTGCTTCAAGATAGGGCTCAATGTGGAACCTAGAAAATGGTCGAGTCCTTAAGGTCAATTTTCCCCCATATATTGTCCTAAAGCCTAATAAGGACTAATAAAATGAGAATTAGCCTCCTATATGAGCTATAAAATCTCTTTAAAGGTAGATTGTAAAGTGGGCAAGCAAGCCAATAACTACAATGTCTTGAAGGATGGGGAAACTAAGATAATCATGATAGAAAACCTTCAACCCTTTGATCAATCCCACTAACTTGGTAGGTGCACCATATAATTGAAGAACTCTAATACTATGTGTTATATACTTTAGTCCCAATTTATTAGATACAACCTTGGGCATCACTGATGTATTAGCTCTACTATCGCCTATGCAATTGTAGACTAGTTTGTCTTCCATAATGAGAGTGAGTAAGAAAGTTGAGGATTTTTAAATTTGTTAGATGGTTCAATAATGCTGTTAGGGGAATTTTTAAGAGATACATGACCATGAACATGACTTTAATATGGATGACTAACATGGATAGTGGATAGTTATTTTTTCAAGATCTCTTTTTGGCCAAGTATTTGAAGGACATCAAAAATGGAAATGTATACATTTAGCATTATTTAATGAATATACAATGTTTACATGATAAGTGATTACCTTCTCTTGAGTATTTCGAGGAAGGGAGTGTTTTTGTATTGAGGAATTGAATCACTTTGAACAAACCTTCCCACATTCTAATTTGGAGGAGGTGTAGGAGTGTGAGGGACTACCATACTTGTAGTCATGCCTTATTACCTTGTAGGAGGGTTAGATGAACTTGTAAGAACACTATTAGAATCCCCTAGAGCCTTCATATTATATCTAGTGTTGTATTCAACAAAATTTCTTTGGTTAAACACAAAAGTATCATAAACTAAGAAATTGGTGAAGCTTTCTCCTTGAGGCTGCTTGTTTCTACCTCAAATTTGCTTTTAAGACTATAAAGAAAGAAACTAGAAGAAAGTGAAGGACAAGGCTTGGAAGTACCTGGACTATAGATTGCGCACCGTAAATCCAGACGTTCGTGGGCACTCCTCTTTGGCTGTGGAGGAATGACACTTGCAAGAAAAAGGGAAACTAGGACCAGAAAAATGTTAGACAGATAGGCAGTGGGTTGCCAAGCAAAGGCTTGTTCCCAGAAGTGTAAAGACTTCCTTAAGGGAGGTCAACCCACTGTTTTGATAAAATAAGTGACTGATAAAAGACAGAATGACAGAATACAGAAATGATAAAAAGATTAAAAATGAAAGAAGAAAACAAAATGATTACCTGAATGAAGGAGTAGGCTGAAGACAGTCGCCGAGGTCGGTAATGTTGCCGGCGTTGGCTATCTGACCTGCCGTCGTCGGCTATTCTGCCGACGTCGGTTGGGAAGTGACCGGCGTCGGTTGGGGTCGCGGCCTGTAGTCGGGCTTGGGCAGGGTCTGGTCTGAGTCTTGGTCTGTGCTCTGTCCGTGGACGGGTTGGACACTGATGGACGGGTCTGGGTCTTGGTCTGTGGTCTGGGGATTGGTCTCAGGCAGAGATACAGGGGAAGGAAGGGACAAAGAGGAAGGAGAAGAGAAGGGTACACAGAGGAAGGGGCCTGAGAAGGCTTTGCAGCCTCTCAGGGGAAGGGACAAAGGGAGAGACACAGAGGACAACAGAAAACAGAGGATTAAACCAAAGAAAATAAAATAAAACCAGAACTAACTTACCTTTAGCCTGCTGAAAGAAGAAGATGGAGATGTTGCTGGAGCCAGGGAAGATTCTGCAAGAAGAGAATTCTGATGAAGAGCCTTTGCACCTGCTGCTGTTGTTGCACGAGATTCAAAACGAAGACCAGATGAATGCCAAACGCCAAGAGAGTTCTGTTTGTGAGCTCCAGAATCCAGGTGTTGCAACAGACACAGGAGAGGATAATGAAGGCTGCCAACGCCGGCAGTCTCGCCGACGTCGGCCGCAGGGTCGCCGACGTCGGCAGAGTCAGAATGGAGACAGAGGCTAAAAATAGCCTCTGCCCATTCTTGCACGCCGCCGGGTGGGGGATTGTGGGAAGAACGGTTATGAGCATGCTAAAATGGACGCGGGAGGAATATAATGGGGGGATTTTGGACAATAAATGCTAAGGGGAAGGTGGAGGAATTCAAGAGAGGATCCAAGGTGGCAAGGGTAGGGTGGAAAAGGGGGCCTCAATTAATTAAAAGATGTTAATTTTTAATTAATACGACCTAGGTGGGTTAGGGACCAAGGAGGACTAGGAGGGAGAAAGGACCAAGGGGGAGAACCAAGGTGCAGACACGTTTGCGGTGTCTACATTTGCCCCTTTTTGTCTTGTTGGTTGTTCTAGACGAACTGCAAGACAAAAACAGGAGTTGGTTGCCCCAGAAAAAGGATGAGGTGTTCCCCCCTCAAAGCGAGAGTCGAGAGAAGGGAACCGAAGATCGAGTGTCGGTTTGACAGAGAAATGGATAGAAGAGAGTGAGTGAAAACGCTGCAAAAGTCGTGATTGCGCGTATACCATGTCACGGGATGGTCGTGTCAAATTGTCGCATGGTCAAGGGTCAAGGAGTGCCAAAATTGAAGTAACCGGGCCCCAGCATTTAGTCGTCTACTGATCGGGTCACTCAATCTAAGCGGAAGCTCCAAATGGTCGTCGTGTCCCAGGTATCCAGGGCTCAGGAAGTGCTCCCAGAAACACGAAAAAGGCCACAAGTAGTAGGGATCAACTGGCTCACGATCCTATACTTGTGAAGGGTCAAAAATAGTCTGCGAACAATTCTGCTAACCAGCTGTGGAATAGCATACATGTAAAAACAACCAAGGCAACATTGTCTTGGAAGAAGGTCAAAGAAGAAGGAGATAGGCATGGTCGCCAATGGTCATTGGTCAAGAGGATGGATGGACGAAAGGATGCGGCTGAGCTAACCCCAGAAGACCCCATGTCAACTGAGCGCTGCCTACATAGCCCCGATGATAGGGCCTCAGGCCGATGTAGTTCTCCCTTAAAGGGAGGGAGGGTCAGAGGTATTGATTGGTCTTGGTCAAAGTCGAATGAGTGGTCGTGGACAAAGGTCTTGGTCAAAGGAAATGATTGGTCTTGGTCAAAGGTCTATGATTGGTCTTGGTCAAAGGGAATGATTGGTCTTGGTCAAAGTTGACGAAGGGAAAGTTTGTCCATCCAAGAGACGAACAAACGGGGGTGGTCGAGCTAACCTCAGAGGATGTGTTATCTGAGTGCTGCCTACATAGCCCTGGTCATAGGGCCTCAGACCAATGTAGTTCAGAGTGCGAGGGTCAAAATGGTCGATGATTAGATGTGGTCAAGCGTCGAAATGATGAGGATAAAAAGATGAGGATAAAAAGGATGCTACAGATGGTGTCTTTTGTAGAAGTGGTCGAGAGTCTTTCATCCCTAGCAAGTTTCCATAGTCGTGATGGATGTATGCTAAAAATGAATACAAGGTCTATTTATGCTTCAGCAAGTATTGGTTTATGCTTAACATAAATTGGGTCTGGTCGGTAGTTTCCATGTGTATTGGTGTCCATAGAAACTATGCAAAAAGGACAAGGATGATGCCTGATGTCATGTTGGAAATGTCGAGGCTGGTTTGAAAAAAAATGTTGAAGTTGGCTGGGTTTAAGGATGAGTCGATAATTGACGTGGCCAAAGCATGACCAAAGTGTAGAGAAAAGGTGAAAGGCAAATCGCTCTTTCATTGACAAGGACCAGAAAGGAAGCATAGATAGGGGTGATTAGAACCAAAGCCCCGTTCATGCATTACGTCGTTGACCAGTGTTGAGTTAGAACGGTAATCGAATCACTTTTGACATTAAAGTGAGCTCGAAGTCCCTTGAGCCGGTGATAGGAGGAGGATAGGGTAACCCAGTGTAAGAGCAGGAATAACCTTGCCCCTTTTGTAGGAGACCCTGAGACAACTACAAGCCAATGTCCGTGACTTTTTTTTTTTTTTTTTTTTTGCGCAGGCTGATCGATGCGGGAAGCCTACATAGAGATGTCTTTTGATTTAGTGGTCATGTTGCGAAGCTGATCGATGCGGGAAGCTTCTAAAAAAGGTTGCTGTTAGTAGCAAGATTTAATTATAGCCATCCTTCGAGGGAGTGGTCTATATTTTTGCTTGATAATGTTTGATAAGTTGGCCTAGCTGTCCTTCAAGGGATCAGTCTAATAATATAGCAATGATAGTACAGCTGTCCTTCGAGGGATCAGTCTGTCTTTTTGGATTGACTTGACTTGATTTAGTGACCATGGATATGTTTTGACATCTTGATTTGGATTTATTGATAGGAATGAGAGTCACGGACAAGACTGTAGAAGCTCAAGGACGCCCCTTTTTATTAGGACAAAGCATCACTACATCCTAAAAGGGTTGTAGAGGACTTGTTAAAGGGGAATAGGGTCGAAAGGAATAAGGAGCCAGAGGACGAGGATTGCTCAAGGGACGAGCTCAAGTTATGTGTCAAGTGGACAAGTACTCGACTAACAGAAGAATGGTCGAAGATGCAACGCATTAAGAGGCTCAGGTTCTGGCCGTCCATCGAGGGAGGACAGACGATAAGTCCTTGATCCATACTTGTGCGTGATGATAAAAGGTCCAAGCCAATTGGGGGCGAATTTGCCTCGTTTACTTCGCTCCATATTGGTCACATGTTGATTCTCTTTGAGGACGAGGTCTCCGATGTTGAAATCTCGTTCTCGCAGATTTTTGTCGTAGGCCTGCTTTATGCGACTTTGGTAGACATGGAGATGATTGAGGGCAGCAAGGCGGCGCTCGTCGAGTAACTCAAGTTGAGCTAAGCGATCTTGACGAAAGTCATCGTTGGAGAGAATGTCATGCAGAGAGATGCGGAGAGACGGGATCTGTACTTCGAGAGGTAAGACAGCCTCTATTCCGTACACAAGAGAAAAGGGAGTAGCACCCGTAGAGGTTCGGATGCTAGTGCGGTAGGCCCACAAAGCGAAGGGGATATGAACGTGCCAATCCCTTCCTGTATTGTCGACCACCTTCATGAGAATTTTGGTCAGAATTTTGTTGGAAGCCTCAGCCTGCCCATTTGCTTGTGGGTAGTAAGGTGAAGAAAAGCTGAGTTTGATGCCAAATGAGTCGCATAGTTTTTGGACAGTCTTGTTTTTGAAGGACTTGCCATTGTCGGTGATGATTTTGTGAGGGACACCGAAACGACAGATGATATGGCTGCTGATGAAATCGACAATTTTGTCGGCTTTTGTGGAGACAAGAGGAATGGCTTCCACCCACTTGGTGAAATACTCAGTGGCAGTGATGATGGACTGATGACGAAGAGACGAGTGAGGGTTGATCTCACCGATGAGATCCAAGCCCCACTGAGAGAAAGGCCAAAAATCCTGAGCGACTTGCAAGGCATGGCTGGGAAGATGAAGCAGGTTAGAGTGCTGCTGACACTTGATGCAACGCCGAACATAATCGCTACAGTCTTGATGAAGGGTGGGCCAATAATAACCCAGGCGAAGGAGGCGCTTGGCAACCGAGTTTCCACTGAAGTGTCCGCCACAAATCCCGTCGTGGACTTGTTTTATGGCATGAGAGGCTTCAGCAAAAGTTAGACAGCGAAGGAGGAGGCCGTCGAAGCCTCGCTTATAGAGAAGACCCCCTAGCATGGTATAGCGAGCTGTGCGTTTGATGAAAGCTCGCCGCGCATTGCTAGAGAGGTTGGGAGGAGTGACAGAAAGAGACAAGTAGTCCACAAGTTGCTTATACCAGTCATCTCGTGGGCTAGAATTGATAGTGTTGATATGGTCGATGTGAGGAGAGATGTATGAAGGCAAAGGTACGTGATGCACTGTGACAAAAAGACGAGATGATGATGATGAAGACGGGATATGCGAAGCAAGAGAGGCCATGGTGTCAGCAAACTTGTTCGTAGAGCGTGGAACAGTCTGCAAGAGGTAATGGTCAAAAGATGCCAAAAGAGTGTTAGCACGATTCTTATACCTCTGTAAAACTTCATTTTTACAGAGATATGAACCGTTAACCTGATTGACGACGAGCTGCGAGTCGCCGAAGATGTTGATAGACTTGATGTGGAGGGAAAGGGCAGTTTGAAGTCCCAAAATTAAGGCCTCGTATTCAGCCATATTATTGGTACAATCAAAGTCAAGCTTAAAAGATAGAGGCATGGGTTCTCCTTCGAGTGGGATAAGGATGACCCCCGCACCCCCGCCGAGTTGACATTTGGAGCCGTCAAAGAACATGGTCATTTGATAGACGGTGTCATCGGTGGAAAGTGTGGCGATAGACTCGTCAGGGAACTCAAATTGTGAAGGTTGATTGTCGGGAAGAGGGGCATCTGCCAGTTGATCAGCAATGGTTTGCCCCTTGATAGATTTCTGTTGGATGAAGACAAAGTCAAACTCAGCGAGCAGCATAAGCCACCGAGCCATACGTTGATTTTGATATGGCTTGGAGTGCATGTATTTGAGAGGGTCGGTGTGAGTGACGACAAAGGTTTTGTGGTTGAGAAGATAGTGGCGGAGCTTGGTGGCGGAAAAGACTAATGCCAAACATAGTTTCTCAGTATGAGTATACCGAGTTTCATAGTCGACCAGTGTTCGGCTGATGTAGTAAACCGCCTGCTCACGATGATGCTCATCTCGGTGTGCGATCATGGCACCTAACGAACGGTTGGTGGCAGAGATATAAAGGTAGAAGGGTTGGTCGTCTTTAGGTGGAATGAGGACTGGTGGAGAGATCAGATAGCTTTTGAGGGCATCAAAGGCCTCTTGACAGTCCTCATCCCACTTAAAGGAGACGTCCTTCTTAAGGAGATGATGAAAAGGTTGGCAGCGGTCTGAAAGCTGCGAGATGAAACGACGAATGGACTGGAGCTTCCCTTGGAGACTGCGAAGCTGCTTGAGATTGGTCGGGCGTGGCATTTCAAGGATAGCGCAAATTTTAGCGGGATCTATCTCGATACCACAGAAGGAAATGATGAAGCCGAGAAGCTTGCCTGAGAGGACCCCAAAGACACACTTCTTGGGGTTAAGGCGGACATTGTATTGAAGAAGACGAGAGAAGATGATTGTGAGAATGGTCAAGTGGTCGCGGCGGAGCTTGGACTTGCCGAGAAGGTCATCCACATAGTCCTCCATGATTTTGTGGAGGAGATCGTGGAAAATGTAGGTCATGGCGCGCTGATAAGTGGCACCAGCATTTTTCAGGCCGAAAGGCATGACTCGATAGCAGAAAGTCCCCCATGGGGTGATAAAGGTAGTCTTGTGCTGGTCTTCCGGTGCGATCAGGATTTGATTGTATCCTGAAAATCCGTCCATGAGAGAGAGCATCTCATGGCCGGCCGTGAGATCAACAAGTTGGTCAATGTTAGGAAGAGGAAAATCGTCTTTGGGATAGGCTAGGTTAAGGTCACGATAGTCCGTGCAGATCCGAATCCCCCCAGTTGCTTTAGTAACTGGGATGATGTTACAGACCCACTGCGGATAATCGATGGGTCGGATGAAGGAGGCAGAGAGAAGGCGCTGAAGCTCCTCTTTGACGAGGAGCGCAACGCGAGGATGCATCTTTCGAAGCTTTTGCCTAACAGGCTTAGCCTCTGGTTTGGTGACAATGTTGTGGGTAGCAATGGTGGGGTCGATGCCAGGCATGTCGCTGTAAGTCCAGGCAAAGGCCTTGCTATGGTCGGAAAGGAATTGGGCATAGTCAAGCTGCTCCTGAGCGTCTAGAGATTGGCCAATCTTTAAGACGTGAGGAACATCAGAAGAAGAAGGGAGGTTGATGTCAATGGTGGATTCATTTAACATAACCTGGGTCTCAGAAGGGAGGGAATGCTGGATGAAAGAGTCATCGGCACCCATATAGGAAAGGATGGCGTCATCGTCAACGCAGTGGACAGTGTGAATGGTTGCCGACTCATCTTCTACCATGCTAGGAAAAATGAGAGGGAGAGACCTGGGCACTCCATTGAGCTGATAGGTCAGGGGTTCCAGGCGGATGGTGTTTATGGAAAAAAAAAACTAGGAGGGATGGAAACCACCGACTCCGTAGGTGACGAAGGAGGAATGGGCGAGTCTGGAAGAGATTGGTCAGTGGTTGGTTTGGGACAAAGGTCGGAAGGAGCCTGAGTGGGGTCATGATATCCCAGGCCATAGTGTTTCTTGGCATCGTGATCACTGAGCGGCTCGATGGGCTCATGGGAGCCCTGCTCATAACGTCCGAAACCAAAACCCTTCCATGCACACCTGTGAAGGTAAGTGTGTGCAAAGGCAGGGTTACCAAGAAACGAGAAATCGGATGTGAAAGGTTGGGGTGAAGAGAGGGAAGCGCCGTAGGTAGGAGCTTGATTAAGCCCCCCATAAACAAAGTTGGTTCGGAAGTGAGGAGGACCATAAGGTACGACCATCCCGATCCGATGGTCGTAATTGGGACTGAGGTGAAGGCGTCCATACTCTTGCGGAGTTTGGAGCATGTCAAGGGTCAGCAAGCGATATTCCCCAAGTGATAATTGTTGGAAGATGTCTTCCATGGGGTCTTTGGTTGGCGCTTGAAGAGGAGAGGTGAGGGCAACCGCCGATTGCAAACTGGTCGAAGCTTCCGCGGATGGAGGCGGTGCCGGAGTGGACGGCTTGATGGGAATGAGGACATCGTTGGGACGGTAAGTCGTGTTGCAAGTCTTGAAGGGTGAAGGGTCAGCGGGAATGGTGTGGACTTGCCCGTCATGTTCAAACTTCACACAACGATGCAGGGTGGAAGGAATACAGGCCATGGCACGGATCCATGGTCGGCCCAGCAGAATGTTGTATTGAAACTCTCCTTCGATGATGTAGAAGAGCTCCGGGATTATGCGTGGACCGACGCGAATGTGGAGGACGACTGTGCCAATGGTCGTGGCGGTGGTGTCATTGAAAGAACGTAAGATAGCGTCAGTTTTGGAGACGCAATTCTTGGGAAGAGATAGCTGATCAAAGGCGTGGGTAGAGATTATGTTGGTGCTAGCGCCGCCATCGATCATAATGCGTTTAATGCGTGTCTGATCAACATAGGCAGTGATGAAGAGGGCGGCGTCCTGATCTTCCGTGTTGGATGTGGGAATCTCAGAATCGCTGAATGTGATGGAATTGATAGGAGATAAAGAATGGACAAGGGCAGCAAGCGGTTGGGGGTCTTCGAGTTGGACCTCTGCTGCTTGCAAGGCTTGGATGAGGGCTTGACGATGTTGGGGCGAGGTTTGGATAAGGTCATAGAGAGACATCTTCACCGGTGTCTGATGAAGCTGCTTCAACATGGAGTCTTGAATCGGCCCAGAAGATGAAGATGAAGAAGGTTGGGACGCGCCAAGGATAGAGATTTTGGGCTTGGGCGCAAGAGGTGGTTTGACAAAGGGATAGGTCCAAGGAATGGCAGCTTTTGCTTTGGCCTTGTCCTGCTGCGACCTAGTGGTTATACGGATGGCATTGATTTCGAAAATGGGAGGCGAAGAAGGGGTCATGTTTTGCTGGTGAGATGTTGACGTGTTTGGACAGGAAGGAGTCAGGGTCTGGTCAAGAGTGTCCTCAAGGAGAAGAGTGTCCTTCTCCATATGGCGGCGGATGACAGCCTTGAGGGCACAGCAAGTCTCGGTGTCGTGTCCTGGCGTACGATGATATAAGCAAATTTTCGTATCGTCGAACCAGGAGGGCTTGGACCCGAGAGGTTGGAAAGGCTTGATGGGCGGAAGAGTTATGTCAGAAGTCTGGAGAAGTCGGCGTAATATCACCGAATATGAGCCCACTAAAGGGTCCATGTTAGTTGATATACGCGAGGTTGGTGACTTTTGCTTGGGTGAGGCTGGAAGAGGTTTCCGTACCACCTTATGGGTTGATGGTGCGGGGACAGATGGAGGTGACTCTGGTCTGCAGATTGAGAAAGGCTTTTTGAGAGAGGGACGGCTGGAGGTAGGCGGAGGAAGCAAAGGAGGTAACGAGTTTCGGTTGGAGGCCGGAGTGGGAAAAATGCTGGCCAAGGTCGAAGGATGGGGGCCCAGAATGGATGGCAATGGTGACGGGGAAGAAGGCGTTCACTTTGGAGGTCTGGCAGTCTTCTTTGTCTTGGTTGGAAGACTGCTGCTGGTCGAGGTCTGGTCTAGATCCACCTTCACTTGTGGATGAGTGAGGGCGGAGATAGGACGAACGCCAAGTGATTTGATGGGTTTGGACGAGATAGATGCATGTTTTGATTGGTTTGGTTGAGGTCTGCGTGTCTGGTCTTTGCCGAGAGTTTGAAGAGATTCTGCTCGGGGAGGATTGGCAGCATGTGATGAGAGGGCGCAGGTATGTTGAAGGGCTTTGAGGCGTTCCCACAGCACCTGAGGCGTCACTTTCCTTGAAGGGAGAAGCTGGACCTTCTCCACTAACTGGGAAAATGGCTGAGAAGATGATGTTGAGGGTTGCGGGGTCGAAGACGAGATGGGGGTAGTATTGAATGGCGAAGTCATGATGGATTTGGATGAAGACGGAGGGGAGACAGGATCTTCTCTGGGTGGAGAAGAATCCGGAAAGCGAGGCTCCTCTAGCGGGTAAAGGGCGGGGATGATGGTGCCCTCTACTTGCGGCTGAGGAGTAGGAAGGGTCGGGTCCTCCAAAGGCTGCAGAAAGGAGGATGGCGAGACTGATGGGACTGGTAGAGTCGAGGCGTCCTCCAAGATGAGAGAGGTCGGTGGAGAACTAGCCGGAGAAAGAGGTTCGTCCACATGTGATGGACTAGCCTCTTGAGATGGATTGGGGACGAAAGGAGAGACCGCATTGACGGTTCGAATGTTGTGTTCATGGTTGTCGTCAATTAAGGTCTGGACGTTGTTTTGGGTCGGCGGATGATTGGGAAAAGGTTGCTTGAAGATGTCAATGGCCTGATTAGGGGGTGCATTAGGATTGTCTAAGATGAGATCCCCCTTCTCAAGCATGTCTTGTATTATGTTCTTAAATGTCTTGCAGTTCTCCGTGTCATGGCCCTTAACACGGTGAAAGCTGCAGAAGTCTTGCTCCCTATACCACGCGGGGATGGCGTGTGAGGGATCGAATTGTGGAGAAGGACGAGCTTGAGGGAGATTGAGGGCCCCCTGCTTAACAAGCTTTTCCAGCACAGATGCGTATGATTCTCCGATAGGAGTATATCGTCGTTGCACGTATCTTTGCTGGAACTGGCGGGTGGCACTCTGAGATGTTGATGGCTCAGGCTGATTAGATGAGGGCGAGGAAGATGAAGGCCTAACGACTATAGCGTTAGCTGAAGCCTTGGGCTTAGAATTGGATGACGATGGCTTGGCTGAAGAGGAGTCATTGGTTTTAGAGCTGGGACTCTTGCTCTGCAACTTGACTTTATTCTCCTCGATGGCACGCAACTCAAGTTTGTGAGCCATTGTGAAGGCTTCGTCAAAAGTGCGGAAGGTTTGAACCCTCAGGGTGGAAGAGATATGTCTGGCGCAAGCTTGGGAGAAGAGTTCGATAAGCTCGGCCTGGGGTAAAGAGAAGGAGAGCTGGTTGATAAGGCCTCTCCATCGAGCTACAAAGTCGGCTATGGACTCGTCCTCGAATTGTCTGATAGAATAGAGGTCCGTGATGGAGACCTTCTTAGTGATGTTAATGGAAAAATGATCGAGGAAGAGCTGGGCCAATTGCGTGAATGAGAAGACAGAATGGCTAGGAAGGGAGCTGTACCAGTCAAGTGCAGCGCCCGAGAGAGACATAGGGAACGTGCGTAAGAGTAACGCATCGTCATGGCCGATGAGGTAGCAGGCATGTTTGAATGCCCGCAAGTGTTGCTGGGGATCTTCCTTGCTTTGGAAGCGAGAAAACTTCGGAAGCTCCCATTGGCTAGGGTATGGTCTGATTGGGATAGAAGGATGGATGGGCTCGTTGCAGATTTGCTCATATGAAAGAGTGTTGCGCGAGCCGGAAACAGAGGTCTCAAGACTGGTCATCTTGTCCATCAGCATTTTAATGATGTCTGCCGACGGATTGACGGGTGGCGCGCCCCCTAAGTTGTAGGGCGCTTGGAAGAGGTTAAGGGATGCATACAATGTAGTCGGTTGTCCTTGTGAAGGGGCAACATAGAGATAACTAGTCGTAGAGGAAGAGGCTAGAGGTGGTTGAGTGGAAGGCATAGGTAAGCCCAATGTTGCCACGAGAGGTGGGATAGTGGTAACAGGGGCCAAGGGGTAGGAAGCCACCCTGGTGTTGATAGGGGCCAGGGCAGGCGGAATAGAAACGACAAGGTTTTGAAAAGGAGAGGATAACGATTGAGGGGGTTGAGGTTGACAAGGGGCCGGAACCCCGATGGAAGTGGGCCCAATGATAGAAGGGGAGGCCACACCTGTAGGATTGGTCAAAGTCTGAGTCTGGTCGGTGGTCGAAGTGACGGGTCGAGTGTCTGAAGGTTGAACTACGGGTGTTGTCGATACAACCGTAGTCGCGGCCGGAGAGGTTGGCATTCCATAGATTGGATTGCCCAAGGAGTCTCGCGTTTGGCTATGCGCGAGATAATGTTGCAAAGCCTTGACATTGAGGTCCAAGAATCGCTCGAAGTCTTGGTCCCCTTCTTGGACAATGGGAGTCTGCGGCGGGGTCGGACGGACAGGAGTTCTTTCGGTCTCCGAGTTGAACTCCATTGTAGGCTTGGTCACGGATGGGGTGGACGGAAGCGGTTGACGGCAGACGTGGTCGACAAGAGCCTTGGCTTGGCTACGAGTGAAAACCATGCAAGGCAAAGAAGGTTCGTGTCTCAGGAACTGTGTTGCTCAGTTTCAGAAGACCAGGATGAAGTCTTGACAGAGAAAGGACAGGTTTCAGGTTGTTGGTTTTGGAAAAAAAAGGACAGTGACAGAGACCGACGTCGGTTTAAAAACCGATGTCGGTAGGAAAATGAGGCCGACGTCGGTCAGATAACCAATGCCGGTAACAGATGAAGCCGACGTCGGTATCAGAACCGATGCCGGTGACAGGGGACGCCGACGTCGGTGGAAGAACCGATGTCGGTCACTGTGTTTTCCAGAGAGCCGAAAGGTTCTTGGAAAAACAAAGAAGAAAGCGTCCTCAAACACTCAAACAAATAGATGAGAAGAGGAAAACAGAGAAAGACAGACAAGCCTGAGCGATAAATCCTAGGAATTAACCTTAGAAATTTGTGGCTTATGCCTTAGATGAAATGTTTGGAAAGATTGGCTGTCAAGAAGGTCCTAGAAGAAGAAGTCTAGAGCTGGTTTCGGGTTTTGTTTTTGGTGCTCAAGAAATCTGTGTTAGGGTCTGGTACGCGGCCTGGTGCTAAGGAGCAAGCTCCCCTCACTTCACGATTCCAGTGGTTAGCTGGTCTCGCTTAGCCAAGATATACCTCGCCTAGAGTTTAGACTCCGCCAGAGAACGGAGTGGGCTTCCCCCTTGGTGATGAAATCCAAGTGGGGTCACCGGGACGGGTAAGGTATCCGCTGGGGGATGAATTCCCAGTCGGGCCTTGTCTCAGGTATGTTATATGTTTGTTTTGTGCATGTGAGTCGGTAGTGTAACATCAAGTGTCTAGATTTATTCAATATGCGTTTAAGTTACTAGATGTGGACTACGAAGATGCAAGCACAAGCAGAGATGAATGCAAAGTGTTTTAATGCCCAAAGTCGAAATGTGATATTGTTATGAAGACAATGTTTTGAGAAAGGGTCAAGAATATGACGTTTAGACTAGTCTAGCATGCAAAGAAGAAAGGTTCGTTTTAGTCCTTGCTTATAGTGTCACTTGGAATAGAAGAAAGAGATAAGAGAGAAGGAGCCTAAATGCACCTAAATGAATAAAACAGAAAAAAGGAACCCAGGAGGAACCTAGGGTCCCACCGGGCGTGCCAGAGATGTTTCTACCTCAAATTTGCTTTTAAGACTATAAAGAAAGAAACTAGAAGAAAGTGAAGGACAAGGCTTGGAAGTACCTAGACTATAGATTGCGCACCATAAATCCAGACGTTCGTGGGCACTCCTCTTTGGCTGTGGAGGAATGACACCTGCAAGAAAAAGGGAAACTAGGACCAGAAAAATGTTAGACAGATAGGCAGTGGGTTGCCAAGCAAAGGCTTGTTCCCAGAAGTGTAAAGACTTCCTTAAGGGAGGTCAACCCACTGTTTTGATAAAATAAGTGACTGATAAAAGACAGAATGACAGAATACAGAAATGATAAAAAGATTAAAAATGAAAGAAGAAAACAAAATGATTACCTGAATGAAGGAGTAGGCTGAAGACAGTCGCCGAGGTCGGTAATGTTGCCGGCGTCGGCTATCTGACCTGCCGTCGTCGGCTATTCTGCCGACGTCGGTTGGGAAGTGACCGGCGTCGGTTGGGGTCGCGGCCTGTAGTCGGGCTTGGGCAAGGTCTGGTCTGAGTCTTGGTCTGTGCTCTGTCCGTGGACGGGTTGGACACTGATGGACGGGTCTGGGTCTTGATCTGTGGTCTGGGGATTGGTCTCAGGCAGAGATACAGGGGAAGGAAGGGACAAAGAGGAAGGAGAAGAGAAGGGTACACAGAGGAAGGGGCCTGAGAAGGCTTTGCAGCCTCTCAGGGGAAGGGACAAAGGGAGAGACACAGAGGACAACAGAAAACAGAGGATTAAACCAAAGAAAATAAAATAAAACCAGAACTAACTTACCTTTAGCCTGCTGAAAGAAGAAGATGGAGATGTTGCTGGAGCCAGGGAAGATTCTGCAAGAAGAGAATTCTGATGAAGAGCCTTTGCACCTGCTGCTATTGTTGCATGAGATTCAAAATGAAGACCAGATGAATGCCAAACACCAAGAGAGTTCTGTTTGCGAGCTCCGGAATCCAGGTGTTGCAACGGACGCAGGAGAGGATAATGAAGGCTGCCGACGCCGGCAGTCTCGCCGACGTCGGCCGCAGGGTCGCCGACGTCGGCAGAGTCAGAATGGAGACAGAGGCTAAAAATAGCCTCTGCCCATTCTTGCACGCCGCCGGGTGGGGGATTGTGGGAAGAACAGTTATGAGCATGCTAAAATGGACGCGGGAGGAATATAATGGGGGGATTTTGGACAATAAATGCTAAGGGGAAGGTGGAGGAATTCAAGAGAGGATCCAAGGTGGCAAGGGTAGGGTGGAAAAGGGGGCCTCAATTAATTAAAAGATGTTAATTTTTAATTAATACGACCTAGGTGGGTTAGGGACCAAGGAGGACTAGGAGGGAGAAAGGACCAAGGGGGAGAACCAAGGTGCAGACACGTTTGCGGTGTCTACACTGCCAACCATCCCTTGATTGCATTAGGACTTCATCTTCTAATGATAGTTGAGGAGTGACTCCGACATTAAGTAAATATATATTTCTATCAACCTTCATTGGCATCCATGAATTGACCTTTTTTCCACTCTTCTCCTTGGATCATATTTCTATGCACCGATACCATTTCTCTTGTGTTAAAGGTAGAGTTAGGATTATATGCATTAATAAGCCTATTTAAATTATGCTGCCCATGACCTCTCGCTCACCCATATTATTGATCATATTTTTGATAATATGGATATGGGTTTTGATGAGCACCTTTTTTTACATTGGATTTAATATTTTGAGCCTCTAAGGCTTGGTATATTTCCATCTAATTAATATCATCCTCTACCTTTTAAGGAGTAGTCCTTAACTTGGGAAACACTTGGATTAGTATAATAAGTGTTTGGAAGTATAGGCATAGACACTTTTAGAGGAAAATTCCCATCTTAAATGATAACATTTTCTTATATCTAATGGTAAATTCATATGCCTCATGTATACTGAAATCACCCATGGACTATAGCATTATTGTAATATCAATACCAATCAACCTCAAGTATATAGGAAAGACAAAACTAGTAGGTGGTCTCATGGGAGGAGGTAACATATACCAAGTGTTTTGGATCCTCTCATTGAAGTCATTAATTTTATCCTTAGGGGATTTTTTAATGACATTAAGTTGGTAGATGAGTGAAGTGTGGTCACTCGTATCTTTAATCCTTAAAGTTAGCAACACTCTAAAGTCATCTTATGTCATAATACAACCATCAAGAAAAATCCTATACCAATCCAGTGATTTACTTCTAAAGGACATGGACAGGATCCTAAAGGAAATGTTAATCTCCATGACATTGTGAAAACTATATAAGTTTGATATATCCCTAATGTGCTCACTTGGAGTTACATGGCCTTCACCATTGAATGTAGTAACACTCTTTGTAGCATTAGGGGGAATGCCATCATATGCATCATGATGGATTGGATTTTTAGAATTAAAGATCAATAATGCATGATACTTATCCATGTATTATTAAAATTCCTCCTCACTCTCTTATTCTTATTGGATAGAAAAATAATCTTTTTCTTCAAAGGGTAGAATAGGCTAAGGGTATTAAACTTCAAGAGGAAGTTCAAGTTGAAGAGGTGGTTTGATAATATTGAAAACTCTACTAGAAGAGGACCTAATAAGGACCATAAAGTATGAACACAAATATATGATAAAATAATGGTATAAAACTAGATTTTACCTTGAAAGGAGTCACCACATGTTGAAAAACACACCAATATGTGACTGATGTTGTGAAGACCAATATTAGCCTTGACAAGTTATCTTTAAGGCAATCGGTCCCACTAGACATGCCAAAAATGTTGTCACTAAATATTACACCCTATAGGAGGTTGATCAATCCTACTCTAAGGTTTTGTAAAAATTGGAATACATCTAGGCCTATGGGTTGCCTATAGTATAGGTAGACCTTTAGGTTAAAGGGCTAGCTCCCTGAATTGATCTTGAAGTGCTTATCACCTATAATAATTGATTGATTATGTGAAAAGAGATATAAGTATACATGAAATAAATATATTATAAGTGGGTGATACACCATGAATATTTACACAATACTATCATACTTATTTTACTAATAAATAAGATCTATAACTCTAGGTTCAAAGTCCTAATATGTTCTAACATTAATATTTCAATATAGAGGTGATATGTATGAGACAACTCAAGGTAAATGGACTAGAGGTTAGTTTTTAGACTAAAAGGAAACTTTTACACTTTGAGGGAACCAAGCACACTATCTAAACTCTAGATGAACTATTAGAATAAGAACTTCTTGCACCAAACATGAAAGGACAAAGAGAAACAAGTATAAATGTTTATCACTAGACCTCACCATTCATCACTTCACACACTTAGAAAATATTTTTTTTAACTCAAATCCATATTTACTATAGTATTCTAATGAAAATTAAAACATCAAACCAACATGTCTTCACCATACATGGTGTGGAATTAGTATACAATAGCCAAAATGGTTAGTACTTATAGAATGTAAGAGAGGAAAGAGAAGAATGAAATTCAAGAGTCACTCAAACAAGTGTCAAGCTAAGAGATAATTATTTATGAATGATAATGGAGTATGTAATATACCATGAAAGGTATATTTGGAAAAATGTTCCTCATAATCATCAAACTCCCCAAACTTGGCATAAAATTATCTCAACTAGCTTCTTGAAACTACCCTCATCATTGTCTTCTCTAGAGCACTCCATAGTAGAATGGGGATAGATGACATAATTTAAATATGAATGGTGGTTTATTAAAAAGATCCAAAATTCATTTTATGTTTCCCTAATTATTTATATTCTTTTGGATAAGTGTTCTCACTACTTGCAGTCACTATCATCCTTCTCTCACTCATCCTTCACACTTGACACCAAGGTGGTCTTCAGTTTCTCAAACCAATATATAAAGGGGGTGGTATTAAACCTTTAAAGAGTAATCCTATCCTTATATAAATTATTAAAACCTTAAAAATCCTTCCAATTGGAGTTATCAACTTCTCACTTGGTTATCGCACTTTATTCACTATGCCAATTTGGACTACCTAAAGTGAAGGTGTTTGCAGAGATAATTATGTTACTAGTTAATGAAAGAATTTATAATGAGGAGTTATATTACATCTGATTGTATCTAATAAATTTATCCTCATCCTTTTAAATTATTTTGTTTTTTCAAAACATAAAAAACTATCAAGAAAACCTTTTTTGTACCATGTTCATACAAATTGGATACAAGTTAATCTAATGGGAAGGATCCTTGTGTTATCCTATAAAATTTTAAATCATTTCCATGAAAAAACTATCTCACATAGATTCATTTTAATCTTTTTCATTACCATTGAGTCATTAATAAGGGTTTTGAAGGGTTTTAAATAGTTAAGAACCTTTAAGACTGTTTATAAAATTGTGATATTCAATCTTTGGACAAATCTCACTAGAACCTTATTTAGGAACCTACCAAACATATAATATCTCCTCATATTCCCATGCTAAGTATCCATACATATATGAGCTTCTTAAGATGACTTCTAAAGTTCTTTCCTTCATTCTATGTACCCTATCATATTTTCAAGTCAAAAAATGACCAGTTCAAGACTTTATCTAAAAAATAAAGGATTTAACTCACTTTATATATCCACATTAAGGTCATTAAATGTATAAAATGTTCACTTGGTGTTAAAAGTTATGCTACACCCATTTTGGGTATTAGGCCTAGTCTAATCCTAATAGGCTTAGTCTATGATTTATTACCCATAACCACCTCTATGTGTTTAGTCATGACTGTAGGTAATTTTACATATTTAACCATGTTTAAATAAAATCTTTACACCATTACACAAGGTTAACATGATTCTAAAATCATCTACTAACATTTCTCCCCCTAATACTGTAGGGCATACCTCTCTAAGAGTGTCCTCTAGGTGAGATAGAATAGAGGGCACTTACGCTATTGCCTCAAGAAAAAAAAATTATGAGTGGATTTAGTAGGTTATGGATACCATTTTTAAAAATTTTAAAGGTTGGAATATGTTTTAAATTCCTCTTACTCCTCAAATTTCCAAGATAGACTTTTGGAATACTGACTATGTAGGATTTTATGTGTTGACTTCAGGTTATTATGTGAAACCACTCCATGCTCTATTTACTTTTGATGATCATTATGTAAAGTGTGTATCAATAATGTGATGGTATTTTCAAATATATATAACACCCCAACCTTTTCCAAACTCTTTAATACATACCTTTTGCTTGACTAGACAAGACTGAATGACTATGTATTGTGTTATTTGCTCAAGAAAGTGACATGCATATAGATGTGCATTGAAACATTAGTTTTGGTGTCTCATTATTTAATAAACTCTTGGAATAATAAAATTTAATTCCAAATAATTTGGACTTATTCCATGATCAAAGACTTTTGACAACAACATGATGCCAAATGTTAGTGCATTGTCATCCTCCATTTGACTATAAGTGACCATTCATGGAGAAAAATAAGTATTTTAGCTGAATATTAGCTATTGGAATATATAATTCATACCATAAGATCTCTTTGAGGTATTTGGAGGCATATACAAATTGTAAATGTTTATGTTTTTAGGGTTCCATCTCTAGGTCCCTATCATAAGCTTTCAAGTACCTACAATCAAATTATATGTGGCCTCTTTAAGGGAAAGGGTACACTTGTAGGTGATGATATGGGTATAAAAATTTCACTAAAACCACTTTTAAAGTTTATTTGAGCCACTAGTATACTTTTTACCTCAATAAGATCACTTTCCATTAATATATACTCTTGTCATACCACCTTGGACTATGAGATCATTTGGAAGTTCAAGATACTATATAGAACACTAAATTTCTATAGTGTAATAAAGTCTATAATGGAGGCATCCAAACATCGTAATCCTTTCGTCAAACCCACTCTTTCATTTACAAGGTATTACACATACATGAGGGATACATGACTGGATCATTTAGTCTTTTATATACCTCCTACCACACTACTCTGTGATGGTAAAATATATGGCCAAGGCTCTATTTCAAAAAATTTAAGGTAACAAGTCCCTAAACTCTTTCTCCGTATATGAACATGACTTGTCAAGACTTCCTAGCACTCTATGATCTTAACATTGATTGATATTAAATTATTCTACTTTTCAACCTATATGAAGGTCTCCAATATTCTCATAATACTTCATGTAATACATTATGTCTCTATGAGAGCCACCTATAGGTGCATATGTGGTAAAAAGAGCCATGAATATAGATATGGACAATATGCATAGTTTATGGTTCTCTAACATATTATAGACCTTCTCAAAGTATTCAAATAGATCCTTTTAACCTTGAAGGGCCTCAAAAAAATTCTAATACTCTCATTCTAACATGATTTTCCTCCTTTAGATCAATTTTGGGTGCACATTATACTATAGGACTAAATTTTATTATATACTTTTATACCTATAAAAATTATACAACCTTCATTAATGGCTCAAATATGGCCCTATGTAACATAAAATGACTCAGGACTAAATTTGAATATGACCAATATTAATATCAAATCAAATGACATCAATTAAGACCATGAAACATCCTATTACATCCTAATATACCCATATATCAAATTTTTTATGATAGGGGTTGACTTATTTTGAGTTATGGTCAAAATAGTCAACAAGTATAACACCTAAACTAATTAGCTACATTATTTACTTGACATAGAAAAGGGAGAAATGAATACTTAAACATAGAAATGTAACTTTAAGGTGATGCACAAAACATGAATTACTCAGATATTTGAATATGCAATATGAAACATTAGACTATAATCTGATTATGCTACTCCAAAATAGTCCCAATCACACTAGTACTTCAATAAGAAGGTTGGGGAGATTACAAGGTATTAGGAGGATCAACCAAGAGGTGATAGTAACAAAAACCAATGGATTATTAGTTATATAACTTAATTAAATTAATAAAAACACTTCATATGATCTATGAGAGGCACAACTTTCATAATGCATGAACATGAAGGATAAATGCAAAGAATATTACACTATCATGAAGCATCAATCAATACAACATACTCAAATTCCCTATTTTTAAGAATGAGGTAGAATATCCATATTTAATTCAAATAAATAGGCAAGTATAAGACTTAAATTTGGCACGTATTTTCCTTGACCAATGTGAGGATAGATTGTAAGGCCAAAAATGAATGTTTATATAGAGAATTGTGAAGAAAGAGAGAGAGATGAAAGTAGGAGAGAACAATGAAAAAAATTTAGTCATCATTAAATTAGCTACCCTCTTAAATAAACCAAAATAAAATCACATAAAAATCCCTTGATACATGTGTCAATCTATTCTTAAAGTAACTCCATGAAGTTGGTAAAGATGTGAAGAAAAAACATTCATTGAACATCTTTGATGTTTTGGATATTTTTCACCTCAACAAAATGGAGTTACATTTATGAGACACTCCTAAAAATATCATGATAATATTTAAACCTTCCTAAATTTCTCACATCCCATCTTAATACCTCTATACTCTATCTACCCAAAAATACACTTTCTTGACTAGGGAGCTAGCAAATTATTTTAAACTACCTTGGAAACTCTTGACACATTTACTCTAACTTGAAAGATAGGAATTGTGCTTGAATATGTCATCAAAACATTCCATTATTCCATTAACTGATATATCTCCTGGAAACTTGACTTTCATACTCTTACTTGCATATCATGAGGTTCTCTTTCATTGGTCAAGTAGACAAATTAGCAAACTAGGTCTAGTTGCTTGACACATGTCACTTGAATGTCATGATGCATTAAAGAAAACTAATTTAATAGGTTATATACATATGTGTGGATTATATTTATCCTATGGTGTATCATGAAGATCTTAGGATAATTAAAACTTATTTCTTTCTCATCTAGATGGATACAATTCTTCACATTAGTCCATTGAGACTATCTTCAGCACATAGCCCTGTAAAGGTGATTCCATGGATAGTAAAGATGATTTTTAAGATTTGAGATTATGAAAAACATAATCATATAAACCCCATAATTTTTTCCATCCAATCACCCATGTTTAAAACTTATTTCTCCTTATAAACCTCCAAAAATCTAACATTTGACAATATGAAATGGATGTGTGATCAGGACCTTAAAAGAGTGTTAAATTTTCTACAACTATAAAATAGGAAAATTAAATGAATTTTAATTTATTTTATTCAATATCTCCTCCATCAAGATTTTATTAGGGTTTAAGATAGGTATAGGGAGGCTTAGATTCTTAACAATGGTTCATAAAGGTTAAGCCCCCAACCTATGAACTAATTCTACTTATTTCTAGGATAAAAGGTCTATTAACCATTCCCAAATGCTTATCACTCCATCAAACTAATTTGTAAAATTATTAGTTAATAAAGATGCTTTTCAGGTGACCATCATGCACTGTGTGCACTCATAAGCCATTTTAGGCCAAAATGGCCAATTCTAAGCTATTATCTACAAACTAGTGTCACCCTCACCTCTAAAACTTCCATAGGAACACTTCCATGTTATTTATAGGTTCCCATTCATCCCTTTATTTCTTATGACCTCAATCTCAAAGTAGTGGTGCTTTGAGGAGGGTATTAGGATAATAGGCCTAATGACTGTGTTTCCTATGTTTTGCCCTTTAAAGGAGTTATTTAATCACATAGTCACCTATAAGAGTATGGAATGCACTCTATATACCCCTTATATCACTTGTGTTTTCTTGTTTAAGACATTTTCTTCCTCCATAATACCTTATATAATCAATTAACTAAACCTCATGGTATAGCTATAGGTTATCAATAGAATTTAGAGACTCCTATGGATGATCTTTGTGCTCTAAGAATTTTCATTTCACATTCCCTTATGTTCCCTAAGGTCTTTATAACCATTACATATCCAAATAGAGTCAACTCTACCTTGAGAACCCTAAACTTGGATCTTGATCCTCTTGACTAGCTATATGTGGTGATTGTAGAGTTTTAGGACTCCTTATTGACATTTGAAATAATTATTGAGTAACCTCATCAAGAACCTGAGTGTAGTGAAGTCCTATCCAACCATAAATTCCTCTTAGTCTATCAACCTCCTTCAAATATTGAAATGTTTCCTTTAGGCCTAATGTGTGAAAAGAATATCTTGAGTTCATCTAGGCCTTCTATATTTTCTTCATGATAAGCTATTATGTGAGTCTAATTCCTTTTTAAGAGATAATTAGGTAGATTTCCAATTTTCTAAAAACTTTCATTACATTCCTTAGCAGACCATACATCTTTTGTATCACTAAATATACTTCATCACCTAGACTAGATAAGCCTGTAAGTGATGAGGACTATGTAATGGTATGATTAGTTTTACCTTATATTTAATTATCTCAAAAATAATATATTAGATCAATATTGATATCAATTTATAACATTTATGCTTTGAACTCCACTCATCTTCTTTACAAGACTTCAAAACTCTAAAACTCCATCATTCTCTATTCTTATCCATTTAGGCTTTGTCATAGGTAGTAATATCTTTGAGAGTTTTGATTATATAGTTGTCAAATTTAATTGAATTATGGTTCCATTTAATATTGAAGATAGTGGAACATATAAAAAGTTTAAAAAATTCAACTTGGTTCTTCTCTTAAACCATTAACACGTTTAATCCTTGAAGTGTCCTTGCTCAATTTACACTTTACCTGTAGGTCAACTTATACCTATAGATAATCCTTTAAATTTTGGATTGTATCACCTTTTCCTTTAGAAACTTGAAATGTCTCTTTAAAATTCTGCATATTCTAATTATATATCAAGTATTCACAAATTTGTTCTCCAAGATGTATAGGACTATGTGTAAAGTGATTCATGTATAAGGATTATATAAATGAGAGTTAGAGACTCCTTATTTTCTCATTTATTATTTTGTATTCTTACATGGAGTCAGTAAGATTTTAATGAGTTTTAAAGAGTTCAAGGTACACCTTCATATTTATAAGACACTCCTAACATAGACTTGGACTCATGAATGTGCACTTTTAGGCATGCATGCCTATGTGTGACTAAAATGATTTATTGAAATTTGATTGAAGGTGTAATTAGATCATCACCATTTTTATATAATACTCCTAATAGTTAAATGGTGTCTCTTTCATTCTATCATGGATTTCTCATTACCACTCATACCTAGCAATGATACTTAGGCCTGGAGAAGGTTATTTAAATATTGTACAAGCTTTCTAAAGAGAAAGACACTTAGAGACTATAGTAAAGATTGAATTACAAGATATATAACATGAAATATATGAAGTTTATGTATATTAAATGAATTATTAATCACATGGGAACCTCAAGAAACCTACAACAATCAATATGCTCTGATACCAACTGTTAGGTGACCCCTTATCCAATGGAAGCACAATTGATTACTTTCTTATAAGCAATTAAACACGAAATTATACCAGAATGATAAAGTAACTAGAAATTTGATACAACAAAGAATTTGAGACACAATACACACTCTTGTATTAAATATTACTAGAATAAAATACAATAAGGAAGATGCCACTTCTTCCTCCACCTCAAAGGCTTGCCACACCTCAAGACCTTCTTCCCTCTCTCTCTTGCTCAACACAACAACTCTATAGCCTGAGTTATTATCCCTCCTTGAATGCTTCAGCTGATCTCCTTGACCTTGCTTGCTTCAATGCTTTTACTTGCCTTCTTGATAATTACAATACATGCTTCATGGGTCTTTAAATAGAATCCCATGGTTACAAAATTAGAAATCTAACTACAATAATTAGACATGCAGCTCGTGACTATAATTAGTCAATTGACATGCAAACACTCACTTCACTTAATTGACTATTTGTCAACAACTGTTCTAGACTGCCACAGGTGACCGATGTCGGTCCCTGTCTGTCTGGTGCTGCCGACGTCGGCCGACTCCCTACCATCACCGGTTTCCTTCTGCACTGCATCTGACCGACATCGGTCATGATGCCGATGCCAGTGCTTCTGGTTCTTCAGCAACCTTCCTCATGTCTGCAACAGTTGAAGCTTTTAGCTCCACACCCTAATAATCTCCCACTTGGAGATAAATAGCTGCTATTGTACCTGTACCTGTACACCATCTATTTTGTTTCTTTGGCCCTGTATCCCTCTTCAAAGTCACTCTTGAAGACCAACCACCACACAAACCTGTGATGCTATACCTGACACTTATGTCAAAAGAATTTTGCTACTCCCAAATTCTTCATGACATACTTCTGAACCAACTCTACCCTTAGCTCAGAAAACTCCTTGTATATGAAACCCTGCAACAAGTTACACAATACAGTAACAGGATAATGTAGCTAATATTATCCAACCTGGTAAAGATAAAATACAATGGTCAAACCTCCATTATTCTGCAGCCTAATCAAGACCATACACCATAGCCTTCTATCTCATGTGTCCATCCACTCTCTTCTTTAAAACAAGAATCCATCCCTCCATCCAGTGCTTTCTTCCAGCTGACAACTCTACCAACAAATACCTATTTGGCTCTACTCCAAGGACTCACACTCCTCGTCCATGCCAAGCTCCCACTGTTTCTAGATTCTACCTGCATTGCTTCTTCCATCTTCCTAGTTCATGACTATCAGTAAGCAATATAAAGAAGGTGAACAACGAATATGAGGTTCACTTACCATTTCTGACCTCTATATGGGTGTTTGAGACTCCTTGATAGCTAACTGTCCACCCATCATCCATTCCAGTGACCGATCTTAGCCATCTCCCAGTCTGCTCCCAACCGATGTCGGTTCCCTGGACTGACCCTGACTGCCGATGTCGTTACCCCTAGCCGACGCCGATGTCCCCCCTGCCGACATCGGTCTTGATGATCGACATCAGACTTCTATTGCCTGACCTACTGACCCTTTTAGTCTGCACATGACCGATGTTGGTATCTAGCTGACCGACGTCGGTCCCATGTGACTGACATCGACATCTGTGTGTTCCTGTAAGTGATGAAATTTTCATCTGTGAGCTCTTCTTGGATCAAACCTCTGTCCATATTGCCCTGCTCAGATTTATTCAGCCCCTGTGACTGATCTTTGTCCTTTATCTCCTCCATAAACACCAAGGATTCTTTGTTCCTATCAAAAGCATCAAATTTCCTTTTCTTGCAATGAACTCTATCTATGCTTTCTGAATCTAAACACATACCTTTCGATTCAAGAACATCCATTCCCTTCTTATTCATGTGACCAAGCCTATTAGGCCACATCTTCGAATCTACACCAGAAGTAGAATCTGTAATACAAGTAGATAGATAAAGAGTACCTACTTTCTTACCTCTTGTTAGAATAAGTGCTCCCTTGGTAACCTTCCAAGAGTCTGTTGTGAGGGTTATTGTGCATCCCTCATCTCCCAACCTTCTTATAGAAATCAGACTCTGCTTCAGAATTGGAACATGCATGACCTCTTTCAACACCCATGTGTTTTCAATTTGCAATCTCAGCTACACTTTCCCTTTGCCAACTATCTGACAAGGCATACCATCCCCTAAATAAAGCACTCCAAAGTCTCCCTATTCATACTCATGGAACAAATCTCTATTTGGGGATGCATGAAAAGATGAACCAGAATCTAAAATCCATGATCCTACCTGACTATCCAAAGAAAGTATGAGATCATCCTGTACCATAATATTTGCATCCTTTGCTTCTTCAATACCTGCATGTTGATTCTCTTTATCTCTCAACCAACACTCCTTTGTATGTCCTTTCTTTCCACAAAACTAGCAGTTAACACCTTTGGACTTGGATCTCCTTCCCGACCTTGATTTCCCTTGCTCAATATTCTCCCTTTGCCTTCCCCTACTTTCTGCACTTAGAGCATTCCCTGATGATTCACCTGTGCTTCTCCTATGTATTTCTTCATTCAAGATCACACTCACAACATCATCAACTTTTAAGATTTTAGAAGCAGATGTAGAATTACTTACTGCCATAACCAAACCATCCCAAATTTTAGGTGAAGAACATAAAATCAAGAGAGCCTTTACCTCATCATCAAAAACAATATTGACTGAAGCTAATTGGTTTACCAAACCATGGAAATCACTAAGATGAGTATGTACCGATCCACCTTCCTACATTTGCAAAGTAAATAGCTGTTTCGTAAGATATACCTTATTAGAAGCCGAGGGCTTTTCGTATAAATTCGCCAAGGACTTTATCAACTCTTCCATTGTCTTACACTGTGATAAGCTAGAAATCAGAGATGATGCAAGGCTCAACCTTATGGAACTGAGAGCCTTCCAATCAATAACACTCCATTCTTCATCCTTCATATCTGTGGGCTTGCATGCAACCCCACCCAACGGTAAGTATAGATCCTTTTGATACAGATAATCCTCAATCTGCATCCTCTAGTATTGATAATTCTTGCCGTTAAACTTCTCCATTCGTAGCTTACTTTCTTCTGCCATTGCTAAAGTCCCACTCAATCAGAAAATCGTGTGAATGACCTGTAATCAAAAAACAATAACCTGCTTCTTGCAAACCGTAGCTCTGATACCAACTGTCAAGAAACCTACAACAATCAATATGCTCTGATACCAACTGTTAGGTGACTCCTTATCTAATGGAAGCACAATTGATTACTTTCTTATAAGCAATTAAACATGAAATTATACCAGAATGATAAAGTAACTAGAAACTTGAGAAAACAAAGAATTTGAGAGACAATACACACTCTTGTATTAAATATTAGTAGAAGAAAATACAATAAGGAAGATGCCACTTCTTCCTCCACCTCAAAGGATTGCCACACCTCAAGACCTTCTGCCCTCTCTCCCTTGATCAACACAAAAACTCTATAGCCTGCGTTATTATCCCTCCTTGAATGCTTCAGCTGATCTCCTTGACCTTACACCTGTAGATCCCCTTGACCTTGCTTGCTTCAATGCTTTTACTTGCCTTCTTGATAATTACAAAACATGCCTCATGGGTCTTTAAATAGAATCCCATCATTACAAAAATAGAAATCTAACTACAATAATTAGACACACAGCTCGTGACTATAATTAGTCATTTGACATGCAAACACTCGCTTCACTTAACTGACTATTCGTCAACAGTAGTTCTGGACCGCCACAGGCGACCGATGTCGGTCCCTGTCTGTCTCGTGCTATCAATGTCGGCCAACTCCCTACCATCACCAGTTTCCTTCTACATTGCATCTGACTGACATCGGTCATGATGCCAATGTCAGTGCTTCTGGTTCTTCAGTAACCTTCCTCATGTCTGCAACAGTTGAAGCTTTTAGCTCCACACCCTAACACTTTTAGGCATGCATGCCTATGTGTGACTAAAATGATTTATTGAAATTTGATTGAAGGTGTAATTAGATCATCACCATTTTTATATAATACTCCTAATAGTTAAATGGTGTCTCTTTCATTCTATCATGGATTTCTCATTACCACTCATACCTAGCAATGATACTTAGGCCTGGAGAAGGTTATTTAAATATTGTACAAGCTTTCTAAAGAGAAAGACACTTAGAGACTATAGTAAAGATTGAATTACAAGATATATAACATGAAATATATGAAGTTTATGTATATTAAATGAATTATTAAGCACATGGGAACCTCAAGAAATGTACAACAATCAATATGCTCTGATACCAATTGTTAGGTGACCCCTTATCCAATGGAAGCACAATTGATTACTTTCTTATAAGAAATTAAACACGAAATTATACCAGAATGATAAAGTAACTAGAAACTTGAGACAACAAAGAATTTGAGACACAATACACACTCTTGTATTAAATATTACTAAAAGAAATTACAATAAGGAAGATACCACTTCTTCCTCCACCTCAAAGGCTTGCCACACCTCAAGACCTTCTTCCCTCTCTCTCTTGCTCAACACAACTCTATAGCCTGAGTTATTATCCCTCCTTGAATGCTTCAGCTGATCTCCTTGACCTTACACCTGTAGATCTCCTTGACCTTGCTTGCTTCAATGCTTTTACTTGCCTTCTTGATAATTACAATACATGCTTCATGGGTCTTTAAATAGAATCCCATGGTTACAAAAATAGAAATCTAACTACAATAATTAGACACGCAGCTCGTGACTATAATTAGTCAATTAACATGCAAACACTCACTTCACTTAATTGACTATTTGTCAACAATAGTTCTAGACTGCCACAGGCGACCGATGTCGGTCCTTATCTGTCTGGTGCTGCCGACGTCGGCCGACTCCCTACCATCACCAGTTTCCTTCTACACTGCATCTGATCGACATCGGTCATGATGTCGACGCCAGTGCTTTTGGTTCTTCAAAAACCTTCCTCATGTCTGCAACAGTTGAAGCTTTTAGCTCCACACCCTAATAATCTCCCACTTGGAGATAAATAGCTGCTATTGTACCTGTACCTGTACACCATCTATTTTGTGTCTTTGGCCCTGTATCCCTCTTCAAAGTCACTCTTGAAGACCAACCACCACACAAACTTGTGATGCTATACCTGACACTTATGTCAAAAGAATTTTGCTACTCCCAAATTCTTCATGACATACTTCTGAACCAACTCTACCCTTAGCTCAGAAAACTCCTTGTATATGAAACCCTGCAACAAGTAACACAATACAGTAACAGGATAATGTAGCTAATATTATCCAACCTGGTAAAGATAAAATATAATGGTCAAACCTCCATTATTCTGCAGCCTAATCAAGACCATATACCATAGCCTTCTATCTCATGTGTCCATCCACTCTCTTCTTTAAAACAAGAATCCATCCCTCCATCCAGTGCTTTCTTCCAGCTGACAACTCTACCAACAAATACCTATTTGGCTCTACTCCAAGGACTCACACTCCTCATCCATACCAAGCTCCCACTATTTCTAGATTCTACCTGCATTGCTTCTTCCATCTTCCTAGTTCATGACTATCAGTAAGCAATATAAAAAAGGTGAACAATGAATATGAGGTTCACTTACCATTTCTGACCTCTATATGGGTGTTTAAGACTCCTTGACAGTTAACTGTCCACCCATCATCCATTCCAGTGACCGATCTCGACCATCTCCCAGTCTGCTCTCGATCGATGTCAGTTCCCTGCACTAACCCTGACTACTGATGTCATTGCCCTTGGCCGACACCGGTGTCCCCCCTGCCAACATCGATCATGATGACCGGCATCGGACTTCTCTTGCCTGACCTACCGACCCTTCTCGTCTGCACATGACCGATGTTGGTATCTAGCTGACCGACATCGGTCCCATGTGACCGACATCAACATCTGTGTGTTCCTGTAAGTGATGAAATTTTCATCTGTGAGCTCTTGTTGGATCAAACCTCTATCCATACTGCCCTGCTCAGATTTATTCAGCCCCTGTGACTGATCTTTGTCTTTCATCTCCTCCATAAACACTAAGGCTTCTTTGTTCCTATCAAAAGCATCAAATTTCCTTTTCCTGCAATGAACTCTATCTATGCTTTCTGAATCTAAACACATACCTTTCGATCCAAGAACGTCCATTCCCTTCTTATTCATGTGACCAAGCCTATTAGGCCACATCTTTGAATCTACACCAGAAGTAGAATCTGTAATACAAGTAGATAGATAAAGAGTACCTACTTTCTTACCTCTTGTTAGAATAAGTGCTCCCTTGATAACCTTCCAAGAGTCTATTGTGAGGGTTATTGTGCATCCCTCATCTCCCAACCTTCCTATAGAAATTAGACTCTGCTTCAGAATTGGAACATGCATGACCTCTTTCAACACCCGTGTTGTCAATCTGCAATCTCAGCTGCACTTTCCCTTTGCCAACTATCTGACAAGGCATGCAATCCCTTAAATAAAGCACTCCATAGTCTCCCTATTCATACTCATGGAACAAATCTCTGTTTGGGGATGCATGAAAAGATGAACCAGAATCTAAAATCCATGATCCTACCTGACTATCCAAAGAAAGTATGAGAGCATCCTGTACCACAATATTTGCATCCTTTGCTTCTTCAATACCTGCATGTTGATTCTCTTTATCTCTCAACCAACACTCTTTATTTGTATGTCCTTTCTTTCCACAAAACCAGTAGGTAACACCTTTGGACTTGGATCTCCTTCTCGACCTTGATTTCCCTTGCTCAATATTCTCCCTTTGCCTTCCCCTACTTTCTACACTTAGAGCATTCCTTGATGATTCACCTCTGCTTCTCCAATGTATTTCTTCATTCAAGATCACACTCACAACATCATCAACTTTTAAGATTTTAGAAGCAGATGCAGAATTACTTACTGCCATAACCAAACCATCCCAACTTTTAAGCGAAGAACATAAAATCAAGAGAGCCTTTACCTCATCATCAAAAACAATATTGACTGAAGCTAATTGGTTTACCAAACCATGGAAATCACTGAGATGAGTATGTACCAATCCACCTTCCTACATTTGTAATGTAAATAGCTGCTTCATAAGATATACCTTATTAGAAGTCAAGGGCTTTTCGTATAAATTTGCCAAGGACTTTATCAACTCTTCCATTGTCCTACACTGTGATAAGCTAGAAATCAGAGATGATGCAAGGCTCAACCTTATGGAACTGAGAGCCTTCCAATCAAGAACACTCCATTCTTCATCCTTCATATCTGTGGGCTTGCATGCAACCCCACCCAATGGTAAGTACAGATCCTTTTGATACAGATAATCCTCAATTTGCATCCTCTAGTATTGATAATTCTTGTCGTTAAACTTCTCCATTCGTAGCTTACTTTCTTCTACCATTGCTAAACTCCCACTGAATCAGAAAACCCTGTGAATGACTTGTAATCAAAAAACAATAACCTACTTCCTGCAAACCGTAGCTCTGATACCAACTGTCAGGAAACCTACAACAATCAATATGCTTTAATACCAACTGTTAGGTGACCCCTTATCCAATGGAAGCACAATTGATTACTTTCTTATAATCAATTAAACATGAAATTATACCAAAATGATAAAGTAACTAGAAACTTGAGACAACAAAGAATTTGAGAGACAATACACACTCTTGTATTAAATATTAGTAGAAGAAAATACAATAAGGAAGATGCCACTTCTTCCTCCACCTCAAAGGCTTGCCACACCTCAAGACCTTCTTCCCTCTCTCTCTTACTCAACACAAAAACTCTATAGCCTGAGTTATTATCCCTTCTTGAATGCTTCAGCTGATCTCCTTGACCTTGCTTGCTTCGATGTTTTTACTTACCTTCTTGATAATTACAAAGCATGCCTCATGGGTCTTTAAATAAAATCCCATGGTTACAAAAATAGAAATCTAACTACAATAATTAGACATAGAGCTCATGACTATAATTAGTCAATTGACATGCAAACACTCACTTCACTTAACTGACTATTCGTCAACAGTAGTTCTGGACTGCCACAGGTGACCGACATCGGTCCCTGTCTATCTGGTGTTGCCGACGTCAGCCGACTCCCTGCCATCACCAGTTTCCTTCTGCACTGCATCTGACTGACATTGGTCATGATGCCAATGTCGGTGCTTCTGGTTCTTCAACAACCTTCCTCATGTCTGCAACAGTTGAAGCTTTTAGCTCCACACCCTAACACTTTTAGGCATGCATGCCTATGTGTGACTAAAATGATTTATTGAAATTTGATTGAAGGTGTAATTAGATCGTCACCATTTTTATATAATACTCCTAATATTTAAATGGTGTCTCTTTCATTCTATCATGGATTTCTCATTACCACTCATACCTAGCAAAGATACTTAGGCCTGGAGAAGGTTATTTAAATACTGTACAAGATTTCTAAAGAGAAAGACACTTAGAGACTATAGTAAAGATTGAATTACAAGAGATATAACATGAAATATATGAATTTTATGTATATTAAATGAATTATTAATCACATGGGAACCTTTTAGAGTGACAACAACTAAAATAAATCAAAACACCTATAGCACGAGTGACTAAACACCCTATACTTGAGACACTTTTCCTCATATTGAATACATTTCATAGAGATGAGTTATATTATTAAAAAACCATGGAAATGATATATTTTATTTCTTAAAGCATACCTAAAAAATATTATTCTCTATTGAATTTTGAAGTGGAAAAATAAATGTAAAATTAGACCCTACTTTGATGGACAAGGCATAGTGACCTCATGTCATTCTTAGTGATTTTTCATAAATGAGGGGCCATAAATATAAAAATAAATTACACTTAATTAAATATTATTATGAACCCTAATAATTTATTAATTTTCATATCCTGATTCTCTCTCTCCCCTGGCCATACCATCCACTTAATTTTTTCCTTTTTGAGATTTTGAAGGCAATGATGGAGGGGAGAGAATGTCTAAAGCATATGTATGAACTAAAACTTGGTATAAAGATTTAAAATGATCTAAGGTATCTATAAATACACTTTTAAATAATTTATAACTTACAAATGATCTTTTAAGGCCATAGAAGTGTCTAAACATGCTTATAAAGTGGCATTTTGCTCATTTTAGGCATTTAACCTACATGTTTGTTAGTCTCTAACCATTCTTGAACATTTTCTGACATTAGTTACATTTCATAACCTTCTTGAAATGTTTTTATTTTAATATTGGATGTAAAACTCCACAAAATAAGACAAAAGGTGACAAAATGGTATTTTAGAACATAAGGACATAATGAAATGCTAACACATGATAATATGATACTAAAGACTCATTAATACCCATTTATAATGCCTCTAAACCATATCCCAACTTTGAGCACACTTGAAAACACTAGGACCTTTTAAAAGACCCCTAGGACTAGACAAGTCATACGAGACTAAACCTTGGGAAAAGCTAAACAAGTACAAGTATGACCATATAAATACAATTCAAGACCATAACAAGGAATTTTAGTGCCACATATAAGTTTGAATATCTATATGAAAATTTCAATAGATAGGGGTTGGCGTTTTTGACTTGGGAGTCAAAATTGGTCAACAAATTGGTGATTCATAGGGGTAGCATACTTGAAATGTTGATATATTAGTGGACATATCCTTTCTCATTAGGAAGTGGAGTCACTATAAAAACAAAACTTAACACTTACCTTGTAACAAACTAAAACTAGACAAACACCAAACAAAACACCATGACAAATATGTGTCAAAAGACACTTAGGGGAAGGAAAGATAAAAAACAAAAAAATAAAACACTTGTGCATGAAGCACTAAGGGAACTCAAAACCTACTCTAATATGTAAAAAAAGATATAGATAACCTTAATAGCATGGATTCAAGTCTATCCCATTGACTGGGATACTCAATTCTTCTCCATTTAGTCTTTCTAGTTGAAAGGCATTATGTTCCTTTCAAGCAATGATAAGATAAGATCCACTCCAAAATGAATCAACATTGGTATGATTACTAGGATTAGCTATATTACCAAATCATGTTAAGATAATATCCCCTTTTTGTTATGTTCATTAGATAGCTCTCTTGTCAAGGTTTATCCTCACTCATGCTTGGTGACATTTGATGGTGTGCATAGCATAATTCCTTGCTTCATCCAAGGACATTAATTTTTCCCATCTTATCTCCATAGGATAATTCTCCATTATCTAAAGATAATGTGCCAAATCAATAACTATTAATTAAAGTGAAATAGGTAACTTAGCTTTTCTACTATAGACAAGAATATAAGGAGAGTTACCAATAACAACCTTCGGAGTGATCCTATCATCCCATTGGGCTATCTTTAGTTTATTATTATAAATCCTTTGGTTGTCATATATATTTATATTTATAATTATAATCAAGTTTTAATTAGTTGAATCAGGTAAATCATTACCTTGGGGATAGTAATTATAATAAGTACTCAAGTAGATGCCATATTTTAGATCCCATTCCATTATTCTTACTCCATTAAAATCCATGGCATTATCATAAACTATGGTTGTAGGCACCCTAAACCTTGTTACTATGCTCTCATAAAAGTCAAAAATTGAAGTTTCATTATCCTCTTTGAGGTCCATTGCCTCTAACCATCAGTTTCAATAGTCTGTATCTATAATAACCACTTTATGACCAACACTAGATGGAGGATTAATCATTCTAATGAAATCAAGCCCCCACTTCATGAATGGTTATTAAAATTGAATTGTGTGAAGAGGAAGGGATGAAAGTATTTGTTTACCTAAAAAAATTCCACTCTTTTAAAACTTGATAACCCAATCATATGCATCCTTGAATAGCTTTGGATAATAGTAACCATCCCTCATTATTTTTAGAGAGGTAGTTCTAGGTGCAAAATGACCTCCTACTAGTCTATCATTGAATTGTTCTAAGAGTTTATCAAAATAATATATTTATACACATATAATTAGCATCCCATTTAGATATTTCATAAAGATGAACCCATCCATAAGGACATAAGCTATATCTTACAATCTAAAGTATCTCCTTATTTCTTGATCTAAACCCATAAGACAGTCACTTATTTGAAATAAACTCACCATTTCTTGTGTCCAAATTTGAGGAGATGAAGTAGTAGTTATACTAGGACATTATTGTAAAGCCAAAAACATCTATTTTTCTTCCTTTAGGTTTGATTTTAGGTGCTCACATAGCCCTCTTCCCCTTAATAGCTTGGTGGCCTTGATCTCAACCTAATATTCCATCACTTTAGTTATCCACCCAACCCTTTTTCTCATTCAAGTCCTTATTCAATAGGAACTCTCTTAAGGTTATATGGGTTACCATCACATGATTTTTTTAATTATAAACCATATGTATAAATTTATCAAGACTTCTTATCATAGCCAACACTTGCTTCTCAACATATGTATACCTTACCTTATAGTCTTCTAGTTTTTGAATAAAAAATGCTATAGGTTATTCAAGTCCATCATTATATTGAATAAACATAGAGGATATGGTATCAATGTTATTAAAATAATAAATGAATAAATAGTTATAAAAATCAAGATTGATTAGTGTGGGTACTTGAGTAATAACTTGTTTGATGGCCTCAAAACTAGTTTTTCATTCTTTGGTCTATTGGAATGCTTGATTTTTATTTAACATGGCTGTTATAGGATTTAAAAGAGTAGAAATATATGTATGAACCTTATAAAAAATTTAATATTTATAAGATAAACTTTTCAAAGCCTTCTCTTGCTTAGGTAGTGACAAAGATAGAATGGCTTCAACCCTATCAAGATCAATAACAAGTCCATCTTTAGAAACATTGTGTCTAAGTAAATTACCTTCATGAACAACAAAGAAACCCTTATTTGGATTGGGATAAACTCCATATTGTATACACCTTTAAAATATTAGACTTAAATGTTTTAAATGGTCATAATCATTCTTGGAGAAAATTATTATATCATCAAGGTACATCAATACCATCTCATTGATAAAGCCTTGGAAATCCATATCCATGGCTCTTTGGAATGTAGCACTTGCATTAGATAGTCCAAATGGAATTATATTATAGGAATATGTATTGAATTTATTAGTGAATGTTATGTTATATTTATCTTCTTCTTTGTCCAACACTTGGTTATACCCTGAATAGCCATCCAAGAGTGAGAAATATTGAGAACCTACTAGTACATAAAGTATTTGATCCATGAAGGGTAGAGGAGAGTGTTATTTACATGATACCTATTCAAATATATAATGTCCACACATAACCTGATTTCACCACTTTTATTTCTCATAGGAACAAGATTGGCAACCCATGAAGAGTGTTTGATAGGAAAGATGATATTTGACTCTATCAACTTGGTGAGTTCCTTTGTCATGAACACCTCTACCTTAGGATTTATTGGAAATTGACTTTTCCTTATATTATTAGCATTTGGATCAAGTTATAAGGTGTATTGAGCTAATGAATGATTAAACCACTTTAGGTAACTATACTCCCAAGCAAAGATATCTACAAACTTTCTACATAGTTCAATGAATATTGCATTTTCTTATAGTATACGTACCTTCCCAAGCTTAAGTAATTGGTCCTTAAAGATATCCACCCTATAATAGTGTTCTTATTTGGTTGATATTATTACTTGATCTCTTCTCATTTGAAAACTTTCATTGAATATATTCTCAAGAGTAACCAATCCTTTAGCAAGTTTGTTGGATCTTAATTGTATAATTTGTTCCCCATATTGATGCTAAAACTTGGCCTAGTTTTAAGAAGAGAATTTAACTTCATATTTTAGGAAACTTGATATTTTTTTCACTTTAAAATACTTTCCAATTTACATCACTATCCAATATGGAAGGCCTTACAACTACCATAATGTGTGCCTAAAATTTTAGGATTTGGACATCGTTGGGAATTTTAAATTATGCTCCAACTAATGATAACCTATCAACCTATTGATTCTCATCCCTTGGGACTGATTTTATGTCAAAATCTTAAAATTACTCAATAAGGCCCCACTCTATGCTTATAAGACTTTTATAAAGTTATTCTTAGATGCATTCATACCTCTTACTTAGTGTACAACAAGTTCACTATCTCCAATGGCTTGTAATTTTTTGATTCCTCTCTTCCTTGCCCATTAAATCCCATGAATGAGAGATTCATACTATATTGCATTTCAATAAAAAATAAACTAAAATATAATAGTTGAGTAGTACATTTCATTTGATAGAGAAATAAACATCATTCCATCACTACTCCATTCTTGCTTCTTGAGCCATAAAAAACAACTTCCAAAACCCATCATGATCATCATCATTAGGCTTAGAAAGAGAAGGTATGGATGTACCTTCTTCATGTAAATAATATACTCTAAGAATATATTCTTTAATACATATATATGGATCAAAATCATGATTTTATGCCCCACATTCATCAAGGAATAGTTCTAAAATGTCTTCAAGAAGAATAATTTGCTCTTGATCCCAAGGCTAATATTCTTCATCAATAATGGCGCAATTAACATTAGTTACATTTGGTTTGTATTTTTCAATATGAAACCTTGAGATAGGTTCTGATATTATAGTAAATTTGGTGCAATATCTTGTCCTAAAGGTCATGTAGGACCAAATTTATGATAATTAACCACTGATCTTTACTGTGAAGTCCCTTGATAAGTACAGGGAAAATAATGGTGGTAGATAAACCACAACTACATCTTGATAAATAGATAAGTTAGGATAAGAATGAGGAAATATATTTATACCCTTGATAACACCAACTATATTAGTGGTTGATCCATCTAGTTATAATACACCTTTAGCATGAGGTTCATACTTGAGGCCTAGTTTGTCCACAATTTGCTTTGGCATGACTGAGTTACTAGCCCCACTATCTATCATGCAATTATAAACCAAACATTCACTAATGATCACTAAAACAAAAAATGGATGATGCTTGTTCACTTTAATTTTTTGTGTCTCACTCATCTAAGATGTGTCTACATATATAGTAGTACCTTTCCTTGATTCTCTTGATGATAAATTGAGCTTAGATAGTTCCTATTTCAATGTATCCCTTTATACCAGAATTGATGAAGTATCACACATAGGTATACTTACATGATTTTTTTTCAATAGATGTAATATGTTAAGAGAATAAGCATCACTCCTTGGTTGTCTTCTATCATTCATAGTATCCCCTTAGACTTGATTGTTATGGTGTACAAAATTACCTTTGTCATTATACTTTATTTGAGAGTGTTGATCCTTGAGAGGTACATTAGGCTCTCTTATTCCTTGAATCATAGATGAAAATTCAATTGAAATATCCACCCCTCTACTTGAGTTGCTTGCCTGATTTACTACCCAACTATCATCTTATTAGAATTTAACATGTGTAGTAATTTATTGACCATGCTCTCTAATATTCATAACATTATTAGAAATATTATATTATGTCTTGATTGAACTTTTTGACTTTGGAGTCAAAATTGGTCAAAAATAATTTTAGGTGTAGGTGGGATTGTAGGTTGAGGTTGAGTGGAGTAAATTAGATTGGTAAAAAGTGTGTTAGATTATGTTTCAAATGGAGGTTCAGTTGAATTAAAGTGTATATATTTAGTGGTAGATATAGTATTTTTATAAGGAATAAAATTTGGTAGGTTGGTGGGTAACATATAAGGTATAAGAGGTTTTGAAATATTTGAATTTCTAGAGTTGAGATTTGTTCAACTACCCAAAGGGTGTCAAGAAGTGGAGGATTAATGGGTGACAATTGACCATCAATTTATGATTCACTATTAGTTGATATATGAATAGTATGGACATTAAGGTTGAAGATATGTATTTTAGATAATTTTTGTTGATAGTTTTATACATATAAGTCTAATGATTGGGCTTGAGCCATGATATAATTATCATCATAGGTGTGGGAAATATTGTATGCATTTGTCTCTAAGGGAGAATTAGAAGGTCATGCATGTAGATCACTAAATTTTTAAGGCAACATTATGAAATGGTATTAGAATAATCTTTCCACTTTATATTCATTACATGTTAAGTCATCCGATGTATAAAAAGCTTCATGTGCATTACATGGAGGAGGAATTTTAGTTATCTCATTAACTAGAAGGATGATACGACCACATGGAAGCAAAGAAGGAGAAATCCACTCCAAAATGTAAGGAGGCAAATTAGTGGTATTACAAGTGTTTTGTAAATAATTTGATTCATCATCATTAGAATAAAAAAGAGTGACTTGTAAATATGGATTCATGTTAACAAATTTAGGTATAGATGCATTATTAATTCATGGAATGGTTAGAATCTGATATTGATATTTGGGGTTGGGTAGTTGGATACTCCATAGATTAGGATCAACCTCATGTTTATAAAATTTTCCTTTATGGATAAATTTGATATGTTAACTACCTAAAAAGTTAATATCCATCATTTGATGTGTCCATGTGTGACCTAAGAGTATATTGTAGGATAGTGGTAAATCAAGGACAATGAGCTTAGTACATATGGTCCTAGTCCAGTAGTGAGGGGAATACAAATACAACCAAGTGGTTTTTGATTTGTCTTATAAAATCCTTGACATGTGAGATGAGTTTGTTTAAGGTGATCTTTGGTATACCCAAGTTTTTGAATTAGCCAAATGGAATTAACATGACTCTTGACCCTTAATCTACTAAGAATTTTCAAATAAGGGTGGTATTAATTGAAATTTTAATGAAAATATGTGGATTATTAGATTGAAAAAGAATTTCATCATTAATAATATCTTCTTCAATGAATTATAAGGAAGGTTTGGAAGAATTACAAATAGTTTTGATAGTATGTAGTTATGTTAGTGAAGGATCTCAAGGGGGGTATTTGACTTCAAGGGATGGTGGATATTCAATGTCTTTTAATTTTTTCATTAAGAATTTGAGGTGATATGGAGAAGTAAGAACTAACTCCATGATGGGTATTTTACAAGGCACTGAGCTAAGCTCTTATAATAAATTCCACTACAATTTAGAAGATAAAGGAACAACACGAGGCTTGGGAGGTAAAAAATAATTGGTGGCAAGATAACTAGTTTAAGGTTATGTTTGTGAGAGTGTTTCCTCATTTGTTTCATAAGGTATGGTAGTGGTAGTGGTGTCTTTGAGAATTTTTTCATCAAGTGATGGTTTATATGGTTTAGTGATGGGATATTTGTAGGTAAGTTTACATCAATAATTAAATTTAGCTGCATTCACATATTTGTTAGATGTAAAAAAACTAAGATGGGGGTGAATTAGTGAGCCTATATATTTTAATTACAATTCCAATCCTTTTAAAATATTAAATAATTAACATATACCAACTTGATCAAGAAACATTAACAAGAGAGCTCATTCATTCAATGCATACACAAGATCAAACACATAACAAGTACCTATGGGAAACCCTCATGGGGAATAAAACCCAATCTTAATCCTAAAATGCATGGGATACTTTTCCTATAAGATATTACAAACAAGGGATTGGTCAACTCCTTTAGACGAACAATCCTTGATCATATCCTTTTGACCAAAGGTCTTTATTTAAACCCCTATTTCACAAGGAGAAACTACCCCTAAGGAATACCAAATTTTTTATACCTTCATTTCATGTGAATGCATCCAACTTATAGCTAATTTATTTAACACCCGATTATGGATCTTTGATTATCTAACCCCTGCACAAAGTCTCTCTCTATCTCATACAAGCCTCTCACATAGGCATGCCACAATCTCTCTCCTTCACTCAAACTATGTTCATATGCACAAGCATACCTCTTAAAGTATCCTTAAACTATGAGAATATTATTTGGATATCAAAAATATGACCTATAGGTAATACACATAGTCCTCAATCTTCTCTACTCATTAACTCAGTAAATGGTCACACTACATCTCCTTAGCTCCATAATTCTCACATATATATTACACTCCTCTTCTCACAAGTCTAAAAACCAACACATTTTGTTTCACCATTTATAGATAATCATTGAATTATCAAGTTCATAATATTTCCATGTTGGATATAATACATTCCTTGACCATTAAGTCATCTAACATGGGTCACACTTAAGCACAATCCAATTTCAAATAGGTTCAAGTCACTTTTAGGTCCTATGGAGACCCATTCAGCTCTTTAACACTTCTATGAAAAAACTAAGAAACATAAGAAAACTTTCCAAATACATGGACTGATTTAAAATGATCTATAAACCCTCCTTAAGTTCTAAAAACCATCATAGTAACCTTTTGCTCAATCACAATTCATTCAAACAATATTTTGTGCACATAGTCACCATGAACGAATACATAGTTAACTTCTAACCTTTTTTTCATATTGTATATGATTGATCAAACCTTAATAACAAACATATATGGTCCTAATTAATTCTAAGACTCCCCAATATCCAATTCACCAAGATATATCAAAACAACATCAAACGAAGCTTGAATAAACTTATCAGGTCACTTACAGTCCATACAAGAAAACATATTCAACTTTAAACCTTCATATCTTTGACTGTGCAAACTTTAAAATATTAAAATTTATATTTAAAATGAAAATTGGAGTCATATATAAATTATGTTTTTGTACCATGAGTAAAATATGCATATATCTAAAGATATGGACCAAAAATTGAGCACTAGTTTTTTCCTTTGTTAAATTTGAATATTTGAATTCAAATAGTCACAGTTAAACCTCAAACACCATGCCCTCATATCATGTCCTCAAATTTTAGATCAACCATTGATATTTTTTTATATTTATTGAATAGTTCTCCAATTCCCAAATTTTAAACTTCTAATAGTTGACCTCATCTCATGCAATCTATAAACTTTGACTCAACACATAGTTGATCTTCTATATGTGGCTCAGTCTTTAAAAATGCTAAATAAATATCACCTTCACCTCTTGAATTTAATACACACCATTGATATCAATCAATACAAACACCCACTCACCATTGATCCTTATAAATATCTTAATCTTTATCTCTACTCAGCATTAAACATTTAACACTTGTCCTCATCTCATTGCTTCCTGACATCTTGGAATGAACACACTCTATTGATCCTTTTTTAAGGAACTTGATATTTACCTTCATTATCCAAAAAATTATTTGACCTATTTGACTTGATGTGTATCACATATATTAATTATATTATTTCCAATGAGCCATTGAATATTTATTTGGTCTAGATCTTTAACATCATGCAAAATAGACTATGTAGACCTTTGCTCATATGCCTAGAAAGCTAAATTTGCACCTCCATATATTTTTCTTCACTCAAGTGCATATTCTCAAAGTTGGTAAATATTATATCCTCATTTATTATAATATAACCATGTGTCAAAATTATCATATAACCCTCACATGTGTAAGATATAATGATAGAAAAATGATAAGTTAGATTTATCTATTCACATATCCAACTATGTCAAGAACTGTCTAGAAGGTCAACTTTACACATGAATATATTTTGATGTGTTTCATTATATGACCTTAAACTTAGCTCAAATAATATAGGAAAAAAAATTAAAAAAATCATATGATCATTTTATCCTTGCAAATTCACACATGTGAAATATAGCAACATCAAAATGCTTACTTGGCTATTCTTGCCACATTACAAATTTAGCTAAATATGCGAAAACACTATCAAAATGCCTGGGAGCCAAAATTTGCATACAAAATTATTTTACTAAACTTCATCACATTACTTGAGAGTATACACATATAAATTAAGGAATAATGTGATCATAACCATATGAATAACTCCCCATGACTCATCCACATGTGGTAATTATGATGTCAACAAACTACTTACTAAGATTTTTTGCCACTAAACCCAAAATGTCTAGATGAAAAAATGGACTACCAAATAAATTACACTCATGCACATGAGCACTCAATGTATTATTCAATTCTGATAGGACACCTTGTACATGCTCAATACTCCATATTCATCCCTAAACATCTCTAGCCATGTCAAAACTGAAGATCAAATAAGCATCCTTCAAGCATACTAGGATAAACACATTACACACTTTATCATTTTCACTTATAATATCAATTTAATTTATCCACTCAATAGTATACCTACATGACATCACCATGACATCATTTACAACTCTCTAATAATATCTCCCTTTATCATTGATGTCAACACCCATCATATAGTAATATACATCTCAACTTCCTTCTCTTTCTTCAGGAACTCCACAATAGGAACTCTCTCCCCTTTTGACATAATGAAAAAGTGGAGAAAAAATAATATTGAGGACCTAAAAAGACCAAAAAAATGAGAGGAAAAACTTCTAAATATGATACAAACTCCCCCTTACCTTGAGCCTACCTCTTTTTGGCTTGATAACTTCTACTTGTTGCATGCCAACACTCTCTTCAACCAAGTACTGCAACAAATGAAGAAATAACACATAAAAGTACTAAAATATGATGGAACTTACCAAGATACTTATGATAGGGACTTCAAATAATATTTTTAATCCATTTCACCTTTTGATTATCTTCAGATCACCACACACCATGAAGAACCATCACATATGCTTACTAGCCTTCTTTCTCAAACTACCTCAAGGACCACTAAAAAAAATTCATGACACTCACTAAGTAGGAAATATTCACTAAAAAAACTTTAGAACTCACATTAAAATAATCATGCCTTGATATTTTGGAAAAACTAAACAAAAATCACTCTTCTTCACACTAGGCCTATTTAGCCTCCTTGTAGCCCTACCTCAAACTTGCAGAGCCCACAATTTTCAATAGATGCACCTTCAAGACCTAAAAATTCATAAATATATCACTCTCATATACCCCCTCAAGTACACCAATTTTCATCACCAAGATCACCCTCTAAAACATACTTTTTTCACAAACCTATTGGCCAATTAGGCCTCCATCTTGATAAAATCATGAATAATTTGAAAAAAATAAACATTCAAAACTTTGTGAATATTTATTTTAGAACCCATTCAGCCCATTAAAATTATTAATAATCATTAGATCTCAACTCATAAGGTAGACCATTTTTCTAGTAAATCCCCAAACCCTAGAATCTCAAAACATATAGAGGTAAATAACCTCCTTATGGTCAACATCCACCTTTGAAATTTTTTGTACACCTAAATATAACACTACACACTTAAAAACCAAAATTTGAGCATCCAAATCTTTGGGAACCCATACATCCTATAACCTATTTTAGGACTTGCATACTTTGAATCAAAAATTGGGAAACCTAAGAGCAAAAAAAAATCTCCAATTTGATTTCAACATATCCTCATACCAAAAAACACTTGGAGCATGATAGATAAGGTAAATAGACCTTTTTATGCAAAAAATCATATTAAAAAATAAAAAATCTTCTTTAACCACTTGAAAATATTCAATATGATCCTACAGATTGACCATTTACAACTATGACATCACTTTGACATCACCAAAACATCTCTTCCACTACTTGCTCCAATTGAAAAAGCTTATCTCTATCTTGCTTGGACCATATGAATAAAACCACAACAACACTTGATTATCCACTAAAATGAGTCTCTTAAGAAGAATAGATAGAGACATATTTTGCACCACAATGCTCTAAAATAAAGTGAAGTCAGGAGTGGCCCACATATCCTAAGTAACCACATGAATCCTCTTATAGCTATACGACTTCTTGCTTTTGTTCTTATTCTTCTTAGTCTTTTCATTTAAATAATCAACCTTATATGTTGAAACCTCATCACTAGTCATAGATAATTGATGTACTTTAAATGATACTTTCTCAACAATAGTAGGATGTTCACTTAGATCCATTCACATCTTATAACTTGCCTCAACTAGCACCTTAGTATTATTATTGATCTTGATCTCTTTATTGTCAACATGAGTAGATAATGAGATACCTTGTCACTCTTCAACTTCTATAGCATTTTCCACCATATAAAATATATTACTTGGACCTATAGACTCATCATGATTCACACTTACCACCTTTGACTTCTATGAGTTAACTTTCCTTCTTCCTCACATTATAAGAGCATAATTGAACCTAATATGACTTTTAGGCCTCTAATTGTAGAATCTAACAATATGAAATATTTAATGATAGTTGAAGCACATCATACCTTTTTAAAGAAGATCATTATATCTTACTATATTTGGACAAAATATTACAATGTGTCCTAGTTCATAATAACTATAACACTCAATATTTCTTAAAGGAAACTCAAATTACCTTACATTAAATGGAATATGTTTTGAAAAGTGTCCCTCATCATTATAGTTGAAGCACTAAACCTTACTCACTCATTTTGAGTGATTACCCCCATCATAGCTCCAAGTAAATTCATTTTTAACATGTATGTTGCATTCTCTAGACCTATGACCAAATTGATTACATGTGTAATAATAACCATTAAAACTTGAATACCTCATGACATTTTGTTATCTGATCTGATTTTTATTAATTCTACCATCACATTCATTCCTTTTTTGAAGATTTTTCTTCAGATTCATATTATTCTTATTCACATTATAATTCATCTTGTATTGTATTGCATTATCTAGTTCTTCTTTGTATCCATGACCAGTTATATCACTTACATGCTTTTGATCACTTAGAATATTGTCTAGATCACTTAAGATCTTTTCAAATCTCACAAATTAATTCACCTTACTATATGTCTTATCTAAATCAGATCTTAATAACTCATTTTCAATTACATACCTTGAACATTCATCTTCTTTAGCTTTCAGGCTTGTAGATAGGACTTCCAATTGAGAACTAAGATGCTTAACTATATCTTCATGCTCCTTGGTGTCTTCATTTATTCTTGCCTCATACACACTAAATTTTTCATCATAGTCTTTGAGTTTTTATATCATCTTGTTATTAATATTATTCTTAATCTTCAATTCTTCAAGAGCATTCATCAATTTAGTCTCACAGTCCACCTAATTTTCATCATCATCTAAATCACTCCAAGTAGACTCATATTGATGTGAGAAACTACCTTCCTCATCCATGAAGAGGGATCTATCTTCAGAAGGACCATCATCTTCATGATCCTAATCAGAGTCACTAACTTCACTCTCATCTGATGAACTACAATCTTCTTTGATGTAGAAACTCTTCTTTGATGTAGAGACTCTTCTTGTCCTTGAAGTACTTCTTGTTGTTGTCAAACCTTCTAAATCTCTTTTTTGTTTTATCAGACCTAAATGATCTCTTGCCATCATCATGACCTTGATCATTCTCTTCATCATCATCCTTCTTATACTTATGAGGGTGTTTGTTAGCAAAATTTCCTATCTCACCATAATTGAAGCATTTGAGGGGTAGTTTAACTTTATACTTGCCTAAACTTGTTCTCAATTTCCTTTAAATCAAAGCAATTAGGTCATCCTCATCTATATCAAAAATTTCATCTTCTTTGGGTTTCTTGCCTTGTAACTTCTTCTTTAGCTTCATCTATGTCTTGAATGTTGCTTCCTTCTTTGGTTGTATATCATCATTCTTCTTCATATCATAGGCAGTAAGGGTGCCATGCAATTGATCCATCTTTAATTGAGTAAGATCATGAATTTATTCTATTTTAGATACCTTTGGATCAAATTTGAGGGATATAGACCTTAATAATTTTTGAAATAAATTAGCCTTTTTATCTCCAAGACCTATGATGATGTTCACAATCTCATCCACTCTCTGTAGAAAAGATGCCATAGAATATTCTTCTTTCATCTTGAGACTTTTAAATTACCTTCTATGAGTCTATAATTTAGCAATCTTGACCTTTAAATATCATTCATAACTAATCTACATTTTTTCCCATATCTCTTTAGTAGATTTAAAATGGATTACCTTGGTGTATTTAATCTCTAAAATACCATAAGTTATATCATTCATTACCTTGGAATTGTTATCAAACAAATTATTATCTATAGTACTAGATGGAGGAGTAGTAGGAGTAACATAACCATCCATAATAGATTTCCATAAAATCATAATTATTATAATCCAAAAATCATAATTAGATCCATTGAACATCAGTGCTTGATTAATATATAAACCTCTTTGATGACTACCCAGATTATACCTTGGATCACTTTCAAGCTGTCAAGCCTTTACCAAAGGACCTAATCTGATACCAATTATTAGAGGTATAAAAATTGAGAGGGAGGGTGTGAATCAGTGAGCCAAGATATTTAAATTATAATTCCAATCCTTTCAAAATATTAAATAATCAATATATACCAAATTTATCAAGCAACATTAACAAGAGAGCTCATTCATTCAATGCACACACAATATCAAACACATAATTACTTTAGGAAGCCCTCATTCGGAATAAAACCCATTCTCAAGCCTACAACACATGGAATACTTGTACTATAATAAATTACAAACAAGAGACTGGTCAACTCCTTTAGACCAACAAGCCTTGATCATATCCTCCTGACCAAAGGTCTTTAGTGAAACCCCTATTTCACAAGGAGTAATTACCCCTAAGGAAGATCAACTCCTTTAGACCCTCCTTTGATTTAAATGCCTCCACCTTAAAATTTATGTCTTTAACATCTAATTATGGGTCTCTTATTATCTAACCCCTATAAAAACTCTCTCTTTGTCTCATACAGGCCTCTCATATAGGCATGCCACAATCTCTCTCCTTCTTCACTCAAACTATCTTCATATGCACACTTAAATCTCTTCACATAACCTCAAACTACAAGATAAATAATTGGACATAAAAAATATGACCTATAGGTCATATAAATAATCCTCAATATGATCTACTCATTAACTCATCAACTGGGAACAATACCTATCATTAGCTCCATAATTCTCACATACACCTCGCACTCCTCTTCTCATAAGTCTAGAAACCAACACATTTTGTTTCATGATTTATAGATAATTATTGAATTATCAATTTAAAAATATTTACATGTTGTAAAAAATACATGTCTTCAACCTCAAATCATCTAACATGGGTTACACTTAAGCACAATCCACTTTCAAATCGGCCTAAATCACTTTTAGGTCCTATAGAGACCCTTTCATCTCTTTGAAACTTCTAAGATCAAACTAAGAAACATAAGAACACTTGAAAAATGTATGGAACCATTAAAAATTGATCTATAGGTCCTCCTTAAGTGCCAAAAACCATCATATTACCCTTTTTCTTAAGTACAATTCATTCAAACAACATTTTTTGTACACAGTCACCATGAACGAATACATAATCAATTTCTAACCTTTTCTCATACTACATATGACTAGTAAAACCTTTATAATGCACAAAAATAGTCCTCATATATTCTAAAACACTCCCCAATATCCAATTCACCAAAATATATCAAAACAACATCAAAATAAGCTCGAATAATCTTCTTAGGTCACTAACAGTCTATACATGAAAACATAGTCAAATTTAAACATTCATAACTTTGAATTTACATAATTTCATATCTTAAAATTTTTATTTCTAAATGAACCTTGGATTCCTCTAAAAATTAAATTTTTACACCATCATTAAATTATACATAGATTGAAATATATGGCCTTAAAACTAAGCATTAGTGTTTTCTTTTGTTAAATTCAAAAAGTCATAGTTAAACCTCAGACACCATGTCCTCATCTCATGTCCTCTTAGATTAGATCAATTACACATTATTGGTCTTGTTTGATCTTTGGTGCATAGTGTACTAATGCCTAAATGGTAAACTATTAATAGTTGACCTCAACTTATGCAATCTAACAACTTTGACTTAACATGCACCATTGATCTTCTATACGTAGCTCCATTTTTAACAATGCTAAACAACTATCACTTTGACCTCTTGAATTTAATATGCACCATTTATCTTGATAATTATAAAAATCCACTCATAATTTATCTAGAAGGAGCTTGATGTTTATCTTTGCTTAGCCTTAAACATTGAAGACGTGTCCTCATCTCATTGTTTCCTAACATCTTGGAATGAACACGCTCCATTGATACTTTTGTAAAGAAATTGATCTTTAAAATAATTATCCAACAAATGATTTGACCTCTTTGACTTGATGTGCACTATATATCTTTAATGTATGATCACTTGTGAGCTATTAGATATCTATTTGGTCCAGATCTTTAACATCATGCAAAATACACTATGGGTACTTTTGATCATCTACCTAGAAGGCTAAATTTTCACCTCCATATATTTTACTTCACTCAAGTGAATGTTATAAAATTTGGACCATATGATATCCTCACATAGGATAATCCAACCATGTGTCAAACTACTACTAGAACCTTCACAAATGTGAGATATAGTGACATAAAAATGTTCATTTAGATTTATCTATTCATAGAGCTAACTATGTCAAGAAATATTTCGAAGGATAAATTTTCATATGCATATCTTTTGATGTGATTCATTTCATGACTAGAAACTTATCCCCCAAGTATGGGACAACACTATCAAAATTCCTGGGATCCCAATTTTTCATACACAATTCTTTGACTATGCTTTATCCTATGACTTGAGAATTTGCACATATAAACTAAGGACTAATTTAATCACAACCATGTCAACAATTACCCCTTGACTCATCCACACATGGAGATTATGATGTCAGTAAATTACCTACATGGATTTTCTATCACTAGACCCAAAATGTCTAATTGAAAATAATGGACTACCAGATTCCACTCATGCACATGAGCACTCAAAGAATTATTAACTTTTGATAGGACCCCTTGTACATGTTCAAAACTCCATGGTCATCCCTAAACATCTCTAGCCATGTAAAAACTAAATATCAACCAAGCCTCTTTCAAGCATCCTAAGACAAACACATTGCACACTTTTTCATTGTCACTTAGACTATCAAGTCACTTTATGCACTAAAAAAGACACCTACATGACATCACCATGTCATCATTGATAACTCTCCAATAATATTAAGAATTGGTATAATATTGGTCATAGTTAGCATTAATTGAATACATATATTTTTTTGATTGTTATGGGTTGTAAGTAAATTTTTTTTTGGATTTTTAGAGGATGAAGGCTTGGAAATGTATTTATTTTTAGAGGGGTTAACATAATAATGATGACATATTTTTATCATAGCATCACATCATGATTTAACTTATCTCTTAACATAAAATAAATAACAAATCTGGTATGCCCATGACATGTTTAATGAGAATCACCCACATTGGCATGAAACCAATTTTTTTGTTAGAATTTTACCATTTAGGTGGATTATTAGTATAAGTGAAAGGTTTAGAAGTAGATAATAATTGACTCAATTTTTGAATAGTTAAGGGTGCATGGGATTCCTGGGGATAATCCACTTTGGTTACCATTTAGTTTCTTTTAGGAGGATTGGTAGTGATTATATTAGTGGAGTTTTGGAAATATCCTGTGATGGTTTTCATGTTGTGCCCAAATAGTTTCATAAGTAAGTCTTGTATTTTAGCTTGATCAATGGCATCATTTAGAGTTTGGGGAGAAAAGGTTTGAACCCTATATTTAAGGGAATGTGTTAAGGCAATTATGAATAGTTAAAATAAGTTATCATCAGTTATGTTATGATCAGATTTGTGAGATAAATATTTCAATCATTTAATGAAATCATGAGTTGATTCAAAAGGGTATTGCTTACCATTAATAAAATTCCTAAGACAATTTTTAGGAAGATCATTATGTTGAAATTAATTTACTAGAGGATTAACTAAATATTTGAATTTACATATAGAATGTTGAAGGATTTGATTATAACATTCTAATACGTTTCCTATGAATGTGTTGACTATATGTTTTATATTGGCAAAGGTATTGGTTTTAATTCACTCTTTGTAAATATTAAAAAATTATTTAAGGAAAGATGTAGAGTATTTAGTCCCATCATATTTAATAGTTATAAAGATATTTACAATATCAATATAAATAATGAATGGGGATAAATGTTTATTTTAAATATTTTAGAGAATCTTGTTGTGTATAATGGGTTGGCGAATCATATTTCCTGTGGCATCTCTAAGAGGTGGAGGTTTAAAATTTTAGTTATTTTAAGTTATGATAATATGAGTTTGATTATCCATGTTTAATAAATCATGTTGCATTTTCATCATTTGAGAAGTATTAGATGTTTTCACAATATTCATTTATTTCACTATTTATGAAAGAATTTGAGTGGTGTGAATTGGTGGATTGGGGTTATTAATGTTTGCAGGTGAATTGTTAGGAGGAACATTCCTTGAATTGGTATTAATGGATGGGTTAGGTGGAAGATTTCTAGGTGGTGGGTTATTGGTGTTTATAATATTTACTATAGGGTTATTGGTTCAACTTGTGTCAATTACCCCTATAGTGTAATAAGGTGATTTTGATATAAAATTGTCTTTAAAATTATGAAAAGGATATGATCCATCAGTTGGGGTAATTTAGACAATATTATAGTCCAAAAATGAAGGGTGAGAGAAGGTACACCAAGAGTGATTATCCTCAATATCCTCTTGGGTAATGAAGGTAGGAAGTAAATAATACATCATATATCATCTAAATGGATTAAATTTTACAAAAACATTCTAGTAGGATATTTTATGATGTTTGGTATGAGAATCTAAAACTAGAGGGAAACAATGAAAAATAGAAGCAAAGTCGACAAGATAGAAAAACATGATCCATTAAACATGATATCAGAACAAATAACTAAATCAACCAATATGTATAGAGTTGACTAGGTCGACTGAGTTTGGAAGGAATATAAATATAAAAAATTGAGGAAAGGACACAATCAAATTAGTTTACTTTGTTTTATGGGGAAGCACTAAATACCACCCTATGAGAGACTATGTCAAACATAATGAATGCATTTTCTAGGAGGGAATTAAACCATCATGTGAGAGATTGGGTCAAATATAATGATTCTATTTTATGGAAGATAAAAACTCTATTAGACACATTTGAGTAGGTTGACTATGTTCTAAGGGTAGATATAGGTTTTGATATATATGACTCGAGATGATCTAGTGTTATTCTGTAGAAATATGAAATAAAAACACAATAAATTGGGTGAAAATAGTCGATTAAATTATGACACATAGCACAAAACTTGTACCAATGTTATACAATATAATATATAATTATCAAAGAGTAAGCAAAAAAAATAGAAATGCTAATATATGCAATCATTCCTAAATATTATAAATTATAATTTTAAAAATATATGTGATGGGTAGTTGGCTTTAGAAATAAACTAGAAAAGTAGTCTAAGGATGGTTTAATGTAGTTAAGTCTGAAATGGATATATATTGTTAATGGTAATGGCTTTGTATTGGGGCCTGCCCCCTCACTTCAATTCCTACAATGATAAGGGTGTTGGGTGCTTTGACAATATATACCATCAATGACATATTTATACTTAGCCAAAAAACTAATTTAGCTTCCCCCTTGGTGATGAAATCCAAGTATGTAGATCTTGGGTAGAATTTGTTAAATAATTTTTGATATTATGTGGTTTGGAAGTGTGTGAATAAAATAAAAATAGTGTGACTATATCTATAAATTAAAAACTCATATTTCATATGTGTGTTACTTTAAGAAAATAAGAAATAAAATGAAAGATGAGTTAATTACTAGTAATATAAGTTAATTATTTCCTTTTGAAGAGTACAAGGTCAGTTCAGTCAATTGAGTATGCAAATAGTAAAGATTAAAATAGATTAGCTTGATTTTGTCTATTAAAACAAGGGCTAAAGAAACATAATTGAATAAGCTGACTGAGACTCCTTGTTAATAAGTAACTATATAGCTAGTTGATCTAATTGACTGAGTGGAATTTAGGGTTAGAATTTTAGAGACTAAAAACTACGAAAAATAGGATTGAAATGAAAGAAATAAATGACTGATAAGATGAGAATGAACTTGATGATTTTAAAGATGTTAAATTTGTTATTTTTATGTCATGTCATCCATATTAATATTTTAAACCTAATAATAGAGTGGACTAGGTTGACTGAGTTTAAAAACCCAATTTGAAGAAGCAAACTGAGTCGAGAAAATTGATTTAGTTACCTATGGTTGAAGATGACCTACATAAAGAAAAGTAGAACTGATCAGATTGACCATGTGTTAAACCTGCACATAGATTATTAGACTAAGTCGATATATCTTATCTAGTGATACAAAAATGAAATAAATAATATATGATAATAAATTAAGGCATGAAATAAAATCTACAAGCGTTAGTTCACGTCAATCTCACTAGAATGTATGATGATGGAAATTGGAGTTGATCTACAAATCAATCCTAGCTCAGAGAAGATAAATAACACTATCCCTTCCATTTTTTGGTACATTTAGATAATCAGGGTCATGACCAATATGGATATGACAAACCTAACTAAGGGATCTCTTACCACACAAAACCACTATAGAGGGTTCCAAATCCTCTAGTCAATCAATACCGCACAATAACCCTAGATAAGTCCTATGATTATATACAAAATAAATGATAAAGTAAAACTAATCTAGTGCTAAAAAAAACATGTGGTAAAAATGTGGGATAAACATAAAGTAAAAATTCAAAGAATAAATTTAATCAAGTCAATATAGAGTAAATCATAATTCATGGAGAGAGAAATATATTCACAAGTCATTAATTATGATAATTTTATCTACCAAAATAGATGAATAAGAGTTAGGAATATTTACCTTGAAGATGAACCCATTAAATCTCAATCTCCCTTGGCCAAAGGTGCTTTACAAGAGGTTATTTTGGTCTATAAGAATCAAAAAGATAGGCTAACTCTAAGAGATATGAATTATCCTATGAATGCAACAATTTTACATAAGATAAGATTTTTCTCTCTAAGTGCAAACCCTAAGTAATGAAACCTCTAGTAGAATGGTGGAAGACCAGATTGTAAAGAAGTGTAAATGAATGATTATCTCTATCTCTATCTAATTAAAATGGGAAAAAGAATGTGTTAATATATCTAGATATAACCCTAACATTTTATAAATTTTTGGCTCACATATCAGCCTACTCAACCCAATTTTTAAGGAAATAAAATAATTAGGTTAGGACTAAGTTGGTTGTGTTGGCTTAGTCCTATAACGTGATTGTTTATAAGAATAAGGTTAGCCAATGTGACTATGTTTGGTGGGTGAAAAAAGGAGGTTTTGGATTAGAAAGGGGATAAATGAGGTGGTGAATTAATTTTAATTTTAGGAATATCATCATTAAAAATAATATCCTCTCCTTATATATATTCATTATTAACATTTAAAATAATAAAAGAAGAAATAATTTTCATTTTATCTATTTTTTTCAATTTTTCCATTTTAGATTGCACAAAAACACATGATTAGATTAAAGGAATATGATTATGCTCAATTATAACACCACTTAACTATTATATAACAAATTTTGAACCTAGATAAGGCAATCAAACCTTCTTAAATTTGGGATAACATGGAACTATCTCTGGATGTATGAAAGTTGACATAAGAGATAGATCTCTAGATTATGGGCTAGCTACCTTGATCTAAATATTTAGGCTCACACACTACACTAGATTAATCATTTTTTAGGGGTGAAAATTGGTAGAAGGAAACATAAATTTAACCTACACTAATGGAGGTGATACACCAAGGATATCTCCACAAACATACTTGCATTTGGACTAAGAAGAAAGACTATTAAAATTGATCTTAACTCAAGGTTATTATATCATAAATTTTACTTCATGGATATAGATTTCTATGAAATTACAAAGGTGGCTGAATAAGAGGTCTAATTTCAAACACTACTAATCTCTCTTCACACTTCAAAAATAACTAACAAATAGTTACACATCATGAGACCTGTTAGAAGAAGTATTACTCACACAATGCATACAAGAGAAGAATGGAAGTAAGGAGAAATAATCATCACTTGTCATCCAAATTTAGTAATTTAAATATTTAGGAAAGAATTATAGAGACTAAACCATCTTTAGAAAACTTTATTCAAAGGAAAAACAAGATGTCAAACTAACAATGTTTCACCATACCAATTATGGATCCTTTATAATGCCAAAATGTCTTCAATATATAGAGAATAGGAGAGTACATAGAAAGAGTGATGTTAAAGATTCACTATGCCAAGTTTTAAGTATTGAAGACTATTTAAAATTCAAGAAGAGTTAGAAAACAAGTCATGAATATCTCTTTCACAAATGTCTATCTGAAGTAGAACATTCTCCTAAAGTTGGTGTAGGGACACTCCATTATCCTTCTTGAAACTACCTCGTTGATGAAAAATCAACTAAATAATTTTTAAATAACTTGGAATTAATTAATATATGTACCCTAACCTAAGGAGGTGGAAACAATATTTTTAAGTAATTATACACCCCTCAATTGATGACCTTCTTTTTACCAATTGTCATTCACTTTCTTGCAATCAATCACTATCCCACTAGGACTAAATTATCACACTTATAACTTAGGTGGATTTAAAACACTAAATTATATTTGTTTCATGGATGTGATAAACCTATTTATACCTTATTTTTCCTTTGTTCTATCAAATATACCTCAAGAAAACTCAAACTCACATTTCTCATCTCTAACTTGGCATTCACCTTACTTCTCACTATTCTTTACAAGATTTAAAAAAATAATTAGTTTAGTAGAGGGGTTTTCATGAATGACTAAATTTATAATGGGTTTTTAGGATTTATAACACATATCCACATACCTTCCACCATGGTTTTCATCCATTTATTACCTTCTGCACCTTTAAATTACCTTAAATCTTGTAGAAAACATAGAATTTGGATCATCTATACAAGAGATGGTAGAAACCAACTAAATTTTAGGGATAATGAGATATTTCCAAGTGGGTATAAATCATCTTCAAAGATTATTAACTCATTTTTGATGCATTTCTAATCATATCTTTCTCACCATGCTCTTATGAGGGTTTTAAGTTGTTTAGGTTCTTAATAATGATTCATAAAGGATAAGCCCTTAAAAATAAAACAAATTCCACTAATTTATATTATAATACCCCCATAAACTATCCAAAATTTATTTATTCCCCTTGCATATTGTACGTATAGATATTAGTGAAACAAATTGGCTCTCAATTTATTATTATGCATCTTGGACACCTCTAAGACAAAATTAGACCAAAAATGACCAATTTGGGTTACTATATGTAAAATCATGGGTATTATTGATCCTAAAATCCCCCATGATGTTTATCATATGGTCATATGAATGAAATTAGACACATGATGGTTCATGCCTAGTTTTTAGGCCTAGTAGGCATAAACTAGGTTTTTGAGTATGTGAATACCTCTAAGTGGTCAAAATGAATTTAGGACCTTATATAAACATATTTAAATTAAAATAAACCTTAAAAATAAAACCAAAATTATTCCAAGGTCTTTTAAATTCATCATTTTACCATTCATGTACTACATCTACAAATTATATTGATTGTGAAGTGCCTCATGTCTGAGACAAAAAAAGAGAACACTTACCTTATTAGTATAACTAGAATGAGAACATGGAGGTATATTAAAACTAATTATTATACCTTTTATTAATTTTAAATTTTTTATCACACTCATATAATCCTTAACACTTCAAACTATCCAAACTCTTCGAACTAGATTTTAAACCTGTGATTGTGTGCATCGTTTTGATAGGGTTTAAGAACTTTGAGCTATGACCATATCTATTTATATTTGATTGTGAGAATCAAATGAAAATTTAAAATTATCATGCTAATATTTATTTCTATGTGATCATCTTCAACCTACACCTCTGACTACCAAATAAACTTGCACTCTTTATTAGCCTAGGTTAGTTTGCAATCCTTACTTCAAACTGTAGGCGTTCATTAAGGAATATAATGGATTATTATAGGTGATGATATGTGTATGAGAATTATGTTTCACACATTTAATTCCTCTTAATTACACTAGGACTAGATCAAACTTGAATGTATCAATTTATACCTTTATTCCATACAATGATTCCTCTACTGTCAATGCACTAGTTGTATAACTCAAAGCTCATTTTGGTTTCTCAAAATTCTAGTTCTCTAAGTGTTTTCATTAGAAACTTGACTAAGGTGAAACCTCACTCAACCATCATTATATATTTATCTAACAACCTTATTTGAGTTAATATTCTACCTTTAGGCCTAAGATGTAATAATGAATCCAATTGGCTTACACAGACCTCATAGATTTCTACCATGAGATGATACTATATAGGCCAAGATACTTTTTCAAAGATATAAAGGTAAATCATCCCAGTTGAAACTTTAATAAAATTAAATAACTATTGGTGTTTCCTGATGGGGTCTTGGTTGTGTTTAATCTTAAATTGACTCTCACAATCAACCTCCAACCTCTTTTTAATGGCTTTGTCCTATTTTTGTCATGTTGAGAATCTCCTCAAAACCTTGAAACTCTAAACTTTAACAATAATATATCTTAGAAATCTTGCATAGTCCTATAGGTGACTCTCTACTTGTATGTAAGTTGAGAGTCACCTATAGGACTATGTAAGAGAGTCACCTATTTTAACCTCCTATAGGTTTAAAACAAGTGTATTACCTTTTATTTAAAGCTATTAATAGGAGAATGGACTTTATAACTATCAAACATTGTCTTTAGCCTTAATAGGTGCTCACTTTTAGGATAATGAGATACTTCTACTTATCCTCCTATGATCACATATAATGAACCAATTTAATTCAACTTGAAATAGGTGAACATGATCTACAACTCTACATATACCACTTGTTTAACATAAACTAATTTCCAAAATGTAGACAAATGAGAAAAATCAAGCAGTTTGGAGGTACTAACAATATTAATTATTGTTCATATAGTACATACCATCACTTTTTAGATCATCAACATGAAATTTAAGGTCATAAGGATAATAACATCCCCCAAGTATACTGACTCCAACCCTTCTTCTCTAATCTATACCAAAATAAAACCATTGACCCTGATTGACCTACCCAAGAGAGAAATAGGAGAGAAAAAATAGTTTTTGACAATTTTAGATCTATTAAATCTAACTAATCCTATTAATCACCTATAGGGATATCAAAATATCTTATTTAAGCTTCTACACATGCTAGATGAGTCATCTTGGTCTGTATAACTATCTAAAACTAACCATTTATAGATGATCTCTATTTTACATTAAACCTAAAACATTTTAGTTTCAAAACAATATATAAAAATTCCTTAACATGATACATGTTGGCCTACTTCTTGACATTTTTCTTCTTGTGAAAAAATCATACAACTTCCTTGGAATTCACAAAAGGTGGCATAAAAGGAAATATAGACAAGTGGACGAATATGATAAAGATTAAACATGTTCTATAACCTTAAAAATAAGATTGAACCTCACCGAGGACCATGGTGACCATTTCTAAACCTATAAGACCCAGTGAAAATATTGAATATGCAAAGGGGTTTGACCCAATTTGACCTAAGGTGAAATTTAGTCAATATTTTGGTGATTTCTAGGGGTTAGCATGTTTGATATGATAAGGACCAATTTCATTCTCCTATCCTTAGGCAATGTATTCAACCATATGATGTAATTGATAGTGATATGACTCTAAAAATACCTCAAACTCATACCAAACACAATAGGAAAAACACCCAAAATAAGGCACCAAGACAGACACTTTTTCTCTCTAAGCACTTAGGCAAAACACAAAAACAACTCAAAGGAAAACACACACCTATCCTAATATATACAAGACCTTAAAAAAATTTAGGTGAAGGACAACTTTTTCATTTCTTTAGCTAGTGTTAAATATCATTCTTATCGAATAACTAATTTTTTATGAAAACAAACCATCATATGATGCGTGTTTGTCAATGAAAATTTTCTTATGGAGGTAATCAATTGACTTAACATTTTTGGATCTTTTTACAACTTCAAATTTATCAATTGGAGCTCCCATTAACACTCCATATAACTCTCTTTCATGAGTTTTTGACTTCACATCTTTCTTTAATTTTATCATGTTCACTTAGAACTCCTCAATCTGATCATTAGGAGTCATGAAGACCTTTCCAACTTAAAATATGTTTGAATCATGATATGATTGATATTGAGAATCATCAAGGTTATGTTATTTATTCTCATAAAAAACATCCTGTTCTACCAAAAAAATTATACTTGGTAGACACCTCATGCACTTCCTTGTGCTCATTAGATACATGATTGGCCTCATCATCAAGTTTGTATTCCTTTTAAAGAGTTGCATACCTGATTAACTTCTCTAATTCCTACACTATGGCATTGAATTATGCCACATATCATCTACCACTTCTTGAGGTCCATGCTCATGGGTGTCCTATTATTAGGTAGGCAGAATTAAATGCTCACTAGGACTATCATACTTTGTCACAGTTGGGATATTAACATCATCATCCATGTGAAAAAAGTAGTTTACCCATTCAACTTATTCTAGAGTGTCATCATAATTTTCCTCAAGACACCCATCACATTCTTCATGGAGTATGTATGTACTGATACCTATTTCTTCAAATCCATACTTCTCATCTCCCCGTTCATCAAGGTACAAGTTAGTTATGAAATAAATAAGTGTTAGAGGTTATTGATCATTAGGATGATATTATTCAACACTGATATTGCAATTCATGTTAGATTTATAATGCACATATGTCACTACATGAAAACTAGATAGAGGTTTAGATTTGATTGACACATTAGAACCATATGTAGTCTTAAATGCCATATAAAACCAATCTAAAGTCAAATATCCTCCAAACTTAGCAATAAAATCTCTTCATAAACAAATTTAAAAATAAGGTGGTACATCCACAACCATAAAATGTTGAGGAATGGTGAAAGTAAAACTAGAGTGAAAAAAAGTTAAAAACCCTTGATTATGACAATGGTCTTGGTAGTTGACCCATCCAATAATATTACTCCTTTGAAATGAGGCTCTTACTTCAAGTTAAACTTATCATCTACTTGCTTGGGCATAAATTAAATACTAACTACACTATCAATCAAGCAATTATGAACCAAATCATCTCTAATGATGATAGAGAATTAGAATGGACGAGTTTTGTCTACTTTCTTAGTTTTGTTTGACTGTCCTTCACTAGGATTCAATGTGTTTGTCAAGGCTACATCTTTCCCACTAGGCTACTTGGTTATCAAATTTGGACAACTCTTCTTGGAGTAGGTCTTCTTGTCTAGGTATTGATAATGTATCCCACATTGATACATTCACATGAGCCTTCTTCATAAACTTTACAATGTTAGTGAAAGGGATACTAACCTTAGCTTTTCCACTAATAGGAAGAGTGTTGCCTATATCTTGAGAATTTTGACATATAAAATAAATCTTATCATTCTAAATTATTTGATCTACATATGCATTTAGGACTGCATTATACACACCTATCCTTTGGGATGTTTGAACTCTCATTGATGAACCATTACCAACCCCTTGAACCTCTTCAATTACCTTTCTCTTTGACCTTATGTTTGTAGCTATAGGAATTGGATCTTTTCTTGATTTCCCTTGGTAATTCTTAGTACATGAGTAATCTTCCTACCAAATGACTAAAGTAGGCTCCACTTGAGAAATCTTTGCATTATTTTCTCCTCCATTATGTACCTCATCTTATGTCATGGATGGCATTGTTCCCAAAATTTCCATGAAATATTGATTGAAGGACTTATTCACATAGGTAGATAGATCATGAGATTGATCCCATGGAGGCTAACCTTCATCCTCTTGAGCAAGGTTATTTTTAGTAGGCACTAATGACCTTGAGGTGGAAGGATCATTTGGATTATAACCATTATATGACTTTGCTTGAACTAGCTACCTTTAGCCTTGAGGATAAATTTAAAAGGGTGATTTATTGTCTTGATAGTTTGGATAGGGCTGATGTGTTGATAGTGTATTTGGAAAGGCCTCACTTGCTGCTATTATATGATCCTTTTGAACCTAAAATATCTTTCTCAAGATCCCTCATTTTTTATGCCTTATTATATTTACTTGACTGATTAGGACATCAAGCTTATATTTTGGTGTAGGAATCAGAGCAATAATAGGTGTAAAGATTTAGAAATTAGGGAATGGAGGCATAGGGTGTCTTTGGGAAATCTTCCCAGCATGAATCAAATAATTATCAATCTTAATGGCCACTTCATACGCATTAGGCAATGTTTTACCTCCTATTTATTGTACCATCGTAGAAATATCACTATCAAAAACCTTGAGATAATAAAGGAAATAATGATGAGTAGTAGATATTACCAAGATTGGGTTCCTATCCTATGTCTTCTGAAATCTTGTGCTAAAATATTGGACAACTTCTTAAGGTGATCTCCTTATGTTGGTCAATTACTAAATCCATAGTTTATAGGGCAAAATATAGTCCATCAAATGCTTCATCTCATAGGTAGATGACAAATGCCATTCTTTTAGTCATTTTTTGAATAAGTGAACAACTTTATCATGTAATTAGGATTACTAAAAATCATTTGGCCATATCAAAGAATACTTAGGCATTTTAGTTGTTTTACTATCAACTACATCAAACAAGACATTTCTAGTTTACATATCAACAATTGAAAATGCCATGGAGGACATTTAACATAACATGATGAATATGGAAAATAGCATTTCATATACTACCTAATCCAAACATTGAACTCATATGAACACAATTATACACCAATAAAGAAAGCCTATTTAGTTATGGTTTTCTTATCCCAAATGTTGTGTCGCTACATGTTGAATAATAAGACTATTTTCATTTACAAAGTAGATTTTCTCAAGTATCTACCATCTAAAAATAGTTTACAAGGTTGCATGTTTAGGTGGATCATGGTCTTGAGAGAATTTAAGATCAAGTTTATTAATCAAAAATCCATTAAGGGACATGTACTTATAGATTAGCTTGCATAAGATCCTCTTCCTAATAATCAACCTCTTATATTTAGATTTCCATATGAAGCCGTCATGACCACATTAGAAGCAATTGCTAAAGTAGAACAATGGATAATGTACTTTGATGGTTCCTTCATAGCATGTGGCTCAAGTGTCAACATATTATTTATCATGCCACAAGGGGATATTATTCCTAAACCAGTTTTCAATAGTTTTATCTATACTAATAATATGGTTGAATACAAAACACTAGTCATAATGATTCACCAAGAAGTATAGTGGAATATCTAACATTTAATAGTTCATGGTGATTCAAAACTTACAATTAATTAGGTTATAAACCATTATCAGATGAAGAATGAGAAGTTGGTACCTTATAAAGGTATGGTTAACACTCTTAAGTAATAAGTTTCTAATATTTAGTTTGAATAGATACTTAGGGTTAGTAATATAATAATCAATGCCATGGGTATAATTATATCTATCATTCAGATTAAAAATAGAGATAGAGACTATCAATTTCTTGTAGAACATAGCCTAACACTGATGCATAAACAAGCAACTATCGAGATGGTTTACAATATTAGTGGTCCCACATATACTTGGTATTCAGAATATATGATTACCTTCACAACCAAATCATTCCCATAGACATATATTATAAAAAATAAAAAGTCTTCATTCATAAATCCTCCCATTATACCCTAATTAGAACTACCCTATATCATATAAGGTATGATGGAACCCTAATTTGTTGTTTATCTTTAGAAGAATTTGGATTAACATTGAGGGAAGTTCATAAAGGAATTTTTGGAGACCACACCACTTGGTCTATACTTGCTAATAAATTATTGTGTACTAATTATTATTAGTTGACTATGGAAATTGACATAGTTGCCTATGTGAAAAAGTGTGTTAAGTTTTAGAATCATGTTAATTTGATCCATGTTATAGCTAAAAATATTAACCCATTGACAATACCATGGCCATCCTCAATTTGGGGACTCAAACTCATAGGAAAGATAAATACTACATCCTTAGATGACCATAAACATTTCTTTATTACTATAGAATACTTCAATAAGTGGGTGGGAGCAATTCCCCTCACCTATGTGACTAGTAAGTTGATTTATAAATTCATCTTTAACCATCTCATTTTATTATTTGGCATCCCCTATGATATCATATCTAATATTATAGGTTCATTTAAAAATAAAGATGTAGAAACATTTTGTGCCTAATAATGTATTAAAAAGCACTTCCACTACCTATTAATCACAAGGCAATAACCAAGTTGAGTTATCTAAAAAAACAATTGTCAACATTTTGAAGAAGATTATTAATGATGATGTTTATAATTTCCATTTACAACTATTTAATTCCCTCTATTCCTATCATACCACTTTCTATACACCAATAAGAACTACCCCACATTACCTTGTTTATGTAACTGAGGCCATTCTTCCTATCGAGGTCAATTTTCCTTCTCTCCATATTTTAGTACAAAACATCATTGATGATGAGGACTATAAGTAGCTCATTTTCAAGAGCTATATTTATTAGATGGAAAGAGCATGGCTACCTTAAACAACCTTCAAGCATACTAGAATAGATTACATGTCCAATACAATAAATACATAAATCATAGATAATTTGAATTTAGTGATATGGTATTAAAAAAATCAAATATACATCAACATCTAGATTAAAAAGAAAGGAAAGTTTCCACCTAACATGTTAGGGCCTTATGTGGTTATTAATAACTATAGTTTTAGATCTTATAGACTAGCCACAGGAGATAAACTTGATGAACTGATGAACATAATGCACCTAAAATGGTTTTACACTTGAGTGACTTTAATTATTGTCTATAAATATCATTTAATTTATGTTGTAGTATAGTCATTCTTCATACCATTATTATATCCCTTTCCCACCATACCTTAGACTATTGATTACTTGTTATTTTCACATATCCCTATCACTTTGTACCTTGTCTATGATTCATTTATACTTCAATAACTTTTAGTGGTTGACATTAGATGTAATTCCAATAGTTATTTCAGATTTAAACTTTTGAAGGAATTCATTCAATGATAGTATATGAAAGTAGTATGATACTGGTCCTAACAATTACATCCTTTATTTACTGTTACATTCTATTTAAATATTAATGCTACTAATTATAACTACCTTTTGGGCAAATTAGTATCACTAACCCCTTACCATTATTTCTTATATCCTAGGAACAACCCCTTTACCATGCATTAATACATCATTATGACATACCTTACCATTCTAATATTCATTAACTTGTTGTTACTTTCTAAATCACTTAATTTTAGGGTGAATTAAAGTGGCTTTAGGTCCATTTGGAATATGTTGGTAGTCATCAAAGTTTTTTGAGGTCATCTCAAACACCGTTGTTTGAATGCTCTTGTCATTTATGACCAATTTAAGTTTGAATTCTCTCACCATTTTGAGATCACCCTAATCCATGATATCACCATTTTACAAGTGGTATCTCATTATTATACATTGAGTTGAGATGCCTATATATTTACAAAAACATTTCTCATAATTCTACACTGAGATGAGATTCTTATAAATTTCCAAAAACATTAAATGTTTTTCAAAACCCCTAAACATTTGAAAAGAGTTGAGAAAATATAAAAATCATGAAAATTGGCCTAGAATTTCCATGTGAGATATAAAACCTCAAAAAATTTCTTAGATGGATTATCTTACCTATCTAAATTCATTTCTATAGCACTTTACCATTTTCCTCACATTTTTGAGGGAATTAAATTGGCCTGAGGTCCACATAGACTATGTAGGTATCACTTCGATACATGGGGTATCTTGAGTTACCTTGGCCACCACTTAGTTTCCACTTATTCATCATTTTGTTGTCTTTTAGAACTTATTTTTATCTCCTTTGTCCTAAGGATTGTGGGTGTTACAACTATTTTACCAGTAATCACTCACCCTTTAGTTTCCCCATCCTTATTATTCTCTTACCAATCTTAGATATGCGCTCTTACCATTTTGTGAGATACTTTTGTGTGCATTGCACATTTTAATTTGATTCACTAATGAACACTTGGATTTTATTATGCTCTCATCATTTTTCAATAAACCTCAACCAATGCTCTCACCATTTCTTGAGCTCAATCTTATTCCAAGTTATAGATGTTTGATAGAATATGAATTATTAATTTAGTTCATTAGTGAATACTTATATTTCATCTTTCAGTGTGGTTTTAGCCAAAAACCCACATTGTCAAAACTATGCAAGTTTGTTGTGTTTGATACTTTCATATTGTGAGCATCATCCCCCTCTTTATCCTGTACATTTTACATTTTACGAGACCATTACTATATTCCTCTATAATTATCCTCTTTTCTTTATCATCAATTTTCTTCTATCCCATATCCCAGGATAACTACATTTGGCCTAAAGTTCACATTAGACCTCGTGTTTATGGGAATATGTAGGCAATGTCCACTTGCCTAGTGAATTTGGAGTCATCTCAGGTACCCTTTCTTAATTAATATATTCCCCCATTATTTTTGTGTCATTATTCCCTATAATATAAGGGAAACATTCATCATCTTGTCTATTTCATTACTTCCTATAGCCTAGGGAAAAAACTTTGCAATTATTCCCTATACCAGAGGAGAAATGTTTGTGTCATTTTTTCTTTAATTTCCTATGTTATTTCTACCAATAGCCTAGGGGAAACATTTTACCTAAGCGTAGCACCTCTATTACACATGAATGAATAATTCATTGTTTTCTTGTATTTTGTTTATTTCTAACATTGTTACTAATTATTTGTTATATTATTATTTGTTTTAGTTAGTTTGTTTATGTACCTTCATGTGTCTTAGAATGGTTTGTTTATTGAAATTTTATTCACCTTAGTTTAGTTTATTTATACATTTTCCCTTAATTTATGTCGTCTGTTAATCTTATTTGAAATTAATTGTTTATTTTTGGTGCTTTATTTTATTTATTTATTTTTTTTCTTTTATTTTAGTTGGCTGATTAAATATCTTTGTTTGTTTCTTTGTTTTATTTGTTGGTTTGTTTTATTTTTCTTTTAATTTGGTAATTTTTTGTTTTCTAGTTTCTTTGTTTATTTATTTTTAATTTTTTTTCCTTTGTGTGCCTTTCTCAGTTGTGATAGGTCTATTAGATTTTATTTACACTTTAGTCTTGATTATCCATATCTTGTACTTAGGCTATGAGTATTTATATATAGTCCTACACTTAGTTTATTTATCTTATATTTACACTTGGGGTTTGATTATTCATATCTTATTCCTAGGTTGTTTATATTTAAGTTTCAACTAAGATGTCCATCATTAGGATACAAATTGTTATTATGGTTATTAATAACTATGGTGCATAATATAAAAATATACAACACAAATCAGGCTAATAGAACTATCAATCAATGCAATGGGTAATACTTCTCTAAGTTCCCAACTAGCAAAATCCAAAGCACAGTCAAAACCCATGAATAACCAATTCAATATCATTATATTATATGATAATACAAATTTGAATATCTAAATAAGCATAAATATAATCCATAAAACATAATAAAATAAAATAAAATAGTGCAATATATCATATACATGGCAATACAGTGAATGAAATAACACACATATTTAAATGAAAATAAGCATGAGCTAAGCATGAGATCAACATATTAATAAACATAAGAATCACATATACCAAAAGAACAATAGTCTATATACAAAGGCCTCTAGGGACCAAATATTATGTCATTTTATCTCACAATAATATCATATACATCAATAATATATACATATAATGGCGCCAAAAATACAACAATATGGCAAAGAGTTATCACAAATTAGCTCTGACTCTTTTGTGTCCATAGGACCTATAACAAGAGGTGGCCTTGGTAGACCTAGTGGTCCTAGTGGAATATGTGGTCATGGATGCTACACATATTGGCCTAAGGCTATTTTCCCATGTGTCCTCATCCTAGACCAATCTAATATGCTATCAACCCTCTGCACATCCCATACCTCAAATGTAATTATCTATTGATCTTGGGGAACTATCACCTCATATGCCCTATGACAATAATATGCCTCATCCTTATATTGAAGGATATCAAGTATCATATATGAGAATCATGATTATGTGTTACCTCTATAAGCCTTATCTCACTTATGTTGGAGCCTTTGTACATCTTATATAAATTTTTATTTCTCTACCTAAATTTGTGACTATATCTGAAACATCTAGGCTAGCTTTACCTTCATCTAGGTAATTTCCAATTAAAGGTAAGTAATGTCCTCATCTTAGATATCTAATGCATCTTATAAATCTACCTCCCTCCTCTCTAAACCCACTATTTCACCTAACCATGCCATAATATCCTCCTCCAATATAACCCTATCCCTACCTGCTCTCGTTATACCTGATGGATCTACTTAGCCTAGATCAATAAAGGAACCTATTATACCTATCATGATGGTATCCAACACCATCATAGCCTAGGTGTCATCCAATCCATCATCCCATTGTTATCCCTTTTGTCATCTCAATCATCATAAATATCCCACCTCTTTCACTATTGTGCTGGATACTACCACTATTATTATCCCCACTTTTAGTGTCAACCTTAGCTTCATTATTGTCCATCGACACCTAATCCTATGTCTATCCACCTACATATCTTAGAATAGTAATTATTAATAAGAACACCTATACCCACCAATGTATATAATTAGGTGTGACACCTTTATCTACTTGACCTCTAGTATAGGCCCATGATGCTCTTGGAAAACTTCCATAAATATTGATAACTATACTCCTATGAATTACCAAGGTGGAATGATTGATCTCTCTAGTAGTGTGTGAAAACCACCTAGGATTCTTTGAAACATATTAGACCATGCCTAACTATCAAATTAGCCTGTATGGATGGTACTCCTCAATGATATGAGATTGTCTACCTATAATGAAACATATGGATGTCATAAATTTAGTAAATTGAGTGTCTATGCCCATGAAACTAATAAATAAGATAAGGTCATCGAATGAAGAACCTAGGTGTTATCTCATTAAACATGCATCAATAGAACTATATCTCCCCATGATGTCCTTTGTGTCCTATGCCTATTTAATCCCAACCATAAGCTAATGGATCCCATAGGTCCTTGACCTATCTCTAGTCCATATGGTACTTTATAAAGATGTGATCCCATCCCCAAACCATATGTAGTGTGGTTTCTCTAATGATTCAACCTAATCGATAGGCCACCATATGTAAATCCTTATATAGTTAGACCAATACTATTAACCCCCATGTAAATATCATAGTTGTACCCATGATGATATGAAACACTCCTCATAGGCCCACATGGAATAATAGGTTGCTATTATCAAAAATTAATATGCCACTAACAATAGCCACTGGAATAACAACCTACCTATTGATCAATGTTGATGCTGAAGGGTCCCTAAGGGCTAGGTCATTAGGTAAAAAATATATGTCTCTAGTAAATCAAAATAAACCTTCCCATGAACCGATATCTTGATAAATAGTCAAGTCATCTAGCACCACCTACTATTGTGTTGGATATGTCTAAAATATCATATGGCCTCTCGTCAATAGCTACAAGATCTACTAAGTATCCTCAGGTGTAACAATGACCTCCCTTGTAAGAAACTAAAAAGTCAAAGTATTAGAGTGGAATCACTCTACCAAGGCACTTAGGTATGCTAAATCTATGGAAATCATCATCATCTATTTCACATCATATAAGTCTAGAGCCTACAGGACTATAACCCTCTCCACCATCCAAATCTATGGTGTCTCTAAACAATGGGAATGTCATTCCCATGCTATCAATTCTGTAAGCCACTCACGCAATCATAAATAGATTAGCATTAGTTTGTATCTATGTTATTATCTAGTTTATACATAACATAATAGGCCTATTCTAACCTCTCTCCTAGAGGCTAGACCCATTTTAGGTCTCTTAAGTTAGTTATTTTTCCTTTTAGGGTGAAGTCATAATTTCTCCCAAATGGAAAAGTCATTATTTTGGTGAAATATACCATTTTTAAACCAAATCACTATTTTCATTTTTTATGAAAATGATGAATTTGCCTAAAATGGATATAATCACCATTTTGGCATTTTTCATTGATTTTAGGTGATGTTTCCATTTTTTGACATGATGACTTCATATGAAGTTATCGATTTTATTTATAAACTCATCATTTTCCCTTCTAGGAAAATAATGACTTGCAAGTTTTCATCCTAAAACTAGTAATAAATGAGTAATATATGCATTGAATGGCTAGGGTGAGATCACTTATAGGAATCCCATTGTCTGGATGTCACTCATGTTCCCTCACTCGATTGCTAACATGTCTCCATCCTCCTTCACATGTTATTTTTTGTTGATAACTCTTACGTAAAACCAAAGCTTAAGTTTTCAAAGGGCTAGAGTGAAATGAATCATTTTCACTGTATTGGGTGAATATATATCCTAAAATTTTGAATTTTACCCCTAGTGCCTAAGTTTTTTTCCTCTCACTCTAGGAGGTTTAATATTTGCCTTTATGGTCCATTTTAAATGTTGTTTGATCCTACATTCATTATTTGTTGGTCATTTTATCACTAGACCATCTTTTTGGGTATCTTTTGAGACCCATTTAACAACATTATTTTTATACATATACCACATTTTAGTTCAAACATGTATATTTATACTCACACTTAGGCTATAATAATGTTTTTATCTTTTACCAGCTCATCATAGATTTATTTTATGGGTTTATTGCATAATCTGCCTTTATTAATTTTCCTATATGAAAAAAATTATTTTCTAACTAACCAATGATATATTTTACCTTCTTGGGGCAAATGTATTTTGAATCATGCGATTAAATGTGTAGATTACTATAACCACCTTTGGGTAAATCCTTATTTTTTTTTACTTATTGACCCTAATAGGGTGAATACCTATGTTAATGATTATAACCACCTTTAGGCCAATCATTATTTTTTCTCTCTACCTAAACTACAAGAGAACATGCTTGTGCCACTGATTATTACCACCTTTGGAAAAATTAGTGTCTCAACCTCCATTATCAATTATAACCAGCTTTGGAAAAATTAGTGTTTTATCCTATGTTGCAACTAGAGTGTGTTATTTTATTTATTTTGAGGGAATGTTTGATTATTTTATTTTCTACTTGATCCTTTGAGGGGGCATCCAAGGGTATCTGACCATCCTTTGGGTCATAAACTTTTGTTTTAATGGAAATTTGCATTCTTTGAAAATAAATTATTGTCCTTGTGTCTTGAAATGCCTTCTCAAATAGGGGTAAACTAGAGACCCTCATTTTTGGCCACTTTCATGTTTAAACTAGGTACCAAATTGGTTTTTATTAAATTATGTAATATAATCCCCAAAATCACCTAAGTTCCCAAATTTATATGCACAAGGGATATAAATCCATAGAATCATGTTGAGGCTTTCTTATTCAGGGTATTAACCTGTACTTATTGATAGACTATCTTGAATTCAACCCTAGTCTAATTGTGACCTAACAAATTAACATTATTGGCTTGTCAATCTATTAATACAAAAAATTAAAATAATTCCTAAATTCTAAAAAAATTAAACATGATTAATTAAAAACCAAACTTTAAATATCTACTTAAGTAAAAATTCCAAGTTCAATTACGTAATTAAATTTTCTAAAAAAGGATTTTTTCAATAAAGATGATGTCAAAATCAAGGGAATTAATAATATTTTTTATTAATTCCTAAAATTAAAAAAAAAGGTGAGTAACAACCTCATAAATATCTTATATGAGTTTTCATGGCTCATAAATATTGTTATGAGTTGTCAAGCCTTCATAATTACTTTGACCCAACCTAGGGTTAACCTTAACTTGACCAAGGTTATTACAGACTCAATCACCCTAGGGTTATAGTTAGTTTTAATACCTATAAATATAAGTGACCTAACTCTCTTCTAACGAGTTTTCATGTGTAAGGTTATTCTACAAGAATACTTTCAATAATCCCTCAAGAAATATTATAATGTTGAATTGATTCAAGGAAATTCACATGCCAAGCCAATCCAAGCCTCATGTTGTCTTACATAACTGCTATCAAAATGATAACTTCATTTATCAAAGTCTATATTTCGCACAAGTTGAGCAAGAACATCCTCTATGCTAATAAATAAGTAATAGTTTTGACAAGGGAGGTAACATACTTTATATTTTTATCTTCTATTTGTAGTTTTGTTAATTATGTTAAGCTTAACTAATTAATTATGAGAGATTAGTTTAGTTTCCATTGAATTGTTTGATTTTAATTCTCTTTTGATTATATAACAAGGAGATAATGATATATTTAGCTCTTTGAATTCCTAATGTTACATTTTTTAGTAGGTATTTTATGGCTCGGTCCCCAACCCTCAATAGAATGAACAAAAAAACTCCTTGCCAAAGGGGAATAAAAAGATTAATCCAAAATCACATGTGAAATCCCAAGATCCTTGAAAAGATGATTTAGAAAACATCCACCATGGGATTTTTAACTAATTTGGAAGTAGGTCAAGGTCTTGAGGGTGAACGGAGGTATCTTTTTTTGGGTTATATATGTCTAGCTAACAATAGATAAATTTCCATTTCATTCCCCTAAACCAAAAATTCCAAACCATAACTCCCTCATAAGTTCTAAATCATTTGAAATGATTTGAGTGATTATGTATGAATGTAGAACTATAAAATAATTAATCACTTATAACCCACATTGATGATCTTTTGCCATAAAGTAGCTTAGTATGTCTTTTATTGAAGTAAAATTTTCAACCCACTCCTTTGATTTTATCTCAAATTTTCCTATAGTGGACAATTGTGTTTGGATGCATGAACAAAAAATTCTAAATTATCTAGACATTGAAAATCATCTCCCAATAATAAATTTCCATTATTTTTTTCTTCACCAACACACCCCATTTTAAAACCTAAAAGTGGGGACCTCTTTTATTGATCTTTACCAAGCTCCCAGTTTTCTTGCTTTAGTCAAACGCTTATCTGTCGAGTTCAAGTCACCTAAACCAATTGAGTCAATTTTATCACATTTTAAATATAAAATCATTGCCTTTACTGGTTTTCTTTTTTTATTTCAAAAAAAGCCTTAATTTATTTCTTCTTGAACCCTTCCACATGTCACCATTAGGTTATTTCCAAGTTTTGGGCCAAATTCAAAATGTTTTTAAGTCAAAAAGTTTCCAAGTATTTTAAACACTCTTGGCTTCAAGATTTTTCCATGTGTCATAATCATGGAATCTTGGGGGTGTAGAGGATTAACTTTGAGATTAGTATTTTAATAGCTCCATTCTCTCATATCCATAACAAGCCACCACATGATGACTTCTCAATGAACTAGAACTTCAGAATGATTGAGACTTAAACTGGGTCTAATGGCCTAATGCCACTATAGTCTCAAGGTCCTAAGGCCCCAAAGAGCTACCATGTCGCAACTTAGTGTAAGCATTAGACCGTTAGAGGGAAAACCAATTACAATGATAATCCAAAATCTTGACTCCCCAAGAGGATGCCATGTGACATCGATCCATGCCTTTAGACTAGAGACCCAGTTTGATGAGGGAATACTACATGGCATCTCAATGACACCAATATTTTTGTGATTCTATAGTTAATGAGAATATACCTATTACTAGACTATAGATCCGTGACCCATTGGACCAATAAGATCATACCATGTGTCATTTAAATGATCTTAAATTTGATAGTTATCTTAAACATCAAAATTTTCAAGATATTATTTCTTATATAAAAAATGCTTAGTTTTAATTAATGGTTATTATATTTATTCCATATTTATGAAAGGGAATTACATTTAAATTTAGGGATGGATTATGTGAATGTATGTTTTTAATTTCCATATTTTTTGACTACTTCTCACATAAAATTTTCTTCAAAAGGGAATGTGCTTTCTTGAACAACTTTTAATTAGTTAATTTCTTATTTTCCTATAGGTCCTTCTGTATGTCCTAATCCTAGTACTACAAAGATATAGAATTAAATTCATTTATAAAATTTAATAAAACATTATAAAATACAAAGGCCTTTATAAAATACCACATGGCACTTTATCAGAAGCCCAAAGATTTAGAACCATTGCACCATTAGCCTAAAATCTCCATGGCCATGAGTTCTAGAGAATATGCCATGTGGTGCTAGATAAACAAAAAAATATTGAAGAGTTTGAGGATTCAAGGAAATTATATGCTCACTTTGTATCTATAAAATCAAGAAATGGATTAAAATTGATAAAAATTCAAGCCATAAAATCCATGAAACACATTGAATGAACCATATATCAAGGCTACACAACACAATGAAAATATAGGCAGTTTCTCACCAAACCAAGGACATAAAAGTGACATAGTTCAAGGTGAGTAATTAATACATCAATATTTAAGGTCCTAAGGTTGGGATGGATCAACATATTCATTTAATTGGCATCTGAAAAATTGTATACAATGTCTACATAGGGCACAATGGAATGATAATCCCCAAAATATCCCATCTACAATCTACTATTAATACTTGAATTTATTCATAATTAGCCCCAAGAATTGAATGCAAATCACTTAGTATGGAATTATTCATTATTTTGAATGTATATTTTAAATATTTAGAGGAGACAAAGAGCATAAAATATAATAATTTGGCTTAAATAGACACGGCTTCTAATTGTAAAACATGTTCTAACAAACAAATCTGTCAAAATCACAACTATATTCTTAATCACCATTAAATTCTATAACCACCCCAATAGTTGGCTGAGTGATCTTCATAGTAAAATATTTATATATAAGGTATGTTTTTATCCTTTTGAAAATTTTCACACTTTATGTAAATAAACTCTATTCAAACTATAATGAAATTATTACTTATGGATATAGTGTGTTCTACTCACTAAGTGTGGTCCATTGTTTTTAGTTAAATTTGTGCTTGCGAAAAAGGATTTATTATATGCTTAATAAATATTTTGATGAATTATTTATATTTTTATTATTCTATTATAGGTCCTTGTTTTCCATATTTAGTTCACTTATGAATACTCTATGCTTTATGTGTTTTAAACTATAAAGTGTTTCAAAATCTTTGTGTATAATCTTCTACAAATCTTTGAGTGTTCATAGTTAAAGAATGGTTAACAAGTCAAGTATTAAAATTTATGTCCTTATAATATTACCAATTGTGTATCTTTAAGTTTATAAAATTTTTGATCATAAAACATAGTGGCATAGTTGTGATTTGGCATATTTCAATTTCCTGAAGCATTAGCATGCACTTAACTAGAAATCTTATTTTCTAGTCTCCCTTCCCTATTTTTTGTATGTTTGTTTGAAAATTGAACTAAATTAAATTATTTTAGAAACTATAGAATTGAGGTTCATCAAATTTAGAAACAAGATCAAGGAACCAAACCATAACTCGAAATAACTAGTATTGAGCTTCTAGTGGTAGCAATGCATCTCTTAGAATCTATTGTATGCATGCTATATCACGGAGACACATACCTAAAATCATGACCTAGATTGATCAAGAATTAATCCTAAAATAGAGGGAAAATTTTCCTTATTATTTTCATTTTTCTCTCTAGAACACTTAATCTCATAAGTGCCTTTTGACTAAGATTCAAGACTGAATGGTAGTCATGTCATAATTATTGACCAAATTTGACTTTTAAGTCAAATTGGGGCACCCCTAGGTAAAAAATTGGTTTTAAATTATTTTAGGAGGCCTAATATATTTTCATGGGATGTATTTAATTTTATATGATGTCGTTTACGGTCATCCTATCCTTGGTCTTAGTTATATTACTCACTTTGTCAATTTGGGGTCATTTTATGTGTTTTTAAGGGTCATTAAGGCAAGTGGTATGGTTATCAAGGTGAATAGGTGTCCTATTATTTTAAAAACATATAATAGGTCATTATTAATATTAGGTATGTTAGTTACATCAGAATATTGTAGGTTGTCTAACTAAAATTGTAGAAACTAACTAAAAAAGGGAGAAAAAGCACTTGTACGGCTCATGGGGAAGTGTGCCACATGGGAAAATATCATGAATGTCCCCTTATAAATTTTAACACTAATCTTAGTGTTTTTTTCACTTTATAATTTTCATTTGGAGGCCAAAACTATTATGTACCTTTCTTGGCTTTCCTAAACACATAAAAGTGACTTTCAATTTTTTGCTCAATATAGACAACTGAAGATGTTTCAAGTCAAATTATTTTTTTAGGTTATATTAAAATTATATACCTTAATTTAAATATAATTTTTTTGAATAATGGTGTATTTTTATTCATGAACCATCCTCATGAAGTTGATTATACTTTTTGGTAGCTGTTTCATGCACCCTATAGGTTTTTCTTTATTTGGGTCAAATATGTAGAAACTAGTGGGTTATTTTGGCTATATATCATGTTTTATTCCTTATAAAATGGTATAAATTCTTATTTTCATGTTTCACAATGTTTGGATGAGCAAATTAGTCCATGATGTAAGAAGGTGTTACCATGTGTAGTTTTAACTGAAGTACTTTTTGTTTGCTGAGTGTTTTTATCTTATAAGGGTATTATTTTATCTTTTAAATGGTGTTAAAATTTTATCAAGGTAATAGTAAAACCTAATTACATGTTTTTATTTTATCATGTCATATTTTGAGTAACTTGTAAGCTTGTCTTACTCTATTGTCAACATCATGCTTGGCTTCACTTGCAGTCACCTATATAGACTTGATTAAATTGTTCATGGGATGATAATTAGGGTATTATACTTTTAAAATCCATCATAATTTTTAAATATTCCACTTATATTCTTTGGGAAGGTGCAAGTTTGGTCACAAGTTCATCCACTTTGCTAAAACAATCATTTGATGCTCCTGATTACTTTATTCTACATATGTGAAAGTATTTTCATGTTAGAGAAGGTGTATTAAATATATTTTTTAGGTTTTATTGATGTATAAAATCTAATTTAAGGTTTAAAATTTCATTTTAGTGGTTTTTAATCTTTTCCCTAACATGTTCTTGCCCAAGTCCATAATGCACACCTACAGGACCTTACGATATCATACTAAGGTGTGAAAGGGTAAAAGATGTTTTACAACCTATTAGTATTTATAGTGGTGAATTGGAATGATTTATGGAATAATATAAATTTAAATTTCATATAAAGTTCCATATTGTCCATATCTACCTCACTGTTGGTATACCAAAGCATCCACCTATAGGTGGCTTAGCAGGTTACTAAAGTGCTTTCATGGAGAGGATGAAAAAATTGGACACCTAATTAAGGTTTTGGTATGGTATCTAGGCCAATAAAATCTAATATAAATTGTCTAAATGGAAAGAGTAAGTGTGGAACCATATTTAAAGACAAAGTATTGAGTTTAGCAAAGCTTTACCTAAAATAGTAAAATAAAGGTCAAGGGACTTCTTGTGAATATCTTAAAAAATGCTTTCAAGGTGTTTCAAGGTATCTAGATAAGTTAATCATATATTAACTAACATATAAAATATATTTAACAAGAATGGGGGTTAAATTTCAATACAAGGTGGGAGTTGCTAGCCTTCAAAGTAGCTTAAAAAACACTAAAATGCTCTATTGAAATCTATAGGTCTAAATCTTGAATGGTCTTTTGTCACCCCAAGGAGTAAGATTGAGAAAAACCTCATGAATAGGATGTATATACTAATTAGATGAGGTAAAATTATTTTAAGGTTATCAAGAAATGGATTGATAAGTTCCCTTACAACCTCCATGACTGTCTACAGGTGTCCCTTGTATGGAAAAATTCACACCTATAACATGTTTCTTAGTCATGGAAAAGAGAATAAATATTTGTGTTTAATGGAAGGATATAAGTGAACCTAAGATTATTATGGATGTTTTATGACCTTAGATAGGTTAAATTAAGTTTATAAACATTATGAACAAATTTATAGGGCTATGAACACCTACAACAGGCCCTGTAGGTAGAACATATTAGTCTAACATAGTAACCATGTTTTGTAGGTTTAAATGGTGTTTTTATAAATATAAATTTTAATTAAGGATTAATAATGTATATTTTTACCTAAATTTGTTTCAATATGAGTCCTTTATCATCATTAATGATCCCATTATAATCATATGTACCTACAGGTAGGGGTGTCTTAGTCTAATAGGGTAAGAGATAATAACCCCAATCTTTATGCCTTCTTGATAATTTAAGATTATTGAAAGGTGAATGAAATTTAAAATATTAAATTTATGACCAATATGGTCTCATTTGAGATTTAAAAACATCATAAGTAATGTCTCATGATGTAGTTAGACTTACATACATGCCTTCAAAAACATGTGTCCCAATCAAAATTTAGTGAAACCAACTTGAAGGGTTAAAGTGAATTAGTAGGGTATGGGAGATAAAATATAATAAATTTTAAAGTGTGGTCATATAAATGTGGATTTTTTGGCTTCTTAAGACTCCTCCAAAGGAGACTTAATCCTACATAGGTCCTCTAGACCCTTATATACACTTACAGTAGGGTGTAATATAATAAGGGTAAAGTGGGACATGGACTTGTCTAGGGAAGAAAGGATAGTTAAAATAACTATATAATGGATCATTATAGGTAATATAGTTTTTTAAAAATCCAAAAATTCTACCAAGGTGATCATCTTCTTTCCCTACTTGGCCAAAGTTATCAGTTCATACAATTGCATTAGGGAGGTCTTTGCTCAATAGGTAACAATGATAATTTAAGAGGAAATGGGTTGTTTATGAGAATGTTAAGTTACATTATCATAAAATAGAGATGATTAACATGATAGGAAATCATAATATCATTATATATATCCTTTAATATTCATTTTTGGAATGAAGGAAAATATGCAGGAAAGAAGCTTTTTAGAGGCCTTTTTTGGGGATTTGGAGCTGGTTAGACACCTAAACCATGGAATAATGATAAAAAATTTGGTATAGATGATCATTATGAATTTTTAAAACTGAAATTTTTTTATATTTTTCTAATTTATAAGGGTTATATCTCACTATTTTGTCTTAGAAGTCTTCTAATACAAGAAAATCAGGTTTTGGCAAAGTGAGCTAGTGAGGGAAAAATGAGAAAAAGACTTGAAATGGATCTTTGGAAACCTCATGGAAACATGTTTTGAGTTTTATGAAGGTTAATAAGTTCTTATAATTACTATAAAAATCTAAATTATATTTATATGATCAAAATTCCCCTTGTATACAGTCCAACTAGGCAAGTTTCCACTAGGTCTAGTTGGTGAATGAGATAAGAAGATAAAGAAGGGTGATTGGTGGGTTATGAAATGGTATTTTAAGCTCAAATTAGATGTGAAAATAAATTATATAAAAAAATAACTATAATATATCAGTTCTAGTATCCAAATATAATAGGGTGCCTATTAGACCTATTAGGCCTTAAGGAGACCTAAAACCAATTAAGGCTCCATCTTCATTTCTAGATCTTAGTGGACTATCTAAATGATTGAGGAATGTTAGGGAGGCGTATATGGACCTATTTTAAAGTATATTTTGTAGGGTAACTTAAAAGAAAACCATTTATATCCATAGAGAGTGTATAAGCATGCAGGAAAAGTAAGGACAAACTCGATGAGGTGTTTTCAAATGATCATAAATTTTCTATGGATTTACATGGTAACCAAAGGAATTTGGAGGTGTTATCAAGTTTCCTTTGCATATTATGTAATTTAGTGGTAGGTTCAATGTCAAATTTGTATAAGCATATCTTAAGACCAAAAATTGCCTAAAACCTTATTAAACCCTCATCTAAGACCTGATGGAGAAAACAAGCTTGGAGAGCTATCCAAATGACATAGTTTGACCATGTAATATATTATAAATAGTACAAGACTCCTTCAAGATTCCTCCCATATTGATGAGTTGTATAAAATTGAGTGAACAACATGCAAAATAGGGTATTGACCATTTTTTTAGGTTTTTAATTTCTAAGAGGTTTCATCAGATGAAATAAATCTCAGAGGAAATATTTAGACTTATTATAACTACTTATGGTCATTTTTTTCTAAGGGAAAACTTATAAGTGTTCAAATAACACCTCTCCTTTTAGCCAGTCAAAATTGGCATAGTGGACATAAGGGTGAGAAGGGTGAAAAATCCAAGTGTGAGACTTATTTAAGGTGTAAATAAGTATTATAATGACATGAATAGTATTTAAAAGTGTCATAAACTTCTTCCCATGGATTTACATGGAAAAATAAAGGCATTTTTGAGGCAAAGTGTGAGGGGTGATACAAAGAAGGAGTTTTTAGACTATAAACAGTGATAGCTTCCTTCCAAAAGTTTCTAAATGAGTAGGAATGAAAATAATGCATGTAAATTCATGTATTAATTACTTACCTATTATTACAATCTTAAAACCTATCCCTAGTTAGTGGTGGGATGTTCAAACAAGCTCAAACTATGAAGGAAATTTTATGAGCCAAGACTGGGAGTTTTATCCCATTTTTCATAAGTTTCATGACTTATATGGACACTTGGTCCTCCTAAAATTGCATGGTTCATACCATATATATTTATAATTTAAATTTAACCTATTTTAATATATTTACAAGTGTCTAAGTGACCTTTGGAATTCCCTTGTCTTTCTCTTCTCTCAAAGGCTATAAATATTGACTCCTATGGCTCTTTTTGGTAGCATCCATTAGTTGATGGTGAAACCCTAGACAATTTTGTACTTTAATGAATATTTAGTAAATAATAAAGTTATTTTTCATACTTAAATTCTATACAATTGAGTGATATTTCAATCTTTCTAGTTTTCTCTAGTAGAAGATGATCTTTTCTAGCATGTTATCCTTGATTGTTCACCAAGTGTATAGAAGAGAAATTGTTACATGTATTTATTAGTGTTACTTTAGAAGTGTATAAGTTTCTTATAAGTTGTTCATGAATATATTCCACAAGGTAATCATTAATTACCCTCTTATGTATCAAAATACCTTCTTGAACCTAGCTTATAAAACACTAATGTAACATGGCAACTTGAATTGTGAGTTTTATGTGAAAGAAGCCTTGTTTAGCTCTCATTAGTATAATTTTAGTCAATATGAATAAATATAATGTTTTTGGATCAAATTTTAGTTTTCTTACTTTTTTTTATATACCCTTTCTATCCAAAGTGATAGGTAAGAAAGTACTTCAAAGAGTGCATCAAGGGAACTACCCCTTCTAGAGATTCATCTCAACAAATTGTTATCCACAACAAGAGTGATGTTTCCCTTTTTATACTTGGATGAGGAGAGCTAGGCATATCCTTAAGGGGTGAAAATACAAGTGACAATATTTTTTGGCATGCTCGATGGGACACTAATTCTTAGAAGATTTTCCAAGATTGGTATTTTTCTTGGCATAGTTGTAGGTACAAGACCATCTACATTCAGTAACTGAAGAGTCCACTAAATTTTTCAAATCTTTAGTTATTGATTAGTACCTATTTTCCATGTCAAAGTTGACCACTAGGTTTGTTTCTAAAGGTATACCCTTTGATTTTGTGCCATATCCTTTGTATTCTATCAAAAGGTTTACGTTTGTGAATACTCATCCTTATTCAAGAGAGTTGGTGTTTAAGAAGTGTAATTTACTACTAATTTTAACCTCTAATACTCATAGTCTACATTCAAAGATGGATAGGAGATAACCTTTTGTACCTTTCACCAGATCATCTCCTTTGAATATTTCCCAATATGACTAAATTCTAGGAGAAACCCTCAAAGGTGTTCCATATTTTAGTGGAGAAGGTCATGTTACTACCATTAAACTCATTAGAAACATATCAAACTTTTGCAATATCCATAATATCACTAAATAAAATGTGGCTATTAGGTTATTGAATTGTCTTTCAAAGGGAAAGACTTAGATTTATATGTAAATTTACCTAAAAATTATATTGGTTCATGGGATGGTTTAGGAGATCTATTGACTAAGAGTTTTGGAGAGAAGAGTGATCATCTATCTCTAGCTAAGAAATTGATCACTATCAAGAGGGCACCACAAGAGTTCATGCAATATTTTATAGATTTCATAAAACATGGGATAGGATCTTATGTCTTATGAGATAATCCAAATTATTCCTTCTTGCATTATTTAAAGGCATTTAATATTTATGTGTCCATGATATTCCAATCCATGGGTGGGAATACACTACCTACTACCTATGATATATCCATTAATGATAAGAATTATCTTGTTCAAGTAGGGAAGATTAATCCTAGGCCACTAATGACATTATTCCCTAATTTTTAGCCTCCTAGTGTGGAAAAACACAATATGATTATACTCTCATAAATCATTTGGAGGGAGATTTTTATGCCATCAATCATCTACTGAATTCAAGCAATGTGAATGCTAGTGTGTCCTATAACACTAGGTCTAAGAAGAGGGTTGTTGAAGAGATTCAAGGCGATAATCAATGACTTGTTTTGACTCCTACATCATCTCCAATGGTGGGTGGGTCTAAATTATCACCTAAGGTTCAATAAAATTAGAATTTTTAGAATGTAAGGCCTACTCCTGCACATCTACCTCCACAAGCTACACCACAAGGTAATAGTGTTTCCAAAAAACCTTCCAAGGTGAGAAATACTTATATAAATGTTATGGAATAGATGAATAAGTTACCTATAAACATTTCACTATGGGATTAATTAATGATACTTAAAAAAAGGACGTGCTTCAAAAAGAATTTCAAGGACTTGGTAATCAATTTGGATCAACTAGGAATGATAATGTTGTCTTAGTGAAAGGAACTCAACCCATTGATGGACAAGTAAAGAAGACTGACAAGACACCCCCTTATTGCCTATCCTTAGTCATTGGTGATTTATTATCTCATAATTTCATCATAGATAGTGGGGTTAGCACTTCATTTATGCCCAAGTGTATAGCGAATAAATTAGGCCTTAAGTATGAATCAATGGCTAAAGGAATTTTACAATTGGAAGGATCACCAAAAAATATCTTAGGAGTAGTTAAGAATTTGAACTTGATTTTACATGATTGTCCTAATTTTTCCATTACTCATGATGTGGTTGTGGTATATTTACCTCCATACTTTTCTCTTTATTTGTCAAGAGAGTTTATAGCTAAGATAGGTGGATACTTAGCATCGAATTGGTCCTATATGGTTTTTAGGACAAAGTATGGTACTAAGGTAAAGATTGAATCAGAGCCTATTCATAAAAATCACTTAGATCCTTACATGTATAAAGTGTAAAATGTCAGTTATGTTATTATTGATGAAGTGGAAATTCACATAGATGAATCTCCAACATCTTCTCTTGAAGGAGTTTCTAATTTGTACTTAGATGAATGGGGAGATGAACATTATTAACATGATCCTTACAAATTTCTAAATAAGTTTGGTCTTGGAGTGTATTGAATGCATGAGGAGTAATATTTCATGCCAAATTTTATGAATCAAAGTGAATACATGGATGGTTTATGGTAGTTATTCTTTAATGGATCAAGAAGCAAGATTGGGGTAGGTGATGGAGCAATGTTTTTTTCTCCTTCCAAGGAAAGGTACTATTAAACTTTCAAATTTAAATTATATTGCACTTGTAATGTGGTAGAATATTAGGCCCTCATTCATGGCCTTGAGTGGGGTAGGAAAAGAGGTGTGAAAGAGTTACAAGTGTATGGTGATAGTGAATTAATTATGAATCAAGTAAGAGGCCAAAATGTGACTAAGAACTCTTGATTAAGTCCTATAAACATATATTGTGGTATCTTGTGGAGGATTTCCAAGATTTTAGAATCACATATATCCCAAGAGAAGACAACAAACATGTTGATAGATTGACATCAATTGGATCTCAATTTGATGTTGCAAAGTGGATATGAGAAGATAAGAACTAGCTACATCTCAAGGTGATTGTAAGGCCCTCCATACTTGATAATGTCACTAATTGGAAAGTGTTTGATATTGACCAACAACTAAAACTTTTTATACAAGAGAAGGATGAGTTTTATTCCAATAACTAGTCTAAACTACAATAGTAATATGCAGGATAGATTGTAAAATTGAAGTCAAACAAGCTCCCTAAAGGCCTAGTCACACTTGAGAGTATCTTTAATGATGATGACTCGTTTAAAAAATAAAATATAAGCATGTATACTAAGTAATAAAATGATGATAAATTACAAATATTCAAGGATAAGTCTCTTTCACTTGGGAAGGTATGTACTATTGAAGAGAAACATGCTTTCATTAAGTTATGCAAAGAGTTTTTTGATGTATTTGCATGGGAATATAGTGATTTGAAGTTATTTGATCCAAAATTAGCTCAAAATACCATAGAGATAGATGATAATTCTAAGCCTATCAATAAAATACAAATTCCAATCAATCCTAATATTGACCCTCTCATGAGGAAAGAGCTTACTAAGTTGATTGAGTCCAAAATTATCTTTCCTATTAAACATTCATCTTGGTTGGAAAACTTAGTCATCATAAGGAAGAAGAATGGAGAGATCAGGCTATGTGTTGATTTTAGGGACTTTAATATAGTTTCCTTTAAGGACCATTATCCTCTTCCTTCTATGGAAATTTTTTTGCATGTTGTGGGAGGTATAGAAAGGTTTTCTCTCCTTGATGGATATTCCAAATACAATAATATTTTGGTGAAAGAAAGTGACAAATATAAGATATCCTTTGTTACAAAATGGGGTACATATTATTATAATAAATTGGATTTTGGCTTGTCTAAAGATGGAGCTAATTTTCAATGTGTAATGGATATGGATTTTCAAGGACTAATAAATGACATTGTGTTGGTGTATCTTGATGATATCATAATTTCTTCTAAGGACACAAAGGATCACTTGAATCACCTTAGGCATATTTTTGAGACATGTTAAGATTTTTTAATCTCTCTTAACCAAAATAATTTTGTGTTTATTGTCCATGAAGGTGAACTTCTAGGACAAATTGTCTCAAAGAAGGGACTATCTATAGATCCTGAAAGGGTGAGTGTAATATTAGCATTGGCTTTGTCCAAGCATTAAAAATGTTTGAAAAATTTCTTTGATAAAATTAATTTCATAAGGAGGTTCGTTTATAAAAATTTCTAATTTATTCAATCCTCTAACCTATATTCTAAGTAAGGATGAAGTGTTCACTTAGACTAGAAGAAGGAAGGAAAGTTTTGAAGAGAATAAATAGGACATTGCCAATGCTCCAACCCTTACAAGTACTAATTTATAAATGAATTTCAACTTATATACCTTTGAAAATGAGGAGGTAATCTCTTCCATGATTACTCAATCAAATAAATTAAACTTGAAGCAACCTATTACCTTCTTTAGTCAAGGTTCAAAAGGATATGAGGTAAGATACGCCTATGTTGAGAAGCAAGTAATTTCAGTTGTTATAAGTCTAAAGAAGTTTAGGCATATGTTATCTAAAAACAATATCAAAATATTGATACCTCATCTTAGCATTAAATACTTCATTTTTAGTAGATATTTTAATTAAAAAAGGGTTGGTTGGATCATAAAAGTGATGGAGTATGATGTAGAAATCTAGACAACCAAGCTAGTGAAAGGAAAGGGGTTATATGAGCACCTTGATTTTGATTTTAAAGAAAAAACAATTTTTTTAATCACTTAATAATGATGCTCTAAAATATAAACCTTAATTAATGATAATTTGGACACAAGATATGATATATTTTCTTCAAACTGATGAGTGTCCACAAAGCCTTGATAGATATAGAAGAATGCACTTTAGATTGCAATTCATTCCTTATGTACTTGTTGATGACGTGTTATTTAAGAAGTAATTATTAGGTATGTTGAATTATATTATATTGAGAAAATACTATTTTTGTTTCATGATGGACCAGTTGGTGGTTACTTTTCTCCAAGAACCACATATGCTAGGATTATGAGAGTCAGATACTCTCAGCCTAGTTTGTTCAAAGACACCCATGATTGTGTAAGGAAGTGTCAAAATTTTCTCTCTTTGATGGTAAACAAAATATTGTCATCTTTGCTCTTCATCAAATTTAGGTTGATCAATCCTTTATGCAATGGGGTTTGGATTTCATAGGCCTAATCAACCCACCTTCTAGTACTGGTCATAAGTGGGTGTTGAATACTGCAAATTAATTTAAAAGATGGGTGGAGGATATATATCTCAAGGAGTCAAATTAAAGATCATTTACATACTTTTATGAAGGCATAGTGACAAGGTTTGGGGCTCCTTCAACAATAATTTTAGATAATACATTGGATTTTTTTGGAATGAAGACAAGTGAATGGGCTTTGAAATATGTCATCTATATTAGTACCTCCTCAAAATATTATCCACAAGGAAATGTAATAGTTTATTCCACCAACATTAATCTAATCAGGATCATAAAGAGGACAATGGAGGAGAACTAAAGGACTTGGCATTCCAAGTTGAAGATATCTCTTTGGGTTAATAAGATCACCCCAAAAAGAGCCATTAAAAACTCAACATATACACTTATTTATGGGAAAGAAGTTAGATTACCTATTTCACTTGAGCTACCAGCCTTGAATCTCACTTATCAGCTAGAGTTTATGGATAATGAAATCATGGAAGTTATGTTGTGTGAGTTGATGGAGCTTGAAGAGACAAAAGATCAAGCTATGCAAACTATGTGAGCTCAGCAAGATCAAACAAAGAGATAATTTGAGAATAAGGCCATGCCAAGAAGATTATAATAAGGAGACATTATTCTAAAGTGGGATGAAGATAGGGATAAACCTTGGAGGCACATAAATTTTGATGCTTTGTGGAGTGGCCCTTATGTTATCACCCAATGCTAGCAACACAATGCTTTCCAACTCTCAAAGTTGGATGGATAGTAGCTTCATATCCAAGTCAATGGGATATATCTCAAACATTTTTACTAAGGATCTACTATATCCATGTACATAATTTTTGGTTTTCCTTATGTTCCTTAAGTGCCTATGCACATGTGTGTGCTTTGTCTTATGTCTTGCTTTATCTTACATCTTGTTTTGTCTTATGTTTGTTTGGTATGGTGTGTTTATTTTGTGTCTATTTTATGTAGTTCATTGATATTTGTCTTTAAGAAATGATTGAATACCTTGGCCCATGATAGGATAAGGCTACTAGTCTAGTTATTTTAATATTCATACTACGCCTATGAGTCACCAATTTATTGACCAAATTTTACTTTTAGGTCAAATTGGGTCACCCCTAGGTAAAAACATGGTTTTAAATGATTTTAATAGTCTAATATATTTTCATGGTGTGTATTTCATGTTATCTAGTGTCATTTAAGGTCATCATAGCCTTTTTCTTAGATATATTAATTGCTTTGTCAATTTGGGGTCATTTTATGTGCTTTTAAGGGTCATTAATGTAAGTGTCATAGTTCCCAAGGTTATTAGGTATCATATTTTCATTTAAAACATCCAAGAGGTTAGTATAACTATTAGGTGTGTTATTTACATCAGAATATTGTAGGTTGTTTAACTAAAATTATAGAAACTAATTGAAAAGGGGAGAAAAAGGCACTTGTACAACTCATGGGGAAGTGTGCCATGTGGGAGAAGATTATGGAGGGACCCTTCACCTTATTAACACTCATACAAACATTTCTTCACTTTGAAATTGTCATTTTGAATCCAAAACCATTCTACACCTTTCTTGGTTTCCTAGTCACATAGAAGTGACTTTTAGGTTTTTACTCAATATAGACAACTAAAGATGTTTCAAGTCATATGATTTTGGGATGTTATTTTACACTCAAATACCTTCATTTTCATATAAATATTTTGGAGAATGGTGGCCTATGATTCATGAACCATCTTCATGAATTTTATTATACATTTTTGGTAGCTATTTCATGTACCTTATATATTTTGCTCTATTTTGGAGAAATATGTATGAAATAGTTGGTGAAGTTGGCTCTAGAGGATGTTATTTCATAATATTTGTATGGGAAAATTAGTCCATGATGTAAGAAGGTGTCAACATGTGTAGTTTTAGCTGAAGTGTTTCTTGTTTGTTAAGTGTTTCTCTCTTGTAAGGGTCTCATTAAGGTGGGAAACAGTGTTACAAAAGTCTCAGGGTCATATTACCACCTCCTTCCATGTTTTGGTTTCATCATTTCATCCTTTGAGTATCTTGCAAGCTTGTCTTTCTCCATTGTCAACTTCATGCTTGGATTCACTTATAGTCCCATAGATAGGCTTGATTAACTTGTTCATGGGATGATAATTAGGATATTATAGTTTTCCAAGCCATAAAATGTTTGAAAGAGTCTATTTTTATGCTTTGGGAAGGTGTAAGTGTGGTCACAAGTTCATCCACATTGCTAAAATAAACATTTGATCCACCTAATTACTTTATTCTACATATATGCAAGTGATTTTCATGTTGGATAGGGTGTATTGAATCTATTTTGAGGATTAAATTGATGAATAACATCTAATTTAATGTTAAAAATTACATTTGAGTGGTTGTGAAGCTTTTCCCTAGCATGTTTTTTTCCCATGTCCATGCCTTACCTATACAAAGCATCTTAATGCACACCTACAAGACCTTGTTGGCATCATACTAAGGTGTGAAAGGGTAAAATATGTTTTTAAAACTATTAGTATTGATAGAGGTGGATTGGAATGCTTGATGGAATCATATAAAGTAAAATTTCATATAAAGTTCCATATTGTTCATATATTTCTCATTGTTGGTATACCAAAGCATCCACCTACAAGTGCTTAATCAAATTTCTAAAGTGATTTCATGGAGAGGATAAAATAACTGCACACCTAATTAAGGTTTTGGTATGGTCTTCAGGCCATGAAAATATCATATACAATGTGGAATCATATTTAAAGACAAAGGAGTGAGTTTAGGGAAGCTTTTCCTAAAATAGCAAAACAAAGGTTACGAGACTTCTTGTGAATATATTGAAAAATGATTTCAAGGTGTTCCAAGGTATCTAGATAATTTAATCTTATAATCACTAACATAGACAAGATATCCACCAAGAATGGGGGTCAAATTGTCAATACAAGGAGGGAGTTGCTAGCCTTCAAAGTAGCTTTAAAAAGTACTAAAATGCTCTATTGAAATCTATAGGTCTGAGGCTTGAATGGTATTTTGTCACCCCAAGGAGAAAAATTGTGAAAAAACTCATGAATAAGATGTCTAGACTAATGGGATGAGGTCAAATGATTTTAAGGTAATCAAGAAAGGGATCGAGGTGTCCCTTATATGGAAAAATGCATACCTACAACAAGTTTCTTAGTCATGGTAAAAAGAACAAAGTATTGTGTTTAATGGAAGCATATAAGTGAACCTAAGATTATTATGGATGTTTTATGACCCCCAAAAAAGGTTCAAGGAAGTATATAAACATTATGGAAAAATTGATAGGTCTATGAACACCTACAGTAGGCCCTAAAGTTAGAACATATTAGTCTAGGATAATGACCATGTTTTTGAGGTTCAAATGGTGTTTTTAAGACTCTTAGTTTGAATTTAAGATCAAGGATGTATCTTTTGACCTCAATGGGTTTCAATAGGATCATTTTATCATCATGAACAATCCCATTATAAGCATATGTACCTATAGATAGGGGTGTCTTAGTCCAATAGGGTATGAGACAATAACCTAATCTTGATGCCTTCTTGATTCTTTAAGATTATTAAAAGGTGAACACAAGTTTAGATATGAACTCTATGAACAATATGGGCTCATTTTAGATTACCAATTATCATAATTAATGTCTCATGATGTAGTTACACCTACAAGCAGGCCTTGAAAAGCATGTGTCCTAGTCAGTAGGTAGTGAAACCAATTTGAAGGGTAAAAGTGCATTTGTAGGTTATGGGAACTCAAATATAATAAATATGAAAGAGTGGTCACCTAAATATATATTATTTTGGCTTCATAAGACTCCTTTAAAGGAGAAGTAAGCCTACACAGGTCCTCTAGACCCTTGTATGCATATAAAATAAGGTACAAGCTAGTAAGGGTAAAGCGAGACATTGAATTTTCTAGGGAAGAAAAAATAGTTACAAGGAATGTATAATTGTTTATGATAGGTAATAGAGTTTTTACACAACACCAAAATTCTTCCAAGGTGATCATCTTCTCTCCCTAATTGGCCAAAGTTATCAATCTATATAATTGCACTAGGGAGCTCTTTGATCAATAGGTAAGAATGAAAATTCAAGAGGAAATGGGTTATCTAGGTGAATTTAAAGCTCCATTATCATTAATTGGATATTATTAACATTAAAGTAATTCCTAAGATCATCGGATCTAGCCTTGAAGAGTCATTCTTGGAATGAAGGAAAATATGGAGGAAATAAATTTTTTAGAGGCCTTTTCTAGGGATTTGGAGCTAGTTAGACACCTAAACCATGGAATAATGTAAATCCATTTGGTAAATATGATAACTATGAATTTTAAAAACTAAAAAAATATTCACTTTTCATAATTTATAAGGGATATCCCTCACTATTTTGTCTTAAAGGTCAACCAGTCTAAGAAAATTAGGTTTTGGAAAAGTGAGTTAGTGAGGGAAAAATGAGAAAAAGACTTGATATGGAGCTTTGGGAACCTCATGTAAACATGTTTTTATTTTAATTAATTTTAATAAGTTCTTATAACTACTATAAAAATCTCAAATCTCTCTTTATGACCAAAATTCCCCTTGCATACAGTCCAACTAGGCAAGTTTCCATTAGGTCTAGTTGGTGAATGAGACAAGAAGATGAAGAAGGGTGATTGGGGGGTTATGTATGTTATTTTAAGCTCAAATTATATTTTAAACTACATGATACACCAAAATACCAATGATATATCAGTCCTAGTAGCCAAATCTAATAGGGTGCCTATTAGACATATTAGGCCTTAAGGAGACCTAGAACCAATTAGGGGTCCATCTTAATTTCTAACTCTTAGTGAACTATAGATATGATTGAGGAATGTTATTGAGGTGTATATGGGACTATTTTAACTTATATTATGTAGGTATAATTACAATAAATCCATTTCTATCCTAGAGACAATACACACATGTGGGAAAAGTAAGGATAAGCTCGATGAGGTGTTTTCAAATGGTCATATATTTTATAAGGATTTTCATGGGAAAAAAAGGAATTAAAATGTGTTAGTAGGGTCAATTTGAATAAATTTTGTGGAATTTAGTCATATGTTCAATGCCAAATCTTTATGAATAAAGCTTAAGACCAAAAACCACCTAAAACCCTACTAAACCCTCAACCAAGACCCGATGGAGAAAACAAGCTTGGAGAGATATCAAAATGACATAGTTTGACCATGGAATATATTTTAAATTATATATTAATCCTCAAGTATTCGTCATATATTGATTATCTATATGAAATTGAATGAACAACATGCAAAATAGGGTATTTTTTTACCATTTTTTGCGTTTTATAAGTTCTAAGAGGTTTCAGAAGATGCAATAAATATTGAAGGAAAGATTTAGAATTATTATAACACCATATGGTAATTTTTTTATTATTTAAAACTTATAAGTGTTCAAAAAATATCTCTCATTTCAACCAGTCAAAATTGGCATAGTGGACACAATGGTGAGAAGGGTGAAAACTCTACGTGTGAACCTTTTTTAAGGTGCACCTAAGAAGTATAAGGATGTGGATAGTATTTAAAAGTGTCATAAGATCAATCATATATATTTTAATGTAAAATTTAAGGCCTTTTTGAGGCCAAGTGTTAGGAGTGATGAAATGGAGGAGTTTTTAGACTACAAATAGTGATGGCTTCCTTCTAGGAGTTTCTAGATGAGTTGCAATGCAACCAATGAATATAGATGCATGATTGAAGGCATTAACTATTATAAAAATCATAATATCTATCCATTTTTAGTTGTGGGACGTTAAAATAAGCTCAAATTATGAAGGTAGTTTTATGAACCAAGAATAGGAGTTTTATGCCATTTTTCATAAGTTTCATGACTTGTATGGACACTTGGTCCTCTTAAAATTACATTATTCATCCCATATATATTTATCTTACAATTTTATCCTCTTTTATCATATTTATAAGTGTCTAAGTGACCTTTAGACTTCCCTTTTCTTGATCTTCTCTCAAAGGCTATGAATATTGACTCTTTTGGCTCTTTTTGGTAGACTTCATTGGTTGATGGTGAAATCTTGGCCATTTTTGTACTTTAATGACTCATAGATAAATAGGTTATTTTACTATGTAAGTTCCATGAAATTGAGTGTTATTTCAATCTTTTCAGTCTTGTCTAGTAGAAGATGATCTTTTCTAGCATGTAATCCTTGATTGTTCACCAAGTGTGTAGAAGAGCAATTGTTACATGTCTTTGTTAGTGTTCTTTTCTAAGTGTATAAGTGTATTAGAAGTGGTTAATGACTTTATTACAAAAATTATTCATTCATTACCATATTAAATATCAAAATACCTTATTAAACCTAGCTTATGAAATACTGATGTAACACTACAATTTGAATTGTGAGTTTTGTGTGAAAGAAGCCTTGTTTATTTCTAAGTAGTATAGGTTCAGTCAATAGGAGGAAATATAATATTGATTCATCACATTTAAGTTTTATAAGTTTTTTTTATACCCTTTTCATCAAAATTTGATATGTAAGAAATTACTTCAAAGAGTGCATTAAGGGAACTAACCCTTCTAGAGATTCATCTCAACAAATTGTTACCCACAACAAGAGAGATGTTTCCATTGTGCCACTTCGATGAGGAGAGATAGGAATCTCCTCAAGGGGTTAAAATCCAAGAGATAACAATAACATGGTCAAGAAGCATATTCAAAAGAGGTTTAATAGTAAATAGAGGAGGAGTGTGTGTGTGCTCTATCTTAGACCTATGAACATTAGAAGAAGTACTAATATTAGGAACTATATAAGGAGAAGGAACTACCTGAGTATAAGTAAGATAATTTTATAAATAATAATGGTATTTAATTTTTTCTACAATTTCACCTTGAGAAAAACCAACTAAAAGGTGATTGTCTAAGGAATATCAATCATCATAATTTAGATTATGAAGGTGAATAGTACATACATCAGTAAATTTATAGATTGAAGAGGCATGATGAATGGATTGTTAGGTTTTTTTTAGAGTGATCATAATTTATTTTAATGTTTTTTATGAGACTAAGGTTTTAGAGAAGGAGGTAATATAGTGATAATGTTAGGAGAGATATCAAAAGTTTTGATTTTCAAATTGATCTCATTTGGTTCTTCATCATCGAAATCTAAGAAGATAGGTGGTATGTTTCCTATTAATTCAAGATAAATGTTATAAAATAGAATAGATTTGAATAGGTAATTAAAGTGTTATGATTCATGCAACTAGATTCTAGGTATAATTTCAAGGGTAGGTATCTTAAAAACACCTCATTCTTAGAATTGTTAAAAATTACAAGGATTATTAACTCATTGAATATTGTATATAAAATAATTATAAGTAAAATTAAACACATTGGTATGATGAAATGGATACTTCTCTCATGCAGTGTCTCTAAGTTCAACCAAGTAAAAATTTTATAAGAAAGTGAGAAGTTAAATATCATGACTTTGACACGTATCATGATAGGGGAACTATAATATAAATCTAAACACACCCTAAGGAGGAATTTTTATTCTAAAATATCCTTGAAGCCATATTAAAGTGCCTAAACCTTCACTAATTAGTGCACATTTAACTTAGATATCTCTTATTTGTATGCTAATAAACAATGGATGATCATCCACACAAATCAATATCTCATCTAAAATAATAGAAGAGATAGAGAATTTGAGGGAAAGAGAAGTATATCCTATTTCATCAATTTGGATATATATTTATTCACATTGTTAAGGGATTCTATCTTTAGATTATGAAAAAGTATCTTCTTTCCCCATAAGTGGGGAATTAGAGATGTTAATTTTGAATAAGAGTTGCATTAAATGATTATGATGATGAGGATAATTTATCATGAGTTATAAGAAATGGATTTGTGATGGGAGATTTGAAATGTTAGCAATAGGATATAATTTAGCATGTCCCATTAGAGTTTTATTAGTTTAAGCTACATAATATTATAGTAAATCCTTTGAGGGTGTATCAAAAATGTGTTGAAATTGATTTTGGTAAGGTATGTTTATTTAGATTTTGGTTAATGTGGGCTTATCAATTGTATCTAACTATGTTTTTTTAGATGGCATGGTTGTGTCATCAGGTTCTAATGTTTGAGAGGAAAAATTATCTATGATATAAGGCTTTGGTATCTTTTAATTGAGTTGTCTTAGTTAAAAGAGTATTAGAAATTGTATAGATGGTATACAAGGTATTGTCTAATTTTATCATTATATTTGACACCTGTGAGTTTTTTGAATTTGGTGAAGTTGTTTATGAGTGCCCTAATTCTATGAGATGAGATGGGTAAGAGTCTTTCATAGTGAAAAGATTTGGAAAATTTTTATATTAAGAAGCTATATAATGATCAATATAGGAAACTACTCTCCTCATGTTATTCATATTAAGAACATTCTCATCATTCACGTTAGGATTGAAATTTTTTTTGACATTGTTGGTATTAGGAGTTTGGTTGGTGTTATCTTGATGATTAGGAAGGGGATCTTTTTGAATAGATAAATAAATATTTTCTTGATTCAAGTCTTCATGTTTAGTTTTTGTTTCATGTGCCTTAGCTCCTAATTTGTAATCATATTGACATGTATGTATGAGTGATTCATGATAAAATGTAGGTGTAATGAGATAATCCATAGCAAATTTTCTTAGTTGGTGACAAGTTTTGTGAGAATGGCCCCAACTTGCATCTAACCAACAAAAAATTATGGGGATCATACCAATGTTTGATAGGCTTTGTAGGATAGAGTTATCATGACAAAGGTCAAGGAATATGTTTTTGAATCTATGCCAAGGAAAGGGGTTTATGAACATCTACATCATGTACTTGAGTAAATTTGGAACTAGGATGAGAATTAATGGAATTTGGAGATGAATTATTATGTTCTATGTGATTCCTTAGAGAAATGGATTTAATGGTGTGTATGTAATCATATGTATACATAACACCATAATTAGTTGCATGTAAATTTTTAGCTTTCATGAGAATTATATTTCCCATTGTAGGGTTCAAATGTACAAAATAATTTATAAGGAAATCTTGAAGTTTAGCTTGGTTGAGGCCTTCTAAATATTTTGGAGAAAGATTCATCATGAAATATTATAATTTGGAGTGAATATAACTATTGAATAAATGAAATAGATTATCATAATACATGTTATGCTCATATTTTTTAGACAAGGATTTACATCATTTGATGAAGACTTTTGATGTTTCAATTTAAAATTGTTTAAAATTGATAAAATGATCTAAATTGTTTTTGAGAAGATCCTTAGTTTGGAATTCTTTAACCAATGCATTGACTAAGTCTTCTAAGATAACTATAAAATGAGTTTTAAGTTGATTATAACAATATAAAGCATCACCTGATAAGGTTTTAGATAATACATTGGTGGTGGTGAAAGTATTAATCTTAACTCAATATTTATATAAATTTCCAAAAGTCTTAAATTGGTGGGTTGGATATGTAGATCCATTATAGGAGATAGTGAGGAATATGCTACCTATGTCAATGATTGTGATTTGAGGGATAAGATGTTAATTTTTTAAGTGTTTGATATAATTTTTAATAAGTGGAGGTTATGGTATAAGGCTATCATGTGCATATCTAAGGGTTGGTTAGGGGGAATTAGTATTGTGTTACCTATTATGCAGGTTGAGGTTGGTTTTGGAAATGTTGGGGATCAACCAACAAACTTGATTACTTTTATGCAAGCAACTAAACATAGAATTAAACCAGAATAATAAGTAACTAGAATCAAAAATATCAAAGAATAAGAGATACAAGAAACCACCCTAAAAATTTGTATTAAACTCTTCCAAAAGGAAATAGAATGAATAAAATCACACTTTATTCTCACACCTCTCAGATGTACAGATCTCTTTCCCTCAAGAGTTCTCTCAATCAATTCCAATAACCTAGATTGATACACACATATACAATATGTCTTGTACTATTCTTTCTTACACACTTACACACAAGCTATGAAGATCTATCTCATTATATAGAATTAGGGATCATGAGCTATGCAATATCAACCATTAGATACACCTCCTAATCTAAGGCTTAAAATAGTCTTGCCAAAAATAGAAATGTGGACTTATAACTAACAGCTAAACTTATCATGCAAACAATCTATTCCATCCACAAAAATAGACTTTCTAGATGCACAGGTGACTGACGTCGGTCCCTGTTTGCCTGCACATGACCGACGTCAACCGATCCATAACTGATGCCAGCAGCTACTGGTCGACTCCTTGCCATCATCGGTGACTATGTAAATCTAGCAACTTCATGATCCACTCATCTGGGGAATCTTTTAGCTCCACACCTCAACAATCTCCCACTTGGAGATAAACAGCTACACCAATACCTATACAGCAACATATTCTAGCTTCTCCATCTTTAAAATCAATCTTGAAGACCAACAAAAGTTGAACAAAGATTCCACTTCTCTTTTGTTACTGGCTTGGTTAACATATCAGCAGGGTTCTTATCTATGTGGATCTTTTCTAGCTTCAACTCACCATCCTCCAATACCTGTCTAATGAAGTGGTACCTAAGTTGTATATGTTTGGTTCTTGAATGAAAGGCTGAGTTCTTTGCCAAATGAATTACACTCTAAATATCACTGTATAATTTACAACTCTCTTGCTCCTTTCCTAGCTCTTCCATGAACCGTGTCATCCATATCATCTCTTTGCTAGCCTCTATGACTGCAATGTATTCTACCTCTGTAGTAGATAAGGCAACAACCTTCTACAACTTTGAAATCCAGCTAACCGCTATTCCACCAACAGTGAACACATATCCTGTGGTGCTCCTCCTACCATCCAAATCACCTACCATATCCTAATCTACATAACCATGTAGAGAAGTGTTTGACCCACCATAGCACAAATGCCTACTGCTGGTCCCTCTTAGATATCTAAGAATCCACTGAACTTCTTTCCAATGCTCCTTCCTTGGATTGGCCATATACTTACTAACAACTCCCACAACTTGGGCAATATCTAGTCTAGTACATACCATTGCATACATTAAGCTCCCAACTGCGGAATCATATGGAACTCTACTCATGTACTCTACCTCATCATGTGAATTAGGACACTGTTCTTTACTCAACTTGAAGTGTCTAGCCATAGGTGTGCTTACCAGTTTTACATCCTGCATATTAAACCTCTCCAACACCTTGTTCACATAATCCTCTTGAGACAAAATCAACCTGTGATTTTTCCTATCTCTCTTAATACTCATGCCAAGGATTTTCTTTGCTGCTCCCAAATCCTTCATGGTAAATGTGTGAGATAATTTTTCCTTAAGCTTAGAGATATCCTACATGTGTGAACCTACAACCAGTATATCATCTATATACAACAACAAGATAATATATCTACAATTATCCAATCTCTTAAAATAAACACAATGGTCAGATTGACATCTACTAAAACCATGCTCAGTCATAAACCTATCAAATTTCAAATACCATTGTCTAGGAGCTTGCTTGAGACCATACAATCTTTTCTTCAATTTGCACACAAGTTTCTCCTTACCTTTGACCTCAAATCCTTCTAGCTGATCCATATATATTTCTTCATCCAAATCTCCATGAAGAAATGATGTCTTAACATCAAGCTGCTCAAGATGCAAATCCTCAATAGCAACTAAAGATAATACAGTCTGTATAGAAGTCATTTTAACTACTGGAGAAAAAATCTCACTAAAATCAATACCTAGTTTCTATGCAAATCCTTTCACTACCAACCTGGCCTTATATCTCATCTGTCCATTCTCACCTTCCTTCAATCTGTAGATCCATCTATTCTTCAGTGTCTTCTTTCCCACTGGAAACTCAACCAAATCCCATGTTTGGTTCTATTTCAAGGAATTAATTTCCTCATTCATGCCTAGCTCCCACTGATTCTTGGAATCTACCTATATTGCTTCATCAAAACTCTCTTGTTCTCCACCATCGGTGAGCAATAAATAGAATAATGAAGGGGAATCAAATTGGAGGTTTACTTACCCTTTTTGACCTCCTGATGGGCATCTGAGACTCATTCTTAACATGTTGTCCATCCAAATTTTCTGACAGTGACTGACCTTAGTCACCTCCAGGCCTGTAACTGACCGATGTCGGTTCCACATGACCAATGCCAGTTCATTCCTGACCAATATCAGTCACTGTCTGACCAACATCGGTTCTTGTATTGTCGACATCAGTTCCTTCCTGACCAATGTCGGTCTCTGTGTTTTCCTATCTGTGATAATTCTTTCCCGCGAGCTCATTTTGGACCGTCACCTCATCCAAATCTTCATGGCCCTGCTCAGAATTCTTCAGCTTCTTGAGCTGATCACTATACATCACTTTTTCATTGAAAACAACATCACAGCTCCTAATTATTTTGTTAGTTTATAAATTCCAAAACTGGAATCCAAAATATCCAGAGCCATAACCAATAAATGTGCACCTCATAGACTTAGCATCTAGCTTCTTTCTATTTTCTTTATCAATGTGCACAAAAGCTTCAGAACCAAAAACTCTGAGAAATGAAAGATCTACCTTTTTACCTATCCATGCCTCTTCTAGAATACCTCCAGAGCTATAGAGGGTCCTTTGTTAATTAGGTAAACTGCAGTATCCATAGCTTCTGCCCAAAACTATAAGGGCAAACCAGCATGCAACCTCATACTCCGTGCATGCTCTAATATTGTTTTGTTCATCCTTTCAGCAACTCCATTTTGCTAAGGTGTCCTTGGAACCATCCTTTCCCTGCATATTCCATACATAGAATAGTAACTTCTAAACTTATTGCTACAGTACTCACCACCATTGTCAAATATAAGGCACTTCAATCTACTACCTGTTTCATTCTCAACCAAATCTTTTCAAATCTTAAAAGTGTCAAAAACATCAAATTTGTTTCTTATGTAATAAACCCATACATTTTTTGTAGCATCATCAATGAAAGTAACATAATACTGTGATCCTCCAATAGAAGCTACCTAAGCTGGTCCCCACACGTCTGTGTGAACAAGCTCCAACTTGTGCTTCTTCTTTGTTGACCCAATTTTAACAAACCTCACTCTCTTCTATTTTCCAAAAACACAATGCTCATAGAAATCTAGATCTATGCTTTTCAAATCTGAAAGCTTACCTTTTGACTTAAGAATTTTCATTCCCTTCTCACTCATGTGGCCGAGCCTACAGTGCCACAACTTTGCATCCAGATCTGAAGTAGATAATACAAAAGGAGAATAATTAGTAATACAATTACATAAATAGAGAGTACCTACTCTCTTACCTCTGACTAATACAAGTGCTCCCTTGGTAGCCTTCCAAGATTCAGCTGTGAGAGTTACTGTGCAACCCTCATCACCCAACTTTCCTACAGAAATCAGATTCCACTTCAGGGCTGGGACATGCATGACATCCTTCAACACCCATGTGTTGCATTCTACAATTTTAGTTGCACTTTTCCTTTGCCAACAATTTTACAAGGCTCATCATCCCCTAAATAAACTTTTCCAAAATCTCCCTGGACATAATCATTGAAAAATTCTCTATTTGGGGTAGCATGGAAAGAGGCCCCAGAATCTAAAACCCAAGATTATATTTTATTATGCAAAGAAACTAAAAGAGCATCTTGTGCAACAATACGTGCAACTTTTGCTTCTTCATTACCTTCATGCTGATTCTCTTCATTAACCTTCAACTAGCAATTTTTCTCTGCATGTCCTCTCTTTCCACAATTACAACAGGTTATCTTTCTTTTTCCATTTCTAGATTTGGATCTATTGCTCATCTTTGACTTAGACCTTGATCTCCCTTGCTTGCTCTTCTCTCTTTGCCTTCCCCTACTTTCAATACTTAAAGTATTACCTAATTATTCCCCTATGCTTTTCCTATGAGTCTCTTCATTCAGGATTACACTAACAACATCATCAACTTTCAAGATATTTGTAGCAGATGCAGTATTACTAACTGCCATTACCAAGCTATACCAACTTTTAGGTAAAGAGCATAATATTAAAAGAGCCTTAATTTAATCATCCAAAACTATTTTGACTGAATTTAATTGATTTACAATTCCATGGAAATCATTTAGATGATTAGATACAGATCCACCTTCCTGCATTTACAAATTAAATAACTGCTTCATAAGATATACCTTATTTAAATCTGAGGGCTTTTCATATAAATTTGCTAAAGTGTCCATCAACTCTACCATTGTATTTACCTGTGATAAATTAGATATCACAGTAGATGCCAGACTCAATCTTATAGATCCAAGAGCCTTTCTATCAAGAACTTCCCATTCTTCATCTTCCATGTCTGTGGGCTTTCTATCAATCCCACCCAATGGTAAATACATATCTTTTTGATATAGATAATATTCTATCTGCATTCTCCATAATTGGAAATTATTTCCATTAAAATTCTCCATTCTCAATTTACTTTCTTCTACCATTGCTTCTCCCACTCAAATAGAAACCCCTGTGAGTGACCTGTAATCAACAAACACTAACCAAATCTAAAACACCTGTTAGTCAACCTGAGCTCTTATACCCGATGTTGGGGATCAACCAACAAACTTGATTACTTTTATGCAAGCAACTAAACAAGGAATTAAACTAGAATAATAAGTAACTAGAATCAGAATTAGCAAAGAATAAGAGATACAAGAAACCACCTTGAAAACTTGTATTAAACTCTTCCAGAAGGAAATACAATGAAGAAAATCACACTTTCTTCTCACACCTCTCAGATGTATAGATCTCTTTCCCTCAAGAGTTCTCTTAATCAATTCCAACAACCTGGATTGATAAACACATATACAATATGTCTTGTACTGTTCTTTCTTACACACTTACACACTAGCTATGAAGATCTATCCCATTATATAGAATTAGGGATCATGAGCTATGCAATATCAACCATCAGATACACCTCCTAATCTAATACTTAAAATAGTCCTACCAAAAATAGAAATGTGGACTTACAACTAACAGCTAAACTTATCATGCAAATAATCTGTTCCATCCACAAAAATAGACTTTCTGGATGCATAGGTGACCGACATTGGTCCCTGTTTACCTGCACATGACCGATGTTAGCCGATCCATAACCGATGCTGGCAGCTACTAGTTGACTCCTTGCCATCGTCGGTGACTGTGTAAATCTATCAACTTTAGCATCTGCTCATCTGGTGAAGCTTTTAGCTCCACAACTCAATAGGAAATTATTTTACTAGTTTTCCATTTACATCATTTGTTTGGAACTATTATTTATTTTTATGTTTTAATTATCAATTGATTGGTGTTAATGGTATTTTTACTAGTGGAAGTAGCATGGAATGCATTAGCATTATATGATGTAGTAATAGTTTGAGAGACACTAGTAGTTTGAGATGCACTAGTAGTTGTATGCAATTGAGCATTAGTGTGGGAATTTTGAGTAGACACACTAAAAGTCATAGTGGTCATGTTTTTAAAATTGGTTATCATGGAGGATGAAGAAGGAATAGAAGATGATGTCATGCTATTGAGTATTGTCATTGATGTCAATGGTGCATCTTGTGAAAGTTGATGTCAAAGGTGTATAAGGACAATTATCAGTGTGTTATATGATAAGGTGCATGGAAGAGTGTTTTCATAAGAGTTTTTTGTCATGAGAGAAAGAGAAAGAGATAATTTTAAGGAAACTAATATCTATTGTTTACATGAAAGGTATAGTTTATTGATGTCAAGTGCATAAGAAGCCTAGTTATGACATGAAGAGGTATGCACATTGAAAATGAATGAATAGAGGCATGTGAAGATTGTATGGAAATTTTTGAGCATGTAAATAAGGTATATAATATTTCAAGAGAATTTTAGGATGGGCCTATAGGGCTAGGACCTTTAGTCTAATTTTCTACCTAGACCACTCTTAGACCCTACTTGGTCTAATGAGGTATTAAGATCATATTTAAACGTAAATATGCATATGTGAGCATGGAAAAATGTGTGATAAGTATTTTAAGGTATTATTACAAAGTTAGAGGTCAATATTTGAAAGAAAAGTGCATGGATCACTATTTTAGGCCTTGTTAAGCTCACAAAATGAGGTCTCAAACCTGATAAGAACTTTCAAACATTTGTTGGCATGTGTAACCTTTTCATGGGAGTATTATATTTTAAAAATATATTGGGAAGGGTCTTAGATAATATCTCTAGGCATTGGTTTTGGATTCAAGTGGCATTCCTTTATAAACAAGTGTTAACACCAAAACTTGTGTTAAACCTCCCTAAACCCCTATTAAGGACCCAATATGAAATATTATTTTAAAAATATATTTGTATGGATGAAAATTATTAAATAATATATTGTATCATGTATTAAACTCTCCTAGGTACCTCCAAGTGGTGGTGGTTGTTCAGATGAGAGAAAAAATGTATAGATACAAGCCTATTTGTCAAAAAGTTGTTGTAGCTCTCAAAAGTTAAAGTGGTTAAAAAAATATTGTAGAAGAAGATAGAGAATAATTTTAAATTTTTATGATTATTTATGGATATTTTTTATCCTTTAAGTGTTATAATTTATTCATCCAAGTTATCCAATCATAGGCAAACCTAATAGTGCAGATAGTGTAAAACTTAGGCATGGATAAATAGATAAATATGAGGGTCTATGCTTGATAGATTGATGAAATAAAGTGTATAAATAAGTTATTGATGAGTTTTGGGTGATTATAATGATTTGGATAGGATTTTAATGTTAGTGAATATAGTGAAAATGTTGCTCACAAAATGGCCTTTTTGGTTAAGATAGGACTATGAAATATAGGGTCAAGAAATTTGTTTGCAAGACCAATATTTTCCATTAGAACATATAAATTTTATATTTTAATATGTTATGGAGATATAATAGGACAATTTTTATTCATCATTATTTAGCATGCATGTCTACATAGGCATTTGAGGTCTAATTCATCATGACTAGTTTTTGATGTGAATTGGCAGTTCTAAGTAAGCAAGTTATAGAAATGTTCTTGAGCCTTTATCTCTTGAGTGAAGGTGTTTAAATAATTTAGTGGTGAAATTTAGGTCATGTATAGTTTTTATAAATTTTTAATTATTCATAATTGTGTAGCTTAAGGGTGATTAAGCTCAAATTTTGTAAGACATACTTTTGAGGTACATATGCCTAACAAAGCAGTTTGTCCTAAAAGAGCTTTCTTGGAATAAATGAAAGATGAAGGTATAATATAACATGGAGGAGGTTAGAATAATTATTTATGTAAGTTTTTTAAATGTTTTTAGTTGTTTTATAAATCCATATAAACCTAAAAATATCAAGTGTTGGCATTAAGAGGACATACCTAATGCAATTAGGTCTCCATGAGACCTAAAGGAGGAGTAAAGCCTAATTGATTTGTTTAAAAAAAAAATGGGTTCAAATCACATTTTAATAATGTTAATAATATGTTATAATACCTATTTTATGGTGAAATAAGAGTTTGAATGTGTGTGGTTGACCAAGTGATGTGTGACCATGTGTCTAGTATATATACAAGGTAATTTAGGCCTATTTGAGTGTGTGAAAAACAAGAGAATAAAATAATGAATAATTATGTATAAGGAGGTATTAAAATGAGACAATAACATGAGAAAAGGTTTGGTAATCAAAATTCATGAGGTGGCTGAGTTGGTGCTGATTCACTTAGGGAGTTGGTGTTTCTTTACAAGTAGGTGCTTGCTAAAGCTGAATCAAGTGGGTGATTGAATTTATTAGGGTTGTTTTTCCAAGTTGAGTTGGTGATCAACTAAATTTGGTCTTATTTTTAATATTATTTTAGTCCTTTTTTATATATCATATTGGGTTTTCTTCCCTTTGATGGTTTTTCACTCATATATGTGTTATCTTATTTCATGCTCATCTGAATAGTTATTTATGCTTTGATAAATCTCTATGTTGATTTCATAGTTCATGAATGATTTATTATACTTTAAATAAATTTTTAAAACATTGATTCACCCCCCTCTAATTAATTTTACTTCCAAAAATTAGTATCATAGTGTGGTCCTTTGAAGTATGCCTTATAGCTTAAAGGAGATCCTAGAAGCACAAACATGTCTAGTCATGAAGTACAATGAGGTTTCTCAACCAATAAGGATCATCTCTTAATTGGGACTAAATATTAATTTTGGAGCATCATAATGAAGAAATATTTAATTTATTTAGGCTATGACATATGACAATATATTGTTTATGGATTCATTCCACCTCCTACACCACCGACTGATGCAACAGGCAAGGAAGCAAGTGAAAATAACTCTAAGGAAATGAATGCCATCCTATGTGGTCTTTTATAGGTATAATTTTTAAAGATAATGCATATTATATAGCCAAATTCATGTTGGAAAAGTTTTAGACTCACTAAAGATAGTTTGAAATTTTGAGAATGAAGGAAGATGAAAACATTGCATCTTATTTATTAAGAGTAGATGAAGTGGTAAATTACATCAGAGGTATATAAGAGAAGTTGGAAGAATAAATGATAGTAATAAATGTATTAAGATCCATAACATCTAAATTTGATTCAAAAAAATTTATTGTGGAGGATATCAAAGATCTCAACATACTATAGATGAATGAGCCTCATGTCATCTTAACTACCTATGAATGAGAACAAGTGATGGAAGAACTTCCAAGAAGTAGGATGAATTATGTAATGAACCACTACACCAAAACCTTGAGGATTTAGTGAAGTCCACCCACCAGGACCATAACATCCCACCACACTTCCGAAGCCTAGAATCTAGGCTAGATTTTCACCCATACCACCAGGATTCCCTGCGTGTACAAGCCCTGGATGAACACTACCGTGCCGGCGTAGCCACCCACTCTATGACTTGAACTCAGGTGGAGGCTATAATACCACATATAATGAACTACTACACCAAAACCTTGAGGCTTTAGTGAAGTCTACCCACCAGGACCATAACACATTCAAAGCTAAGAAAAAGTCACAATGTAAAAAGATCAAGGATGATTTTGATATAGATATTGATGATGACAAGATAGAATCCATTTTTGTCAAAAAATTAAGGAAAGGATGAGATAAGTATAAGGGCAAGTTAAAATTTAAGTGATTTAAATGTGGTAAGATTTCTCACTTTGCATCCAAGTACCCTAGAAAGGATAAGAATGAGTATGATGGAGAACATGATTAACACCATGGTGATGATAATAAATTCTATAATCTTGACAAGGGAAAAAAGAGTTTTAGAAATTATGAAGGAAAGAAAGGGTCATTAAAAAATAAGATAAGTTTCTATACTAAATAAGATAATGGCTCCTCTGATATAAGTAACACAAGTACATCTGATAGTGATTATGATAGAAATTAAATTTTATTCATGGATATAGAAATAGATAATTAAGGTTGTTCAAAAGGGAAACATATTATGGAAGATGAATAATTAGGTTTAAAAGAGGCTCAAGTTAACCTTGAGGTAAGATTGGTGAGTGATCTAGAGGAGTTGAAGTTCTGAAGAAGGAAGAATCAGAAATTAAGATCATTGGTTAAGAGTTATGAAGAACAAATCAATCTCTTTGAAGAGAGACTAAATAACAAAACCAATGAACATAAGGAGATAATCAAATATTTGGAAACTAATATTGAGATTGTAAATAAAAGTATTAATACCAAGGAAGAATAATGTATCAAGTTTAAAATAGAAATGGAGTCCTTGAAGATAGAATTAGATCAAACAACAATCAAGTTAAAGACACATCTAAACTTTGAAAAGAGCACTAAAGTCCTTGGTGATATTTTGAATATTCAGAGGTTTCCACATGATAAGATAGGTCTTAGGTTAAAATAAGACTATAAAGAAAACAAGGAGATTTAAACCTCAAAGGACAATCAACTATCAAGAAGTGATGGTATTGATAGAGTAAAGACCTATGTAGAAACTTTCAAATCAAAGACTCAAATTAAACATCAACAAGTCAATAAGAATTTGAGTCCTTCATGATACAATAAAGGTAGAGGTGAATCATTTAACTTTATATAGAAAATGTATGTGAATCCTTTCAATGGTTACTATTTCACATGCAATCAATATGAACATAGAGATATGTATTGTAGACATTATACTAGAATTAGTTCTTCATATAGGAATAGGGTTAATGCTCATTTCAATAATAGAATCAAAATTTTGTGCTATAATTATTATTATATAGGATATATTTTAATGTATTTCAAGATGATTCATATGAGAAAGATTAGTTGAGATAAAAGATTATATTGTCATACCACTAAGAAGTGGATCAAGAAGTTAGACCCTATGGATAATGTAAAGGAGGAGTAAAAGAATAAAGGATAAGAATATATGCTAGCTCAGTGTAGTCATGTAAAATTTGAAATTATACAACTTTAGTATGGATAAGAAACCTAATCCATAGGTCCTCATATTGGCTCACACAACCCTTATAGACTACTTCTTCCACTAATTCCTAGTCATCCAAATCTTTTTAGACTCATCCCTTTCAAACCTAGGCATCCCTTTCGAACCTAGATCCATCCCCTTAGGTCTTTTCCCTCTAGATAATAACACCCAAATAGGAAAGGAGCACTAGAAAATAGGGTGTCCTATTTTCATTTCTATTGTCCAAGTTCACTATTGTCTCCAATGGTCAGATTCTTCCAATTCTTTATCTTTTTCCTTGTCGACCTAATACAAATTCATCTAACCTAAGATCATTAATTAACCTATAAAAATCCAATAAAATTCCATTTAGAAGGGTTGGCACTCATTTTCAAGAGAGATGCAATAATACAAGTACACTTGACCACTCTTCCGTATTTTCTACACATAGCCTTCCAACATTATTTCAAGCCTAATCAAGTCATTGCATCAGTCTCTAGCTAGTTGAATCACATCTAATTTCACATTCTATTTTCATTGGTCATACACAAATTTCACTAATCACTTCAATGGAATAACTACATTAGCTTCATCCCTCTTCAATGTATTGGTATGTAGGAAGCATTCCCACACATGTGGTGTGAAGTACATACAATGTATCATTTACACACTAACCCCTTCTCTCTCTTTCCCAGGTTTGCATTCAAATTCAAGCACCAAGAGCTCTTAAGAGTTTTGAAGATTAGAAAAGACACATAGTGAGCTTCATGAGGTCCCCAACACTAAAATTTTAGTGATAGGGTAACACAAGCATTCAGAATAGAACCCAAAAACCTTTCAACCTCAGGACAACAATACTAAAATGAGACTACACTACTAAATAGTAGGGTGTTCTATTTTTGGCACTCCTATCCAATCAAGAAATAAAGTCTAGAGACCTATTTTTTATTGTTTGTTAGTCCTACTCCTTTAGTATTAGACCTTGTCTCTGTATAGATGAACTAGAATAAGATAAGTTCTAATCTCTCTCACTTCTTACTATATTTAGAAAAGGCAAAAAATACAATCTATTTACATAAATCAGTAGGTTAATAAAAACATATTTATTTACTGATTTACATTTCTCATCCCCTTTATTATTTAGGAATATAACTCTAATATTCTAAAAATAATAAAACATTTGGTGAACCTTACTTCAAATTTTTGTACAAAAACCCTCGAAACCCAAGGGCTAATTATTTTTGTTTTTTTACAATATTTTAGTCATTTTTCCTAAATTTAAAAATTAGAAAACTAAAAATTAATTGAAATATTTTGGATAAATTAACCCAAACCTGATTCTACACATACTAGATCCTATTTGCATATAAACACCTTCAAACCACTAAGAGAAATATATTGCTAATTTTAGAAATCTGTTCAAAATTTTCCTAGATTTTTCAAGCCATATTCTACAAATGTTTCAAATTATTATACTAATTTTGGGAAAAAAAATTCAAACCCTAGTTGCATCAATTAGTTCCCAGTTATTTTTACAAGTTATTTCCAATAATTTTCTACATTTTTAGTTGAAAATCTAACTCAAAATCAATTTCAACTTCAAAAGTTAATAATATTTTGCAAATAATATTTCTAAAAAATACCTAGTTACATGTACTATCTCCTTTTTGCTTCTTGTGGTATCACTTTACATGTTTTGAAGCTCTATATCTTTTTTATGCATATTCTAGTTCCTTGTTTAGATTATATTAGCTTAATATTTTTTTCTATTATCCATGTTGTTTTCCTTATGCCACCTAAGTTCCTTGCATCTCTTCCTTCAAGATGAAGTGCAAGACTTAGCGTAAATCCTCTTGAATTCACTCAGATTCCTCCAACTCAGCCATATACCATGGATAAACAACCAAATTAGATTCCTATTATAGATTCTACACATCCAAATTATACAAATTTCTATGAGGATAATTGCGATCATGAGAAATATGAAAATACCAATGATGATGTACACACCAATGCTCCTTTTCCATCACATTAGACCCCTGATCCACTTCCACCTATTATTTATAATGAAGTAGTCCTCAACAATGATTTGGTTTTACAAATTCTTAGAGAAAGAATTAAGGAACAACTTAAAGATCATACACTAATTTTCCAATCCATCATGTAAATAAAAAGGCTAAGCAAGTTGAGTCTTCCAGTCATTTAGAGTAGCCAGTTGTAAATGACACTATGGGGGAAACTATGTCTCAACCATCCCCTATAGCAGCCCAACCTTCTTCTATGCCACCAACTATAGCTAGTACATCCTTATTTCCTAATATGGTAGCCCTTATGCAAGAGATTTGATCTCTTCAATCCAAGGTACAAAATTTTGAGCAAGGTATTTATAGACCTACATAGGCATCATATTATTTTGATTTACTACATACACCATTGGCATGTCACATTACTTCTATTCCCTTGCCATAAGGATTTGTTCAACCCAAGATTACTCTTTATGATGGCAAGGTTGATCCAGAGTTACATTTGAGATATTTTCACACAACATGTTTGGATTATGTACCCAATGACTGGCTAATTACCAAAAAAAAATTATAGAGCCTAAAGTATTATGCTTTACAATGGTTTTATATTCTACTGAATCTATTAATCAAGGCATTTAATCCTTTAGTAGACATGTGCCTAGCACATTTTAGTATCAACAATGGTTATAAGGTTTTATATGCATAAATTGCACAATAGAAACAAAGGTCAAATGAGCCTCTCATGGATTATGTTCTTAGAAACAATAATATTGTGGCTAAGTTAACTATCCCCATTGATAATTATGAAATATAGAACATCTTCAAATAAAGCCTTCTATCAGCATTGCATGAATCTGTTTTATTCAAAATATTCTTATCCCTCACTGAACTGTGTCATATACTCAAAAGAAGAGAAGTCAAGCTAATTTTAATGGGAAAACTCAAGTATTCAAGTATCCTAGACACAACTAATTAGAGTAAAAACAAAATCCCATACAAGGTTAAAATCAATGATAATAAGAATCAGAATCAACCAAAAATTAATATAGCTTCTAAGACACCTTAGCATGTGGTTGTATCAAAACCTCCTCGTCATATATTTACCCATCTACTAGTTTATCTAGCTAGGGTTTTATAGTAGTTATTGAAATGTAACATCATCACTCTCTGTCTTATTTGGGGAGTAGATCTAGAAAATACTCCTCTATGGGGATATGATTAACATGTATTCTATGAATTTCATAGGGCACTAGGCCATACAACTAATAGATGCATCAATTTGTGACATAAGATACAAGATTTGATTAATGATAATCTACTTGATCTAGGCACTTTAGTTGAGCCTCCAAATGAAAAACCAACATAGGATAAAGCTTTGATAATATTTTGAGATCCATTTCCATAGCATTCTAAACTAGAGCAAAGGGACACATCAGGTGTTCACCATACATACTACACACCTTTAGTTGAGTCACATCCTTTGAGTGGTATGATAGGGGTGTATACATATAGAGTTCCAATTAAGACTTTGATATCTTTTTATATCATGAGATTTTGGAGAATAATATGGGATACAATTCACTATTTATTAGAGCACATATTTAGAATCAACCTATTCACAGTGTAGTCATCGACAATAGTTCCAATCTTAACATGTGCAATTTTACACTTCTACAACATTTGGTTTATTCAGAGCAAGATATCACTCTGATAGATGAATTTATTAGTGGTTTTAGTGGCCATATATAGAGTTCATTAGATGATATAGTACTTCCATTATAGGTTGGTCCTACATATATGGCCACACCATTCACTATAGTTCTTAGTGCAAGAGTTTTTGAAATATTAATTAGTCAACCATGTATTCAAAAACTTAGGGTAGTACCTTATAAAATTCATAGATGCATGAAATTATTTAATGGTAATAAAGTTATTATAGTTTATAGAGTTCCTTATGAGTCACCACTCTCCACTTTAGAGCCATCTACCAGCTTCCACTCACTAGCTCCGGTTCTCCCACTAGTTTTAAATTCTCCTCTAATTTTAGTATAGCTTCCACTTCTGATCCAACCATAATTATAAAAACCATCACCAATATAGAGGGTTCATACATTGTCATATTTTCAAGATTCTAGATAGTTTCAGCTACAGTTTTCACACCTAGATTAGTTACATTACAATCTCATAAAAATACATAGAGAACACCTGTTCACAGAGATTCTTCTCCTACTTTTAGATAGGTCCCTAAGAGCCCTATAGTTTCATCCACTTATTATATTCACAGGGGGATCTCACATTTAATTTCCATTTTAGATATTTTATAATAATTACAACATACATATATTTCAACTGAACAATCTTAGACACTCCATCATGCCTCACATTCACACATGATCCCATTATTTGATATAAGACACTATGAGAAGGGGTCTGATTTGAGACTGATCAATTAGTATCATTTATTTCTAGCATTGATTGTACATATTATCTCCTACTTAATTTTACATAGTTTAAATATTTTCAAAAATATAAAAACAATATAACACTTCAAAATACAAAAAACATTCAAATATATCAAAAACTCCAAAAACATTTTTTGATTGTATGCATCATCCATGTTTACATTAATAATATCATGCTAGGACTTACATTTGTTGTTTCATGCTATTTCATGTCAATTTATCTACATTAACATGTTTCACTTGATCTCTCTTGAGTGTGTGTAATAAAATTGAGCTTTTTGATTACTTCACTCTACCCATTGAAGGGGCATTTATACTTATATATTTGAGACATATGTCAATATACACACCCACTTGGGGTATTTTTTACATGAATACACCATCCAAATTATGTCATTCTTACACTACACACTTTGAGTTATCATATTGATGCACATTCTTTACTAGATTACATAGATTACTACATAGACATTTCACTAGTACCTAACACTTGTGTATTTGTTAGCAAATACCTAGTATTGTACTACACATGTTTTTCATACTTACACATTTGCTTTGATTAGTTAGATGTGTTTGTATCTTCTAGTTCTTACTCTTACCTTCATTCCTTTTTTAGCATAGCTTGTGTGATTGTATTTCTAGTTCCATCTTGTCTCTTGCTTGTGCATTAGGACATTTTCTAATGTCCTTTACTTCTATTAATGTGTGTGCCTTTGGAAATCTACCAATGTACTTTGTTTGTACTCTTTCATGTGCTTGTGTCCCTCATTCTAACTTTACTTGTTCACTTATATATGTGTGTGTTATTTGAACATGCCTTGTATGTTTACTTTCTAGTTTGAGGGATATGTGCCCATGTCTTTTATTTGTATGGCCCCTTGGCCACCCTTATATGCCTCTTACTTCATATGCTTGTTTGTTTGTTTGATCCTCACTATGTGTAATGCTATGATTCCAATCATGCATTTATATTTCTTCTTGGATGCCTTGATGGACATCATACTCCATCCCTCCATGATTACTAAGAAAGTAACAAATTTAAAAACTAATAACTAATATCTAACATTACTAGTCTAGTTCAGTATCATGCACATGCTCTTACTTTATTATATATATCTAGGAATAACCCTATTGATCTAAAAATCTATCAATTCAAATATTTCTATATCTTGAAATATCTTATCAAATACTTAATGCTATATCTTGCATCTATACAGTTTAACACACTTGCTAGATTCTTTTCTTCTGAGGGCAATCATTGCAAGTTCATCATTCCTACCCTCAGAGGATGGGGCATCAATAGGGGTTTGTCATAAAGATAAAACCTCTTAGCAGTTGAAACAACAAAATTCAAAACAGTCAATATAGAATCCAAAGGTCAAATTGGTCAAACTAGAGCAAAAAAATAGTGATAGTTTCAGATTAGTAGTCAATTTTCACACTAGATAACAGTACCAAAAATGGATAGTAACACCAAAAACATGGGTGTCCATATTTTGGCACTCCTTTCTAGGAAGAAAAACACTCAAAGTTTCCATAAATAAGAAAAAAAATTATTTGGGGATAATTTTTATACTTCTAGATTAGTCAGATTTAATACTTTGAGTATAATTTTCTTAGATACAATGTGTTATCATGTGTTGCATGATGGTTCTTAGTTTCAATTTAGATTATGTAGTTGGCATAACTTCTAAATCAGAATCCATGTTCTAGACATCAATTATTGGGGGTAATATACATGACACATTGATCTTCTTTTCTTTTCAAGTTTAGTATTATTTGAGGAATTTCTAGTAGTTGCATGACTTACTCCATCTATAGGTGGTTGGAATCACATTTGAGTTAAAATTTCATACAAGTTTATTTTTTTGAGTACCAAAACACAATTTAGCTTTCACATAGGTATTTTATATCAATTTTGGAGAGGCTTTCATACAAGCTTATCCTCCATCTTTCAAAATGGCCAAGAATGGCCTAGTTTCTAGCATCTATTCAAGCTATCCACATCACATTGTTAGATTTATAGAATATCAATGGGATCCATGTGCCATCTCATATGACATATACTATATACTAGTATCACTTCATATCTTCACTTGAAATGGAAAATATGGAGCCAAAGGGCCAGCCTTTGTATTCTTGAGCCACATATTTAGTGGGATTAGACACATAGTCCACACATTGATTAGTACACACATGATTCATTAAATTCACATAGTTGGAAATGATGGAGTTAAAGAGTCAACATTTACATTATTAAGCCACTTTTTTTGGAATTGATCACTTAAATCCATTCATGATATTACTCTTGATTCAACACAAACTCAACATCATCCAACACATTCCAATATCACAACAAGTTTTGTATTATTTTACATACCTAATGAGGTGTATTCATTACTTTCTCTTCCTATTACTTAGACCTTGTATGTTCTTATTTTAGATATAGTGTATATATTAAGAACTTATCTACTTTATGTTTTCATAATAGATTCACAATTCATAGTGTGCTCTCTTGATGCACATCCAGCATCACACAGATTCATGAGATTAACCCTTACAAGTAAGTTTAGGCATGCTTCTTATTTTCCTTTATCCTAGTATTTTGATTTAATACATTGCTAGAATAAAGTGGGGTCAAATGTAGTCATTTAAAATTAAAATTTATACAACTTTAGTATGGATAAGACACATAATCCATAGGTCATCATATTGGCTGACACAACCCTTCTATTCTACTTATTTCACTGATTCCTAGTCATCCAAATCTTTCTAGACTTAGCCCTTTTAGACCTAGGAATCCCTTCTAATTCTAGATCCATCCCCTAGGTATTTTTACCTCTAGAGAATAATGCCCAGATAGGATAAGAGAACTAATACATAGGGTGTGCTATTTTTGGCACTATTGTCTAGGTTCACTTTTACCTCCAGCAGTCAAATTCTTCTAATTATTTATCTTTTCTTTGTCAACCTAATACAAATTCATCTAACCCATGATCATTAATTACCCTATAAATTCCATTAAAATTCCATTTAGAAGGATTAGCACTCATTTTTGAAAGAGACACAAGAATACAAGAAAGTACACTTGAGCACACTTCCCTATTCTTTGTACATAGCCTTCCAAATTTTTTTCAATCCTACTCAAGTTTTTGCATTAGTCTCTAGCCAACTAAATCATATCTAATTTCACATTATAATTACATTAATCATAGACAAATTATACCAAGAAATTCAATGGGATAATTACATTAACTTGATTCCTCTTTAGAGTATTGGTATGTAGGAAGAATGCCCACACATGAGGTGTGAAGTGCATCTAACATATCCTTTACAAACTAACCCCTTCTCTCTCTTTCCCAAGTTTGCATTAGAGTTCAAGCACTAAGATTTCCTAAGAGTATTGAAGATTAAAATAGACACATGATGAGATTTGTGAGGTACCCAACCCTAAAATTTTAGTGATAGTGCAAAATAAGAATTTAGAACATAACCCAAAAAGATTTTAGTGTCAACACAATAGTGCTAGAATAAGACTAAAACACTTGACAATAGGGTGTCCTATTTTTGGCATTCCCATCCAATCAATAAATAAATTCTAGAGACCTATTTCTGACTATTTCACATTCTTTCTCCTATAGTATTAAACCTTGTCTTAGTCTAGATTAGCCAAAATCAGCTAAGTTATAATCTCTCTCACTTCATACTATATTTTTAAAAGGAAAAAATACAATCTATTTACATAAATTAGTAGGTTAATAAAATCATATTTATTTACTAATTTACATTCCTCAGCCCCTTTATTATTTAGGAATATAACTTTAATATTCTAAAAATAATAAAACACTCAAAATAATTTTCACATCTAATATGAATGCATGAAATGGTATATAAATAGTGGTTACTCAATCCACATGATAGGGGATAAGATCAAGTTCATTTCATTGAAGAAAAATATTATAGTGATAGTGAGATTTAGAGATAACATAACTACCAATATTGTTGGCAAGGGTATCTTGAATTTTGATAATGGGAAGACCAAGATAGACAAATTGTTTTATGTAAAAGGCTTGAAACATAACTTTCTTAGTTTAAGTTAAATTTGAAACCAATGACACACACTAAAATTTCATGATAGATGGTGGGATATAAGGAGAGCCAAATCATTAAGGCTAATTACCAATGCTGATAAGACTAATAATAATATGTATGTCTTAAATGAGATCAAGAAGGAGAGATAATTTATGATCAAGATGGATGAATTTTGGCTATGACATAAAAGTTTATGACACCTAAACTTTGATAATATGGTCAAGCTAATCTCTAATAAGTCTGTAAAGAATATGCCTAAAATCACCAAACCTATAAACACACTTTCCAAGGCATGTCAACATGGAAATCAAACCAAAATAAGGTTCAAATATAAGGATTATTATAATACAAGACCCTTAGCATTAATATACACTAATCTCTTTGGACCTACAAGAATCTAAAGCATTCAATGAGATAGATATTTAATGTTACTCATAGATGACTACACAAGAATGCCTTGGGTAGCATTATTGAAAGATAATTTAGAAGATCTTGATATGTTCAAGTCTCTTATTGAGAATGAAAAGAATGGAAAGATAAAATTCATAAGATATGAAAAGGGGGAGAGTTTTGGCCCAATGAGTTTGATGACTTCTTTGAGGCCCATGGGATAAGGAGATAGTTCTCAATAGCTATGACACCTCACTAGAATGGGTAGTAGAAAGAAATAAAGAATAAGATAGTTTAAAAAATGACAAGGACTATGCTAAATTAATCAATATTATCTGATGGGTACTAGAGAGAGGTAGTGAGAAATATATTCTACATTTTGAATAGAAGATGAATAAGTATTAATAGTAATAAAAATCTCTATGAACTATGGAAAGGTAAACTTGCTAATATGGAACACTTTAGAGTGTTTGAAAGCAATTGATTCATAAAAAAAGATTAGAAAGACATAGGTAAGTGTGATTCTAGGTCTGAGTAAGTAATATTCTTCGGGAAATCATCGGTAAGCTCAACCTATAGAAGTCATAATAAGAGTTTACAAAATATAGAGGAAAGCACCGATGTGAATAATGATGAGACAAGTTATAACAAGTCACACTCTCAGTCAAAGGATGCATCAAATAATTTAGAATTAAATAATGAAGAATATATATATATATATATATATGTGTGTGTGTGTGTGTGTGTGTGTGTGTGTGTGTGTGTGTGTGTGTGTGTGTGTGTGTGAGGAAGAAGAATAATTTGAGGAAAGACAAGATATAAAAGGTCCTTTAAGATAGATTCAAATAGATCATCCTAAATCACAAATCATTGTCAATAGGGATGTAGGTATGCAAACAAGGAGAAAGCTGTTAAGTAACCTAAATCAAGAGAATATTTCTCTATTATCTAATATTGAACCTAATCACCTTATATAAGCAATAAAATAATTTTTTTGGATAGGTTCTACGAATGAGTATTCAAACCAAATAAAAAAGAATGAGACTTGGGAACTAGTTTCTAGGCATAAAGACAAGAATGTCATTGTGACAAAATGGGTGTTTAGAAATAATTTGAATAAAGATGGAAAAGTCACTAGGAACAAAGATATATTGGTATGAAAAGGGTATACAAAAGTTGAAGGGATAGATTTTGAGGATACCTTTTCTCTAGTATCAAGATTGGAGGCTATTAGAGTTTTTATAGCATATCTAAGATTCAAAGGGTTCATGGTATATCAGATGGATATCAAGGTAGATTTTATGAATGGAAACATAGAAGAAGAGATGTATATAGATCAACCTGAGGTTTTCACATTATCAGGTAAAAAGGACTATGTATAGAGATTGAAAAAAGCTCTTTATGGTCTAAAGCAATCTCCTAGAGATTAGTATACTAAATGGACAAGTACCTATTGGACTAAAGATTCAAGAGAGGAGTTACGAATAATAATCTATAGATAAAGATAAAAAAATTATCATTAGTTGATAGTGGTTGTCTATGTATATGACATCATATTTTGTGGAAATATTAAAAATATGACTAATTCCTCTGTAGATGTGATGAAGGAGTTTGAGATGTCCATATTGGCAAAACTATCATTCTTCCTTGGGTTAAAAATCATTCAATTATAAAAAGGTATATTCATTTCACAAGCTAAGTACATAAGATATATTTTAAAGAAATTTAAGATGGAATATTGTAAGGTAATTAGCACCTATAATCGTAGGGTGTAAGTTAAGCAAGGAAGATGAATCTCCAAAGTTAAATCAGACATCATATAGGTTAATGATTAGAAGTATAATATACCCTACTACCTATATACCTAATATCATGAAATCAATAGGCCTTCTGAGAATATTTCAAGTATAACAAAAGGAAAATAATTATCAAGTAGTCAAAAGGATAATTAGGTATCTTAGAAGGACTATGGAGTTTGGGTTGTGTTATCCAAGGATAAAGGAGTTAAACTTAATGGTCTATATAGATGTACATTAAGAAGGGAGTATAGATGATAGTAAGAACACTAATGGAGGATCTTTATTCTTAGGAAAGTGCTTAGTATCATGGATAATCAAAAATAAACCACAAGTGGAATTATGTATTTGTAAGGCTGAGTACATTACAATAGATTCATGTTTCACTCATGTATTATGGATGAGATGAACCTTAAAGGACTACAAAGTGGAGTATGATAGTCTTAGTCTTATTTATTATGATAGTAAAGGTGCCATAATAATATCAAAGAATCGAATCATGCACTCAAGTACTAAGCACATTCCCATTAGATACCATTTTCTAAGACATAGGTAAGTGAATAAAATGTCAAGATTGAGTATGTATCTATTAAGGATCAAATTATAGATATTATATCCAAGCCACTTCCAAAAACAACAATTAAACATCTAAGATAGGAATTGGGTGTAATTACTACCCCTAGTAGTCAGTAATTAAGTCAAGTATTTATGATCTAATTAGGTGGTTCATCAGGTCTAAGAGCATGTGAGTAGTGCCAAGAAGGTATGAATGGAGATAGGGGGAACATGTTTGAATGATTTTTCATTGATTCATAATCCTACGTGTTGAGTTTTCTAGATACAAGTGGTGTGATCCAATAATTTGTAGGTATCTCTTTATCATTAATGTCAAAGGGGGATAAATTTCATAATGGGGGATAAATATCCTATTGAGAGAAGTTTCTGAAAATGGTTGCCATAAATGATAAAGGGGGAGACTGTTGAGTATTATCATTGATGTCAAAGGTGCATCTTGTGAAGGTTTATGTCAAAGGTGTTTAAGGATAATTGGTAGTGTGTGATGTGACAAGGTACATGAAATATTCTTTTCATAAGATCATGTTGTCATGAGATAAAGTTAAAAAGATAATTTTAAGGAAACTAATGTATTTTATCTACATGCAAGGTACATGTCATTGATGTCAAGTGCATAAGAAGCCTAGTCATGACATGAAGAGGTATGTGCATTGAAAATTAATGAAAACAATCATGTGAAGGTTTTATGTCACTATTTGATAATGTAATTGAGGTATATAATATTTCATGAGAGTTTTGGGGTGAGCCTATAGGAGTAGGACCTTTAGTCTAAGTCTGCACCTAGACCACTCTTAGATCCTACCTAGACTAATGAGGTATGAATATCATATTTCAAGGTAAGTATGCACATGTGAGCATGAGTAGAGGTGAGATAAGTTTATTTAGACATGAACATAATGTTTGAGGTCAAAATTTCAAAGAAAAGTGCATGAATCACTATTTTAGGCCTTCTTAAGCTCATAAAATGAGGTCTCAAACTTGAGAAACAAATGCAAGCATTCATTGGAACATGTAACCTCTACATTGGAGTCTAAGATATTAAGGAGAGGTGGGAAAGGGTCCTAAATAAGTTCTCTATGTATTGGTTTTGGATTCAAGTGGTAGTCCTTTATGAATAATTATTAACACTAAAACCTTTATTAAACCTCCCTAAAACCCTAATAAGGACCTGATATGAAATATTTTGTTCATAACAGATCAAGATGGATTAAAATAACTAAATAAGATATTTAAACTTGTATTCAACTATCCTAGGTACCTCTAGGTGGTGATAGTTAGTTAGATGAGAGATAAAATATGCATAGACAGGCCTATTTGTCAACAAGTTATTGTAGCTATAAAAAGTTAAATTGGTCAAGAAAAGAATATGGATTTTAAAATAATATAGACACTTATTTTACATGCCCATGATGATTTATATATAGGTTATAGAATTTAAGTGTTCTAATTTTGTCATCCAAGTTAGCTAGTCGTAGAAAAAATTAAGGGTGTAGATAATGTAAAACCTAGGTAGAGATGAAGAGATAGATATGAGGGTATGTGCCTAATATATTAATGGAATAAAGTGTATAAATAAATTTATTATGAATTATAGGTCATGATCATGCTTTTTATAATATTTATAGGCTAGTGTATATGGTGAAAATGTTAATCACAAAATAACATGTCTAGTTTAAATAGGTCTATGAAACATAGGGTCAAGAAATTGGTCTGGAAGACCGATATTTTCCATTTGATCATATAAATTTTCTATCTAAGGATGGTCTTGAGATCTCATATGAATTTTCATATACATCATGATTCATGACAAGTGTCTACATAGGGATTAGAGGTATAATTCATCATGACTAGTTTTTGATGTGAATTGATAGTTTTGAGTGTGAATATAGGATTGTAAGAAGGGGATGTTAGTATAGTGTTAGTGAATTAAATAAAAATCCAAAAAAACAACACTAATGCTATCACCTTAATCCTATCTTAGTGGGGGAGCATAATAACAATACCAAATGAGAAACACAACTAAACTACAAAAGACAAAGAAATCCTTCACCTTCCTTAGATGCTCCAAATAGTTTGTTGAAGTGGATTGCTTAGCTTGTGCTCAATGAGTCTTCATCAAAGGATTTTTTTGGATCCTTTTCTCCTTGGCACCAATGGTTTTATGATGGTTTGGCTTGGCTCAATAATTGGTCATTATAACACTAGTTTCATGAGGCTTTAGAATGATTTGTGCATGATAACTTTACACTATCCAAGTTTTTTGAGGTCATTTGGGCATGATAAATTTGGATTTAAAGATCTTGAAATTCAATAGGCAAGGCCTCCTATTTATAGATTTTTGAGAATGATCAAAATGAATCTAAACCATCTATCTCAAGATAAATATGTGTGGCTAAGAATCCATTTAATTTTGGAGGCCAAATTCAATAAATGCCCTCATAAATATTTGGGATATAGGGGAATTAAATAGGAATGGAATGTTTTAATGAGGTATGGGAGGGTTTAATTCTAATATTGTATGCATTTATGGCCTAGGGATGTCTTGCCAAGAAATGATGTCATTTGATGATGCAATTATTCAATATCAATTTCTAAAAAGAAATATTCAATAAGTTCCATGGAATTCTTAATTAGGCTCTTGATTTAGATTGATTATCTTTAAACATGATTAATCAAATTTGATGCAAATTTTGGCAATTGGTGCACAAATTAATCAAATTGGTCAAAATTTAATAGTATTGGCTCAAAATTTTACTAGATTAGAATTAGAAGGTGATGTTAGATGTGTTGGATCCAATGTCCCATTTAGGATGTTACCAACACAAAATAAAAAAAGACACATGTCTCATGTAACAAATTTAGTAGAAAAGAGTAATCCAGAGCACCTAGGTGCAAAAATGTCATTTTGACTTGAAATGATATGATCAAAGTTAGTTGTCTCTTAAATTGTATTACCTCGTTTCATGAGACATTGGCCAAAATTGACACTTAAATATGATAGGTTTTAATTTTTTAATGTGATTTAGTGTTTCTAGATCAAATTGTGTATTTTGATATAAATTGGTCAAAACCCTGATTGGAGGTCATTGGTGGCCACCTTTAGGTGTCTACATTGAGTAAATGAGTTGTAAAGATGTTCTTAATCATTTATATCCTGAGTGAAGGTGTTTCAATCATTTGGTGATAACCCTAAGGTCGTCAATATTATGTCTACATGTTTTATTTGTCATAATTATGTAGCTTAAGTGTGTTTAAGCTTCTTTATTGTAAGATAGACTTTTGAGGTACACATGCCTAATAGGATAGTTTGTCCTAAGAGATATTTATTGGTATGAATGAAGGATGTAGGTATAATATTCCATGGATGGGGTTAGAAGAGTTTTTTTGGATAAGTTTTTTAATGGTTTTTAGTTGTTTCAAAAATCCATCTAGGCCAAAGAAGATCAAGTTTTGGTGTTAAGAGGATAGATCTAATGTAATTAGGCATCCATGAGACCTAAAGGAGGAGTTAGGATTAATTGAGTTGTTAAAAAACAAAAGGGCTTTAAATTAAATTTAAATCATGTTAATAAGATGTTATAAGACCTATTTTATGGCCTAATTATGAGGTGGAATGTGTGTGATTGACTAAGTGGTGTGTGACCATGTCTCTAGTATATATACAAGGTTTTTTAGGCCTATTTGAGTGTGTGAAAAACAAGTGAATAAAATCATGAATAATTGAATAGAAGGAGGTCTTGAAATTAGAACATAACAAACGAGAAAATTTTTGGTAATAAAAATTCATGAGGTGGTTGAGTTGGTGATGATTCACTTAGAGAGTTGGTGCTTCCTTGTAAGGAAGTGGTTGGTAAAGCCTAGTCAAGTGGGTGCTTGAATTTATTAGGGTTCGTGCTCTAAGTTGAGTTGGTCCTCAACTAAATTTGATCTTATGTTTTATAGGACTATAGTCCATTTATAGAGATCATAGTGGGTTTTCTTCCCATTGAGGGTTTCTCACTCATATATGTGTTATTTTGTTTCATTCTCATATAAATAGTTCTTTATGTTTTGGTAAATCTCTATGTTTATTTCATAGTTCATGAATGATTGAGTATAATTAAAAAAAATTAAACAATTATTCAACCCCCCTCCCCCCTTTAGTAATTTTTCTTCCAACACAAACTAGTATAGGGAGGTATGATAGCGGATAAGGGTGTGATATAATTTATGGATGGCTTGCCCCAAATCCTATATAAAAGTTAGGTGAAGGTGAATAGGGTTATCTAACATGAGGTCCCATCATGAAGATGTAAATCACTATAGGTTCCTTACCCTAATGTTGGTGCTTTTTATTGATGAAGGTGATCATTTCAGTTGTATACTCAAGATCACTTCTATCCTTTACTATTTGTAAAAATAAAGGATTATGGGCAATGGAATAAGGAAGAGTCCCATAGTCAGTAGTTATAGTAGTAACATGGATATTCATAAGATATGTATTATGTACCACATGATATGGTAAACATTCTTTAGATTATTTATGAGGATTAGTAAATCTTATCATGTTAGTTTAATTTTGTTGTATAACTCATCAACCATATTTTGCATGATGAAAAGATGATTTATACACTTACTAAGGAAATGGAAATGTAAATATAAAAATGAATGAGATTGAGCTGGTCAATTTAGTTAGACTAATCATATGAAATAAAAATATGGAATTATACTAGGTCAAGCTGGTCAACCTAGTTGAAAAAGGTGAGATACCAGAAAGAATTATAAGCATATTAAGTCATACTAATCGATCTAGTTCAAAAAATAGGAAAATAAAAATAATTTTAAAAAAAAAGGTCAATTTATTCAACCTAGTTGGATGAATAGAAAATAAACACTTTATATTATGACTAGGTTGAGTTGGTTGACCTAGATAGAAGAGTAGGAAAATAGAATAACTTGTAAGCAAACTAGGTCAAGTTGGTCTATCTAATTCTATAACCTAGAATTTTTTTAATGGTCTAAATATGTAAAATTTAATTATAAATATAGAAAATAAATCTTAAGTACATAAGCAACTATGTCAAACTAGTTGAAATACACAATAAAGTACTTTTATCAAAGTTAGATAATACAATACCACAAAGAATAACAAACACCAATTAGTAATAATGTAATTTATATGCTAATTAATTGTTCAAAAATAAGATCAATAATTTTTACTAAATGTTTTGATTTATAATGTAGGATTCTAAAGATACTTTCTTTTCCATTGTATAGTGTTAGCCCATAGTATAGATAATTTCCATTGTGTAGTGTTAGCTAATTTATTAAATAAACATACAAAAACATATAGTAAATGAACATACAAGCTAATATAGTTCTCACCAAAGCTTATGGAACAAAGGATGTAAGTAAAGATATAAAAAATAATCAAAGATAATTATATTCAAGTCAATATATAATTAATCTAAGCTAGGATACATACAATTCAATCTATCATTATGCAATATCTACTTCTAAAAATGAAGAACTAAGAATACTTACCTTATTGGAGTGAACCCATCATGCCTCAATCTCTCCCTTGACCAATGTTGTTTTAGAATAGGTTATTATGGTTTGTAAGTATATTAAAGATAAATCATCTCTATATGCTAAAATACTTCTCCAATGCATCCAAGACCTAAGAAATGAAATCCTCAAATGATAGTATAAACAAATTTATGAGCTATAATGATGAACAATTGAATGATCCTCTCTTTATAAATGAAATGAAGGGGTATTTATAGCCAAGGATGAACCCTAAACCCTCTCAAAAATTTAACTAATAAGGTTAGCTCAATTGACCTTGTTTAGTGGAAAAAAGAGTCATTAGGCCTCAAACTAGGTCAACTAGGTTGATAGATTTCTATAATGTGTGCATAATTCCCAACAAGGTTGACCAAGATGACATAGTATAAAAGTGAAGAAAATTGGTGTATTCTTAGCTAGGGGATATTGATTCATTAAAAACCATACACATGAAAGAATTGAAAACATGCATTGATTTCATGCCATTACCTAACTTTAATTATTTTCCTTTAATCACTTTCTTTGATCTTTTTTAGCCCTCTTGAAACAAATCCTCCACCCATTCTTAAAATTTTTGATCAATTTTGAATTCAATAGACTTTAAGTCTTCTTGATTATATAACCTTATTTCTTATGTTCTTAACATCTCTCTCTCTCTCTCTCTCTCTCTCTCTCTCTCTCTCTCTCTCTCTCTCTCTCCTCTCTCTCTCTCTCTCTCTCTCTCTCTCTCTCTCTCTCTCTCTCTCTAGTTTTATCACCATCCTCTCATGCTCAATTTCAACTACTTCACTCTCTTTTACTTGGTTCATCCTTGTATATTATCATCTAAGTTCTTAAGTTTCAAAGCCTAATTATTGGTTCCATAGTTATCTGATTCCACATTAGGTATCCTATGATCATTAAAATACCTCCTTTTACTCCTCATATCCTAACAATAACCCAAATTACAATCACAAACTCTTCATACAATCCACTTTTCATCTCTCAAGGCCTAATGGCTTGTAACCCTATTTTTGGACAAATGTAGCAGTTGGGAACAATATACAAAGCTTCTAATAAAAAAAGTAATATAAAGTACCCTTTATCACCTTACACCTCCTCATAAAGTTAATTGACTCAAATCCTAGGTTAGAACCCTTAACTCAATACTCCTCCTAATTAGGTCTTTTAGGCCTAATTTGAAGACACAATTAATGATACCACACATTACGGCCTAGAATCAACCCAAAAACACCAAATTATTTTAGATCATGATAAATCACATAGGATTACAAATTTATAACAAATTTAAAGGTTGTAAATTGTATATATACAAGATGCAAGTCTAAAACCCTAGCTTAGGTTTTGATAGGCCTAAGACAAGGATTAAGGCTATAAAAATGAGATAATTTGACTTTTAAGACACTTTAAATCCTTAAAATACCTAATTAAGGTATTTCCCACCTTTATAAAATTACTCCAATAGTTTTAAGTTAAATATTAACCATACAATATATTTAACAAGAAAAAATACAAACTCTCCATATAATCCACTTTTCCTCTCTCAAGGCCTAATGGTTTGTAATCTATATTTTGGATAACCTAGTCATTTTGAACAATATAAAAATATTATGATAAATATAAAGGAACTTTCAAGAACCCTTTATCCCATTACAACTTTTCACAAATTTAATTGACATAACTCCCAAGATAGAACCCTTAACTCAATACCCCATTCTCCTAGTTAGGTCTCTTAGGCCTAGTATGAAGACATAGTAAATGATACCATATAGTAAGAAATAAAATAAACCCAATAAAAAAAACTGTTTTATTCCATGATAAATCACATTTTATCACAAATTTTTAATGAATTTCAAGGTGGAAACTCTAAATATACAATATGCAAATCTAAAACCCTGCCTTAGGTTTTGACAGGTTGGAGGCAAGGCCAATGGCTATAAAAATGAGATAATTTGAATTTTAAGACATTTTAAATCCTTAAAATACCTGATTAAGGATTTTTACACCTTGATATATCTATTCCAATAGATATAAGTTCAATATTAACCCTCTAATATCTTTAATAATCAATATTTTAAATTTTTTGAGTTCTTATGCAAGACTTATAAGATTGAGATTATACTAAAGAAATAACATGAATTTAACACCACTTAAATAAAAATTAATACTATTTTTGGGTATATAATATCTCATTACACCTTCATGAATGGCAATTTTAACATGAAACATCATCATTAGTCTTATGGATACAAGTTTACAGAGTTTTATTCTTTCGAGAGGAGTATCTATACAAAATGAGGGATTACATTGAAAATTACACTTTAAGAGTGATTTTGAGCATAAAAAATGTTAGGAAAAAATAATTTGAGTTTTAATTCTTACCAAAATACATTGGTAACTCAAGGTAATCTTCTCAAATGTTCTTCATTCTTTGTTTACACTTTCATGGATAGTCTTCCACAAGAGATATATGATAACAGGGTTTTTTATTTTGGAAAATTAATTTTATTTATATTTTTAAACAATAAAATTACAATATATACATTTTATGGGATTATAAATACCTCTTACTTAGTCTTACAATGACCATTTTACCTTTAACACTAATATAATACTTAATTTCCTTGACTGTCAACACACAGTCTGTTGATACAGAACTATACCAATAATCAAACCCAATGTTTGGTATTTAAGGAGTATAAATATGAATTAATTAATTTAAAATAAAAAATATATAATTCAATAAAAATATTACACACAAAAATAACATTATATTTATTGATTTTTATATCATAAAACATTATAGACAGTTCCTTATCTCTACATTGTCCTTCATGGACTAGACTATTCTTATTCATTTTCCTTCATATTTCCCCCTAATATTAAAAAATTACTAATATTAATGAATATATAATACCATTACAATGATCATATGCTAAATTCTTCATGCATTATATTCTTCTCTTTATTCCAAACATGCAAATAAACTTCTTATTCTTAGCCAACCCACATAAGGTAAAAGTTACAAGATAATGTTTTATTGATTTACATTATTATTTCATATTATTAACATTAAGATACACATGAAAACTAAATTAGTACCATATATGACCATTTAAAAAAATTCACTAACATTGGATTAAACACAAGACTCCAAAACACCCCACAAGCTAGTTTAGGAAATTAAAATTTTCAAAATAGCCATTTTGGTGGGAAACTCCAAAAGGATAAAAACACACAACTTAAAGATTGTATAATGAATATAACACCTATAATATGACCCTATAATACCTATATCAACCTAAAAATAACAAATATGTTCATTAAAACACTATAAAACATACTTACTCCTTTATTACATGGCAATGCTCTACATCAAACTCTCCAAATGGGAGAAATTTCAGATCCTTCTCAAATTTTCTTGGTACAACTTATTTATTGATTTATAATTATTGATTTTAAGGTATTATAAAATCCTCTTACTATTTTTCCTCTTGTCTTTCTCTTTTATTCTTAGTTGGTTCTTATTTCTTCATCCTCTTGCCTTGGCTTGTTTCTTTTCCAACTTATATTCTACCTCTATGAAGTACTTGACATGTTTTAACTCCTTGTTTACCTTATCTTCTATGTTATCCATATCTGATTTATATTCATCACAATTTTATTCAATTTTTTGGTTATCATGTTTCACTTCCTCTTCTATTCCATACCTTATTTCTTCATTCTTCACGGTTTGTTCAAGTACTCCTGACTAGTCTATATTCTCATCAATGTTTCCTCCTTGGTATTAATTAAATAATGGATCCTCATAACTCTATTATTCCTTGATAATTATCAAAATATCCTTTATATCCTCTTTGGTTGCATTCTCATATCACTCTACCTTATTGAGGTGACTCTTATTATAGAATCTTAGCTTATCTTCAAATTCCTTATCATTGACCCATTCAAATTCTTATTAACATAACACTTCATGGTAACCTTAGCTATTTATTTCATCATGCACAAACCCAAAAAACTTATATACAACATGATTAATATAATAAATTAACTTCTTACCTTGTTCTATCTTCATCATCTTATTTTTTTATATATGGTTTCCCTTTGCCTTCATAATTTATCTTGATTGATATACCATTGCCTCATACCATGTATCTATTATTGATTTTATCACCTATTTCATTATCTCCTTATATAGTTTTTGAAGGTTCAAACCATACCCATCTTCTTCATTAACTTCTACTACCATAAGTTGTTCTTAAATCTCATCTTCACTATGTGCTAAATTAGACACTTCTACTTGATGCATATTAGGTTTGACAAGCACCTTAATAGGTGTTTCATATTTTAAATTCTTCTTATTCAAAATATGCATGTCATTTATGCTTACTATTCTTATTTCTTTCAATATTTGAGTCCTCAAATTAGACTAATGTTTATTTCAATCTTGTACCTACACAAACACATGATACTAAATCCTTAGATTTAAAAACCTAAAGCTTTCTTTCCTCCATATTATCCTTCTTCATAAGGTCCTTCTCACCTCCCTCTTATTCACTCATCATAATCTTCTTCATCTCCTCATTATTCTACCTACATAACAACTTCTTCTTCCCCTCATTATCTCTCATCACAATCTATCTTCTTCTCTCCATGAGTAGCCTTATAATCCACTTAACCTTATTTTCATTCATAACCCAACCATAACATTATATTTATTTTTATTTCATGAGATCCACCAATATGTTTATCTTCTCTAACCTTTTATCTATCTCACTCATATCTTCTTCAACATCTAACCCCTTTATCTTTGGGTCTTCATTCCTCTCTATTTCCTTGTGGTAGTATAGCTCAACCATGACCTTCATATTACCTTGTCCAAGTGTTTTCAACTTTTTAACCCTATTTTCCAAGTATTTTTCACCTTATAACTATGAATCACACTTGGAGTCTCTTTTATCTCTCTTGAAATTATAATATCTCTCTTATTAGTGATACTCTACCACCAACATCTCAAATCACTCTTAATGTATTCTTAAAACTTAACTTCTTTCATTTTCCAAAAATCTCACAAATCAACTTTCATTAACCTCTAAAAATAACCTATACTCAAAATCTTAATCTATACCAAGATATTATTTACTTTGATACCACTTGATGCATACCAAACCATACACTTGAAATAATTCAAAACATTCACTAATTTCATGCCATTATCTATATTTAATTATCTTCCTTTAACCCCTTTCTTTGATATCTAAGAGCCCTATTGAAACAAATCCTCTACCCTTTCTTGAAACTTTTCATCACTTTTGAATTCAATAGTCTTTAAGTCTTCTTTCTTGTATAACCTTATTTATTATGTTCTTGAGATATAAACACTAATCATCCACTACTATCTATCTTTCTCTTTAGGGTCATCACCATCCTCTCGTGCTCAATTTCGACTACTTGACACTCTTTTACTTGGTTCATCCTTGTACATTTTCATTTTGGTTCTTAAGTTTCATAGGCCAATTCTTGGTTCCATGGTTAGTTGACTCCACCTTAGGTATCCTATGATAATTAAACTACCTATTTTCACTCCTCCTCATATCCAAAAATAACCCAAACTCTAAGCATGAACTCTTCATAAAATCTACTTTTCCTCTCTCAAGGAGTAAGGGCTTATAGTTTTGTTTTAGGACAACCTAACTGTTGGGAATAATATATAATATTTTGATCAAGATAATTTCACTTTAAAGTACCCTTTATTCTATTAAAACTCGTCATAAAGTTCATTGACATAACTCCCAAGGTAGGACCCTTAACTCAATACCCCCTTCTCCTAATAAGGTCTCTTAGGCCAAATTTGAAGACACACTAAATGATACTGTATAGCATGATCTAGAATCAACCTAAGAAAACCAAATTATTTTAGACTATGCTAAATATTATAAGATCATAAATTTTAAATAAATTTCAAGGGTGAAAACTCTAAATATACAAGATGAAGTCTAAAACCCTAGCTTAGGTTTTGACAGGTCGAAGACAAGGCCAAGGGATATAAAAATGAGATAATTTGACTTTTAAGACACTTTAAATCCTTTCAGCACCTAATTAATGGTTTTACCACCTTGATAAACCTACTATAATAGTTTCAAGTTTAAAATTAACCCTCGAATAGATTTAACAATTAAAAATATATAATTTATGAGTTCTTGTATGAGACTTACAGGGTTAAGAACATACTAAAAGAACTAAAGTGAATTAAAAAAACTATTAAATAAAACATAAGACTATTTATAGGTCTATCATATCTCATTACACATTCATAAATGGTAATTTTAACATGAAACATCACCAACATTATTATGCATGCAATTTTATAGAGTTATGTTCCTTCTAGAGGACTGCATGCACAAGAATGAGGGCTTAGATTGAAATTTACAGTTTGAGAGTGGGATTGAGCATAAAACAGTGGTATTAAACAAAAAATTGAGTTTTAAATCTTACTAAAATACACTAGGAACTCAATAAAAACTTCTCAAACCTTCTTCATTCTTTATCAACACTTTCATACATAGTCTTCCATAAGAGTTAGAGGATAACATGGTTATTTATTTTAGAATATTGATTTTATTTCAATTATTAAACACTAAAATGTAAATATAATATTTAAATGGATTATAAATACCTCTCACTTAGTATTCCAATGACCATATTTTCATAAACAATCTTTAACACTAATAAAATACTCAATTTCTTTGACTATCATCACATAATCTATTGATACAGAACTGCAAAAATAATTAAATCCAATTCATACTATTTAATGAGTTTTAATATGAATTAAATACATTAAAATAAAAAATATATAATTTAATTCAAACATTAAACACAAAATTAAAATTATTTCTATTGAGTTTTATATCACAAAACATTATAGATAGTCCCTTATCTCTCCATTATCCTTCATGGACTGGACTATTATTCTTCATTTTCCTACATATTTTCCTCTCATATTAAAAAATTAAAAATAATAATAATTACTCTCTACTAACCTAATAATATTCACACACTAACTTATTTTTTGCATTCTATTCTTCTCTTTATTCTAGACACACAAATAAACCTCCTATTCTTGGCCAACCCATGTAGGGTGGTAGTTGCAAGCTAATATATATATTTTTTACGTAATTATTTCATGTTATGCACATTAATACACCTATTCAACCAACTATGACAATATATTACCATTTCCAAACATTTAATAACATTGGATTACACATAAGACTCCAACCAACCCCACAAGCTAGTATAGGAAACTCAAATTTTCAAAATAGCCATGTTGGCTGTAAACACCAAAAGGACATAAACAAACATATAAAATACTATATAATTAATTTAACACCTATAAGACCTATATCAACCAAAAAATAAAAAATATGATCATTAAAACACTATCAAATGTACTAACTCCTTTATTACATGGTGATGCTCAACATCAACTATTAATGAAGGTAAATTACTTAGGGAAGTGTATAAGCAGGTTGTAATTTATTATGGATTTGGATAAAAGTAGATTTTAGTGGTTTTAGGTAATTATATAGGGATAAAATATCTTATAAATCACCAAAGATCTACCAACCCCTTTCCTATTATACCCTTTAAGGCATGCACTTGAATAGATTGAGACTTAACATGTTCTTGCAAGAGAGAAAGTATTAGTAAAAGATAAAGTTAAAAATATTTTATGTATAAATAAATTACTACAAATTTATTATGCATGCATTTATAACTAATTATTTAATATTATATATTTATAATAGGTAGAGTTAAACATTGAATTTATGTTAATAAGAGATAATTATGTCAATATTTAATCCCTTAATTAATAAATTATAGAGGTTCCATTAATAATCAATTGATCATATTCCAAGAATCACTATATTTTTAGGTTTTATTTTTTTATTTATTTTATTTAGTATAAAGTTTTTTTGCTAATTTTTATTGATATAATAATTTAGCTAATTATGGTTCCAATTTCTTATTGATTCTATTTTTGGTAACTAAAGGGAAAAATAAGGATGAAGGGGGATAAAATGTGAATCCTCTTATGTCCTTGGCCCAAAAATATAGTCCAAATCATTTCCTTCAATCATGTACATCTCTATGACTAGTGTATTAAGTAAATTTATCCCCTGATCTATGATTTTATATCTCCTATAACTATTTTTTTTTTGTGAGTTAGATGTATTTTTCAATCCATGCTACTAAATTTCCCTATGTGTATGAAAACTATCATACATCGATTTTCATTTAGGACTAGTGATATAGAGTAAGAATAAACTAAAATTTAATTCTATGTTCATAGTGTGGGATTATGATTAGATTGAAACAAATAAAAAAAATCCTTCTTAAAAATTAGAATAAAACTATGTTAAAGGCACCATTATGTACTTGATGACAAAATTTTGCATCATATTTGAATGCGTAATAGCATGCTATGAAATAAAAACCATATTAGGATAACTTTTGACACTTATCAAGGGTTAAAACACCTTTAAAGTATACTATAGGTAATAATTTTACCCTCTAAAGGTATATATTTTGGGGTGTGTTAGTGTGCATACACACACTCATAAACTCTGAGTGTTATGCATTGCATGTGTCTTCCTAATATGAATATTTGAAGTCCCTTAACCTTACTTAAGTATCTATTTATTCCTAATAGATTCCAAGTTAAAGGTTTTATTGGTTAAGTAGCTTCTCCTTATTTTAATTAATTGACAACTTCTTATAAGGCAGATAAGAGTGCTAGGGTAGATAACCTTATGAAATAAAATTTATATTATCCATTTACAACTACTAAAATAAGTACAATAAAACATCTTCCATATATAATAATAATTTGTACATTAAACACAAGAATAATAAACACAAAATGTACTTTTTATCACAAGGTAATAAAAGTATTTTTATATAAAAATCATTGTTATCCATACTAATATAAAATGCATAGGATGAATACCAACTTTGAAAATAAACCATTCCTGGTTAAAGATGCATACTACGTATATTATATGTAACACAAATATTGTTACTTGTCCAATCATATAAGCATAATATTTGGCTTTGGGGTCATGACACCATACATCATTACCAAATAGTCAATGACATGCTTAACTTTAATGTATGATGATAACCACTTATACTACATGCAATTTTAACATGATTTAATCTAATCTAACATATGATAGAGTAATATAAGAGGAATATATATAATTGATAGTTCAACATAAGTAGGTATCACATCATAAGATATTATATCCATATTTAGCATAATTAATTGGTTTCATCCAAAAAATAAATATAATGTTAATCATCTCTTGACTTTCCTGTAGATATGAGATAAATAATTTGTAGTTATCTCATATCTCTTTGTCACAAAGTTGATAATATAAGATGATAATAACATTATGTCAAAGAGTAAAATTCAGCTTTTATTCTTATAAATAAGAGACTAATTGGATTACCATACTTTTATTCAATACCAAGTACAATTATAAATCATAATAATTGATTTTGAAATCATCAACCATGCTTATTAATCTTTTGCTTTTTTATAACTATAATATTTTTACAAGCACAAGGTTAACTACAACTCATTACAAGTGTATCAACAAGAACTAGTTGTCAAATAAAAATGAAAATTAAGTAAGATTCTAAGATTATACAATATAATTTATCAAGTAATAGATTAACTATGAGTTTAATATAACCCACATCTTCTACTTTGAGTAACATAGTAATTTATACTAATTTATTGTCAACTAATCAAGTCATTACATTAAACCAATGGAAACCAGTCAACAACACACTTGCCACTTAAATTAAGTTTATATTATCAATATTAATATAACTAAGGATATTAGAAATTTAGTTAATTTAACCCTATGCCTTTTGATAAGGAATAATAGAAAAAAATAATAAATTCTAAATGATTATGCACAATATGTAATATTGAGTATGTCAACATTTTAACATACCACCATTACTTTGAAAAAAAATATTAATTCCTATAACTTGTTAAGTGAAGTGTAAATATAAAACACACCCTTGAAAATTGAATTTTCCATATCTATTTCACTATAATCAAGTAAATACACGTAAGATAAAAAACATTAAGCATTACAGCCATCACAAGATCCATAGTGTGGATACCATTATTAAGAAGGCATAATATAATAATTTGAAATTATTATAATAATCATTAGTGGAATTGAAACTAATACATTAAAATATTCTAAATGATTAAACTTGAATATTATTGTCAACATAGTCAATGTATAAATACACTAATACTAGTAGCAACATGAAGCCATGAGGCATATGATTAGATAGGTAAAGAAATCACTTAACTAATATATTATTAAACATTAAAATTACATATAAGCATTACATAAACATAACATAGATTCATGAATACAAAATTGAACAATACCATCAATATAAAATGCATCATTTCAACCTTTATGTAAATAAGAAACATCTCATTTTAATATTACTCTCTTGACTAATATTTAATCAATACAAAGATTAATATGTATGAACATATAATGTAAGTTTAGATTCAACATACATAATGCTGAAACTAATTTACATAGAAAAAATAGAAAGAGGAGTGTGAACCAACATACCACTAATAATCCAACATGCCACTAATATGAAGATCAATGTGTGATGAAAATAAGAATCATACAAGGTGAAAATCCCACCCTTCCAATCTAATGAGCCCTCCATTGGTGTCCCTAGACACCCCATCCATAAATTAGATGGTGGAATCAAGTGGTTGGATATTTAGTAAAGGTAAAGAGTATGGGTTACATTCTAATCCATTGATGATGTTGTGTTGTGGAGCCTATTTCTAAATTACAATGTTTTTTCAAATATTTTATAATTTGAATATATTGTACACTCTATACATTTTTCTCTTTAGGGTTCAAGAAACTATTTTGGGTTGATTTTGCCCATGGTTCTGGTACCCATTATTTTGTAATACCATTTTTGTTGATATATTATGTATTGATCGATATTTCATAGGTAACAAATTATGAGAACAAGTGTTTGAGAAGTATGAATAAAGTGTATGAATTTAGGAGGGTTTGTTGAGCACAACTCCAAATAATATTTATTCATTATAATTGTGAGAAGACTGATCAGAGAGTGTTTTTTACTCTCATGGCTTGTAATAAAATTTGAGAAAGTGTTTCTTGGTGGATGTATCCCACATTGGGTGAACCATGTTATATCTAGTCTTCTTGTTGTGCATTTTATTTCTATTCTTTCTACATCTCTATTTATATCTATTATTATTATTATTATTTTGTGAAATTATTTTGCATCAATTTCTATATTTATTCCTAACAACTGGTATCAAATCTTCAGGTTGTATTTGCTAAAGTATCGAATCACAAGAAGGGTTATTAGTTCAAATGGGAGCTATGGTTGATGATCATTGATCAAAGGTTTAAAATTTCAATAGATATAACTTTGGTCTATGGAAGATGCAGGTGGAGGATTACCTATATCATAAAGACCTCCATGCTCTATTGGGAGGAAAAGTAAAGAAACCAATAAGTATGATAGATGAGGCTTTGGAACTGCTTGATAGAAAAGTACTTTGGGTGATTAGGTTATGCCTTACATCTTTAGTCATGTTTAATATATCACATGAGAAGATCAGAGAAGGTCTCATGAATGCATTAGGGAAGTTATATGAGAAACCCTCTACTTATAATAAAATAATTTTAATGAAAAATTTATTTAATATGAAGATTTCTAAAAATGATTCAGTTATTGATCATTTGAATGAATTTAGTATAGTTGTGAGTATGTTAAATTCTATAAAAATAGATTTTGATGATGAAGTTAGGGCTTTGATTATTTTGTGTTCTTTACCAGAGAGTTGGAATAACCTAGTAATGGTTGTGAGCACCTAAGTCTCTAATAATGCCAAATTGAAGTTTGAGAATGTCATATGAGTAATCTTTAGTGAGGAAATGTGATGGGAAAGTTCTAGGGAGACTTCAACTTTAGATGATACTTTGGTAGTGGAGAGTAGAGGGAGACAAAAATTTAGAGGAAAGTGAAAGTGTGGAAAGTCAAATGGTCTTGGAAGGTCAAAATCAAGGGCCAAAATGGTATGTTGGCACTGTGGAAAGACTGGGCATGTAAAGAAGGATTGTTGGTCTCTTCAGAATAAGAACAAAAATTAGGAAGACACCAAAGAGGTGAATGTGGCAACAAGTAATAATTTTTAGAATGCATTAATTATCTTAATTGATAATATTATTGAGTCTTGGGTTTTATATTTAGGGGCTTCTTTTCATGCTACACCATATAGGCATTATTTTATTAATTATATTCAAGGAGATTTTGGACATGTTTACCTTGGTGATGATGAGCCTTACAACATACTAGGAAAAGGAAGTGTTTAGATCATGATGTAGAATAGGAAAATTTGGCTATTAAAGGAGGTTAGGTATGTGCCTAAGTTGAGATGAAATTTAGTATCCATAGGACAACTAGGTAGTGAAGGTTATATGGTGATATTTACAGTAGATTCTTGGAAGGTGACCAGGGGTGTTCTTGTGGTAGTAAGAGGTAAGAAGGTTTATACCTTATATTTATCAAGTAGTTCTGATTATTTTAATTTAATTGTTAAAGATGCAGATATAACTTTGTGGCATAATAGGCTTGGTCACATGAGCCAAAAGGGTATGCAAATTTTGAAGGATCAATTCCCTGAATTGAAAGGATATGATTTACATTTTTATGAATCTTTTGTGTATGGAAAATAGAAAAGGGTAAAGTTTATCAAGGTTAGACCTATGAGGAAGGAGAATAAGTTAGAACTAGTTCATCAAATGTATGGGGGCTAGCTTAGGTATCTTCTATTGGTGGGTCATCTTATTATGTCACTTTTATTGATGTTACAATATGAAAGTTTGGGTGTGTGGCATTATGATAAAATTTGATGTGTTTGATACATTTAAAATATGGAAAGCCTAGTTGATAATGAAATAGGTCTCAAGTTAAAATGTCTAAGGGTAGAAAATGGTGGAAAATATTACAACAATGCATTTTTTGATTACTATTCAAGGAATGGAATTCATAGATAGAAGATGGTTCCAAGAACTTCAAAGTAGAATGGATTATTAGAAAGGATTAAAAATACTATCATGGAGTGTGTTATGAGCATGAGGTTACATATAGGACTGCCTCTTCATTTTTGGGCAGAAGCAATAAACACCATTGTATATTTGATAAATAGAGGTCCTTCATATTCTTTAGATAGAGGCATACTTGAGGAAGCTTGGTATGGTAAGAAATTTAATTATTCATTTCTTAGAATATTTGGTTGTGAAGCCTTCATTCATATTGATAAGGATGATATGGCCAAGTTAGAGGCTAAGTCTAAAACAAACATATTTATTGGTTATGGGGAAGATGACTTTGGTTTCTAGATTTGGAGCTTTAAGGACAAGGAAATATTTAGGTCTAGGGATGTTGTCTTTAATGAAAAATTCACGTATAAATAATAGTTAAAATATTGAAAAGAAGATTCTAGAAAAGAGTACATAGCATTAGAGGACATTGTAGATGATAAAATCTCCAAGAAACCAGTTCAAGCACCTACTCCATATGAACCCCAAACTCTTATGGTGAGAAGGTCTTCTAGTGCAAGAAGGGAACCTAAACATTTTTCTCCATTTGTTAATTATTTATTACTCACTAACAATGGAGAGATAGAGTGATTTGAAGAAGTAATGTAGGTAGATGTTAGGAAGAAGTGGGAGCAAGATAGGATGAGGAGGAGCAGTCTCTCATGGAAAATTAGACCTAGGATTTGGTAACCCCACTTGAAGGTATGAGAGTATTGTAGAACAAGTGGGTGTATAGAGTTAAAGAAGATGATGGAAGAAATAAAAGGTACATAAATTAGTTGGTGGTAAAGGGATTTACATAGAAGAAGGGAATTGATTTCGATGAGATTTTTTCACAAGTGGTAAAGATGACTTCTATTAGGAATATTCTTGGGATAGTGGTAGAAAAAGACTTGTACTTAGAGTAGCTAGATGTGAAGACTGTGTTCCTTTAGGTGATTTAAAGGAGGACTTGTATGTGGAGAAGCCATAGGGATATAAGGTCTCAGGAAAGAAGAACATGGTATGGAAATTGAAGAAGAGGTTGTATAGCTTGAAATAAGCTCCATGATAGTGGTATAAGAAATTTGATAGTTTTATGATGGAACAAGGATACTCTAGGTGTCATTTAGACCATTATGTATATATCAAGAAATTTTATGATGGTGATTACATTATCCTTTATTTTTATGTGGATGATATGTTGGTTACATGTAAGAACATGTGGGAAATAAAGGTACTCAAGGAAAAACTTAGTAATTCCTTTGTTATGAAGGATTTGAGAGTAGAAAAAAATTCCTTAGTATGAGAATAACTTAGGATAGGAAGGGTTTAGAGCCAATGTCGTCTCCCATGCACGCGAGCTCAAAAAATTTGAAAATGGGTAAACAGACAGGTGGTCGAAGTGGCAACGACTGCTAAATCAGACGGGGTGTTGTCAGCTTGCAAGGGGAGGGAGCTGAATGCACCTAAAGAGACTTCTCTGGTGGGTGGAGGAAAGATCGTGGCCGGGCATTTTTCCCACGCTCCTGGATCAGGGTTAGATGCAGGGGGAAGATCATATGCAGATGTGGCAGCATTTGAAGTGAATCTACATAAATTTGTGCCTCGTGCATCATCTGGGCCATCCTATGCACTGCCTGTAAGTGCTCTAAAACCCACAAGGGTTAATTTAGATCATGAAATAGTAGACATAATCTTTGAAAGGGTAGAAATATTTTCCTCCCAAGCTGCTATTTTTCATTTTCGAGGATTTTGGCCCTCTCTAGCTGATCTACACGAGTGGATATCCAAGAATTGGCTGCCACTCATTGAAGACCATGTTGAAATCTTTTTCGTGTGTAAAAGGTTTCTTTATTGCTGTCTTCCAATGCCCTGAGGACAGAAGGATAATCTTGAGCAACAGTGATTTCTTATGGCAGGGTAAATTTCCTCTCATGGCCAAATGGTGGCATAAGGATTTTAATCAGCTTATGGAAACCTTTAATAAGTTTCCGATCTGGGTTCAGCTCCCAAATATTCTAATACATCTATGGCATGAATCGGTTTTTGAAACCATTGGGAATGCTATAGGATATTTTTTGTCTGTGGATAAAAATACTTCGGTTGCTTACCATTCGACCTGTGCACATTTAATGGTTGAAGTGGATGTTTTAAAGGGCCTACCAGAGGCAATTTTTTTGGACTCCCCAAGGGGAACTTGGACACAAATGTTGGATTTTGAGGGCATACCTTTTTGGTGCAAAAAATGTCACCTGACGGGTCATATGGCTGCTCGTTGTTTGGCTGGGAATTCAAAGTCCAGACGACCACCTTCTTGGTGGTCTATTCCTCGGAACATTACATAGCTAAACAACCTATGGAAGATTTGGTAGATTCTAAGAATGAAGATAGCATCCATTCTGAGCCAATGATTGAGGAGGAGTCACCGGTGAAAGATTCCTTAGTTGGTCCTGTGGTGAATGGGAATAATGATCTTTCAAAGCCAGTTGTTGTGGAGACGTTGGTTTCTCCCCCTATTTTGGAGGAACTACCTAGGAGCCAAAAAATGGTTGGTATTCATAAGGATTTTGATGAGTCATCTGTATCCCTTGGGCTTAATGGACCATCGTATTCTGAGGAATGGATGACTGAGGTAGGAAAGGTAGAGGATGGATGGACTGCTGTTAAGAGGAAGAAATCTAAGCCTATGCCCCCCCTCTAGATCTTCATTCATGTAAAAGGTTAAATAAAAGTTAAAAATTTAATTTGTATTAACCTCTTTGTTTGGAGGTTGTAAGATGCTGATCCAGTCTGGTGACGGTTCGTTCTGTGTAGTGTCGGCGGTTACATATGGTTTGTTCTGCTGTTTACAGGTTCCTGTTTAACCTGGTTTGGTTCGTACCTATTTTGGGGTTTTTTTGAAACTTCGTTGGGCTTTTAGGATTATCTTTCTTTATTGTACAGGGTTTCAGGGTCCCTTCAAAACTTTCTTTTACCATAATCTAAAACTTGGGATAGGAAGGACTGAAAGCTAAATTTATCCCTAGAAGAGTACATCAAAAATATCTTGGAGAGGTTTAGTATGCAAGATGCTAAACTGGTTGGGACTCCTTTGATAGGTCATTTCAAGTTATCAAAGGAGTAGTGTCATAAGATAAAGGAAGAGAGAATCCAAATGTCATATGTACCATACTCATTAGATATTTGTAGCTTGATGCATGCCATGGTGTGTACTAGGCTAGATATTACCCATGAAGTGGGAACAGTAAGTAGGTACATGAGTGATCTAAGTAGAGAACACTGGAAGGAAATGAAGTGAATCCTTTAGTATTTAAGAGGGACCATAGGGATATTTTTAATATATGGTGTATCAGATACCACTTTGTATGGTTATTTAGATTCAGACATGGTTGAAGATTTAAACATTAGGCGTACAATAGGACATGTCTTTACTGTAGGTGACACAACAGTAGCTAGATTTCATGACTACATAAACTTGTAGCTTTGTCAACCACAGAGGCTGAGTATGATTTTTCCATAGAGGAAAGAAAATAAATTATTTGGTTACAACAATTGATTTAATATTTGGCACATAAGAAGGATGAATGGAAGATATATAGTGATAATTAGAGTGTTATACATCTAGAAAATAACTCTGCTTTCCACTCTAGGATGAAGCATATATAGTTAAGGTAAAATTTGATTAGGACAACTTTGGAGGAAGATAATTTGAAGCTAGAGAATATTCATACCAGTCAAAATTTTGTAGACCTGATGACCAAGGTGGTCACAAGGGAGAAACTGAACCTATGCTTAGTTTTGGTTTGCCTTCATAGTTGATAGTGAAGGGTTGAGAAGCCTGATCAAAGGAAATTAGTTTCCAAGTGGGATATTGTTGTGTTGTGGAGCCTATTTATAAATTAAAATGTATTTTCCAATACTGTACATTTTAAATTTACTGTACACTATATATGTTTTTTTGGACTCTTTTTAATGGGAAATTGTTTTGGGTTGATTCTGCCATGGTTTTGGTACCCATTATTTTGTAATACCATTTTTATTGATGTATTATGTATTTATGTATATTTATTAGGTAATACATTATGAGAATAAGCATTTGAAAAGTATGAATAGAGGGTGTGAATTTAGGATGGTTTGTTGAGCGTAGCTCCAAATAGTATTTGTTCATTGTAATTGTAAGAAGACTGATCGAATAGTGGTTTGTACTCTTTTGGATTGAAATAAAATATAAGAAAGTGTTTCTTGGTGGACGTATCCGACATTGAGTGAAACACGTTATATCTAGTCTTCTTGTTATGCATTTTATTTTTGTTCTTTTTGCATTTGTATTTATATCTATTATTGTGATTCTATGAAATTATTATACATCAATTTCTATATTTATTCCTAACAGATGACTTCCATTTCATCAATAAACTATTAATAAAAATAATATAAAATCAAGACTTAAATATTTTATGAATATTAAAAATGGAAAACTTCCCACATTCATCAAATAATTTTCATTCTAGATAAATAAAACCTGCATTCATAAATAACATAAAAACACTCATCAATCCCTTTAGAATTCATTTGAATATTCATGTAAATAAATAAACTTCTAATCTAAATCCATCAATACAAAATTTTATAATACTTGTAAATATCTAAAGTTTATTGGGATAGAAATTATAGCATTTAAGCTATCAATGAATACTCTTAAAAAATATCATTCCAAACTACCCAATCATCCCTAATAGATTTCATTCCTTTTCAATAATATAAATAATGGAGGATCAAACCAATATTGGAATTAAGTTGAAATAGTCATAATGCAAGAAAACATAGTAAAAAAAATTCATCAAGATCAATATAAAAAAATCTAAACACTTAAACCGAAAGGTCTTAACCAGTTGACAAAGACCAAATGAATAACACATCATAATAACCATTAATTCCTACATCTAAATCAACACTATCAGGACAAGATAAAATTTCAAGTACTTATAGGAAACTATAACCAAATTCTAAGATGTTTATAGTTTAGGTGGGTTATACCAAAAAAAAAACTAGAGAAACACGTAGCTTATAATACCAACATAAAATTATTATAGAAAAAAATATAGTACAAGATGAAAAGATTCTAAGGATCTCAATAAATACTAAACAATCATGATAATTATGATTATCTATTAAGGGCTCATATAAATCATTCGACCAAAAACATCTTCAAGTAGCAAACCCTTTTTAAAACAAAGTTTGAATCTCAATAAATAAAAAATAAATGATGAAACCAACTTGATTCAAGTAAGGAAAATAATAACATATTTATTTTTAAATGAAACTAAGTACATCCAAGTTATAATAACAAGTGAAAAGTGAAACATAGGTTTGTCATGAAGTCATATTGATGTCATAATACACCTATAGTGATTCTAAAAACATTTCAATCTCAACCAAAAATTAAACATATCAAAAAAATCAATGAATTTAAGTGATTTCAAAGAATGCAGTTAGTTGTGAGGTTAATTTTTCTTATTCCAACACCATTTTCTCTTTTCCTTTTATGTGTTCATGGAGAAAAATGAGTAACTATTTACTTATCAACTCCACTGGGAGTTGTATTCCATCTAGAATAGGATAAATTCATGGGATAATAGATTAAATCCATTTTCTCAAAGGTGTCATTAAGTTTTGATACAAATTTAATTGTAAACTACTATCCAAACCTCCATATACTAGTTCAAAATTCTCCCAAGTTCCCATGGATTCTACCACAAAACTAGTAGTATTGACCTAAGGTTGGGCCAAATGAAAACAAACAAAATTGAAATGCCAAATGACCAAATAAGCTACTTTATGGTGCTTCCCTTTATGTTTGTTCCATCATATCTAATCCATAACCAAGGTCAAACAATAAATCCTTAATCATCGATAAATTTCCACCCCATGGTATTCATTTCTTAGACATAATCAGGGTCTCACAAGATTGTCTAAAGACATCATGACCACTTATCAAGATAATAACATCATATTTCAAGCAACAAAATTGAAGTAACCAAACAATCACTAAGAGTCCAATAAGAAAAGGTGGACTAAGTACAACACAAAGACTCATTAAAATTACATGTTAAAAAAAAAAAAAAAAAAAACATTCAAAGACCCAATTATAAACAAACTAAGATGAATTCAAAACACATTCAATCAAATACAATAAGGCTCAAACCCAACAATAATATAATATATATAATCTAGATAACTTTCAACAAAATTGACCATCAAAGTAAAATTTCACATAATAATAAATCAAGACATAGAAGAGGGAAGAAAAAACAAAGATAAAAGAATGATCACAAATTTGGCACATAATGACATAAATGACTTGGTCTACAATTGAAGGCTTATAATTTTATCAAATCTCAAAATAAAATGTCATAATATTTTTTGGATATTCTTTATCCTTTTCATTCCTATTTTCCTGAAATCTACCATCAATCCTAGCTCATTAACCTATACTTGAAGTCATAAAATAAGACCAACAATATGTAAACAAGTTATAAATATCTAAGTAATAATGTAAATTTTGAACTGTATAAAATATTCCAACATGATATTTATTGCATCCAATATATCACTATGTCAATAACCATCAAATATAGTGAATGATCATAATGAATAATTAAAAATAATAAAATCATAACATCTAAATAATTGTCAACATATGTAGCAATAAATAAAAGTTCTAACTAGAATCAAGTAAAACATGATATAATAATATTTAAAACATCAAATAAAAGTGTGATCAATTAGAAAAGTTATGATATCCTCCACTATTAGAGAAGAATCATCTTGATGACTATTCAAACAATAAGGGATAATGCTACCTTAAAACATATTCATATTCCTAAGCATAACTCCTTTCACTTAGTGGATCCCATTAGACCAAAACTTGAAAATTATATCTATTTCTCTACTTAATGTTTTGATGGCCCAAGATCATTATAGGTTCCAACTATATCTCTTCCTCTTCCATAAGCTAGATATTTTTCCAATCCGAAATATTAGGATAGATATTTATTTTATTAAAAAAAACGTACTTAGTTGATAGGTAACAGATCTAGTCTTTTTTAGAATGTCAAAGGGCCCACAAAAATGTAGAGTCAACTTGGAAGTATTTCAGAACTTAATTGATTTATTCTAGGGTTTTTAATGTAAAAAACATTTACAACCAACATTAAATTCATGTGGTGTTATCTATTTTTATGATATAAAGTAACTCTCATATTTTGGTGTATTAGAGCCATTTGTTTATCATACTCCTAATGTATATCTAGGTCACTAATAAATTTGTTTTCTGAAATGTCTCATCCATGTGGGGTTCTATATTTATGCCCATAAAAATATTTAAAAAGAACAATTTTAACCATAGAATGGTATGTAATCAAAATCAAACAAATTTAGGTAATATTCTCACTTATCTTGTTGATCCATGACATACACTCTCAGCATGTCCTCCACTATTCAATTAAGTATTTAAGTTTGACCATTTATTTCTTGGTCATATAAAGAACTAAAATTTAATTGATTTTCAAATGTTGCAGTCAAATTTCACCAAAACCTTGAATTAAATAGACTATCTCTACCCTGGATAATCACTTTTGGCATCCCATGCAATTAAATTAATTCCTTCCCCAAACATTCAATAAACATAAAAGAATCATCAATCAAATTTCTAGCAATGAAGTGACCAACCTTGGTAAATTTATTTATTACTACCAAAATAGTGTCACGCTTGTTGCATGACTTTCGAAGTCTAGAAATGAAGTCAAGTGAGATTAAAACCCATTTACCTCTTTGTATAACATGAGGATACAAATAACATCAAGGGTGTAAATCTTAAACCTTAACACACTAACATTTATAGTATTTTTCCATAAAATTAGAAACACCATGACTCAAACTAGGCCAAATTAATGCCTTTTTAGCTCATGTTTCATCTTTGTGACACTTGAAGGAGTAAACACAAGAGTTGTATTCACTTATTTCATCACTAAACTTGGAAAGTAATTCAACTTGGGCACATAAATTCTATTTTTATGCCTTATAATGCTATCTATTTCAACATTAAAATCAACAAACTAGTTTGTAATAGGTTCATCGACCAAACCTAATATTACTTGTTGGCATGATTCATAAGTAATATATTATTTTAACATAACATTTATAAGATTTACTTACAAAATAAATAAGGTATAAAGGTACATGTGTCATCTAAGTGAATCACCAACATAATTTTCCTTGCCTTTAACATAGGAAATTTCTATGTCAAAATTGCTTATAAATTCTATCAACTTGTATTAGCATGCATTTAAATCATTCTGGGAAAATAAGTGTTTTAGGATACAGTTATCAAAATTCCTCTTAAAATTATTTCCCAAATAGATGTTATTCCATTTATTCAAATCATGGACTATAAAAAGAAGTTACATGCCATGCATAACATAATTATTTTTATTCTCCTTGAGCTTTCATGACTCATAAGCCACAATGTTTCCATCTTGAGTCAAAATGCCACCATATCCTTTCTTAAAAACAATAGACCAAATTTTAAAAATACCATTTCGATCATGAATAAAAAGTATAGGTGTTGTACTTAACAAAAATTTAGTCTTTATAAAAATTTAGTCTTTATAAAGCATCTTTGTAATAAGTATTCCAAACAAATTTATTGCCCTTGCATTGCAAGGAAGTAATAAGATTGCCTATATTGGAAACATTATCCAAAAACTTGTGATAATAACCAATAAATCCCATAAAGCTATGTAATTCATTTACATTAGTAGGATAAGGTTGACAACAATACCATCTGTAGAGATGTCATAGCCCAAATAGTGAATTTTTTACTGAAATAAAGCACATTTTGAAATCATTCCATACAACATATGTTTTCTTAGCATTTACAATACTAACCTTAATTTTTTCATACTCAACCTCATTTTCATAATAGATAAGAATTTCATCCAAGAAGACATGAATTTTTTATCTAGGTTATGCCTAAATACACTATTCATCAAATACATAAATGTAGTCAGTTCATTTATTAATCCAAAAGGCATAATGATGAACTCATAATGACCATATTGAATTCAAAAAGTTGTTTTATGAACTTATTCTACCTTGATTCTTAATTGATATTATAATAATATAAATTCAATCTTAGGAAATACTATTTCCCCAATTATTTGATTAAGCAAATCATCAATCAATGGCAAGGGATAATTGGTTTTTATTATTACCTTGTTAAGCATGTGATATTTAACATAGAACCTAAGATTTGCATCCTTATTATTTAAAAATACAATTAGATCACACAAAGAAGACACACTTGGTCTATTTTTTCCATTGTATAAAAGTTCTTGCAAATAAACTTTTCATGTAGATCAACTACATTCATCAGATAAGGAGCCTTATATGTAGGGATACCTTATAGCATAATGTCAATATAAAATTCAAAATTAAGATTATGAGAAAGACCATAATTTTTCAATAAAACTATCCAAAAACTCCTTTAGAAAAGGGAAATCTTGGTAAGAAGACTCATTATCCTTGAATAGCTCTTACTCTTAGAATGTATAGATATTACAACCCTTTCACATTTCCTTTTTCAATTGCATATCTGAAAGTACTTTTTCTGCTCTAGGATTTTGGATGCCTTGTATTTTTACAATCTTTTCCAAGTTATCAGTTCATTTCACCATTTTTTTTTAAATCAAGTTTTTTTTGTGTTTTTGTAATGAATCCATTCCCAAGATGATATCATAGGACCCCAAAGGTGATTGAAACAAATTTTCCTTGGTTTTATAAACTCCTAACTCCAACTTAACTTGTTTTAACCATTAACACTCTTTTTCTTATACTGAATTCGACCACCCAACCTTCTCTTAACTCAACATGTGTGACCTTACATTTATTTTAAAAAATATGAGAAAAATTATCTATTAAATCATAATTAATTAGAATAGATACATAAAAACTAGTTAGATTACCTCTAGTTTCAATTGGAGTGGTTTGAAAATAAACATTTCATTTATCTATAGCCATATACACCCAATGCTTGGTTTATTATCCAATTTTTAGTTTTGGATAATTATTTTTGTAGTGGTTATGACCAAATTCATAGCATTCAACAATCCTTTTTAGTGTTATAATAACAATATTTATCCCTGTGGCTAATCCATGTCGACTATTTTAAGTTTATTTTTTTCCATTAAATATCCTATCTTAGGTGACTTTTGGGTTTTAAATTTTATTTTTTTTGGCCTTAAATCATGTTGAAACCACTATTTATTCTATTAAACCTATTATTATGATCATATTTCTTATAATTTTTAGGTGTGAGATAAATTATATTTTCCATATATTATTTCTTACTCAGTTTAAAATCTTGTCATGTTTTTAATGAGACTTTTCTTTCTCTTCTACCCTATGAGAATATTTAATGGTAAATAACATGGATCTTGGGTTGGTCATATTAGTGTCATGCATCAATATCTATTTCAAACTTAGCTTAATATTTTCTACTTTTATTTCCTTCTGATGCACATAGTTCACATGACACAACAAATTTCATAACTTTTTTCATACTAAAACAGTCACATTTTCTTGCTTTAGTAGTTGAAAATGAGTTATTTTAGGTTCCTTAAAATTGGCACTTAAGTATCTTTTTCATAACTATCTCTCAAAATTTCCCAGGTAAGAGTCATGGGATGACATCCCTCTAAAGCATAAAGATGATTTCACCATAAGGAAATAACTCTAATTAGTTGATAAACTATAACATTAGCTTTCACATTAGAGGGCATGTTATGTATATTACAATACTTATATAAAGCACTAACCATGCATTTGGTACATCAACATATTCTTCACTTGAAAAGGTATGTGGTGGAACCTTTTTGGGTACCTTGATGATTGGGTCAACCATCATCAAATCTAACTTTTGGAGTATTGGATTACCTAGTTGTCCATTTTCCAACCTGGGTGAATCTTAATGGGAAAGACCCTCAAGGTTATTTAATTTATGTTCCTAGTTTTAAATATTTCCTTGAATAACATTCAAAACTATTCAAATCCCTATAAGGACTTCTTCATGCTTATGAATTATATTATCTACAATTGCATTAGAATTATTAATTTTATTATTGATATGATCATTATTTATGGGTGGTTCATCACTATTCTGATTGATATTTTATCACCATGGCCTCTACATCTACCTCTAACTTTTCTTGGGTTGTCACTACCCATAATTATTATTAGTGTTGACACCACTAGATCTTGTTCTAACCATCATGAGTCATAGAACAACAATAAATGAAAATTAAAAATTTAAAAGCTCTTTCCTAAAGTTACCTAAATTAGAAACCATTCTTCGATACAAAATGAAACAACCATAATTTTTGTATTTCTAAAATTCCAAAACAAAACTACATTCAATACATCTTTCCTAGCTTAATGACATAAGTTAGCACCATATTTGAATTCAACCTATTATTATACCAAATAAAAACCATATTGGGTTAATTGTTAGTAATTATCCAAGGTTAAAACACCTTTACAAGATATTAAAAGGAATAATTTTACCCTTTAAAACTATATAGTTTGGGGTGATTAGTGTGCATATACACACTCATAAAATATGAATGTTATATGCAGCATGTGTCTTCCCAATATGACCGTTTGAAGACCCTAAAAGTTAATTATCATTTTATTCATAATAGATTTTAGGTTAAAGTTTTCGGTGGTTAAGTAGCTTCTCCTTATTAGAATTACATGATAATGTTGTACCAGGTTGCCAAGAGTACTAAGGTAGGAAACACTATGAATTAAAATTTATATTATCCTTTAATAAATACTAAAATGAGTAAATAAAACATCTCCCATATATAAGAAACATTCATAGATTCAACATAGTAATAATAAACACCAAACCTAACTTTTAGCATAAGGTAAGAGAAGAACTTATAGATAATCATCATTTTTACCCATACTAATATAAAATGCATGGGATCAATACCAAGTATGAAAATAAACCATTATTAACTAAATATTCATACTACTAATAGTTTAATTAACTAAATTCATGCTACCTAATGAGATCATATAAACATAATCTCTAGATTTGGTGTCATGAAACCATACATCCTTACCAAATAATTAATATGATAACCACTTGTACTATATCCAATATTAATATGATAGAGTAATATAACATGCATCTCTATAATGGATAATTCCACATAAGTGGGTATTGCAACATTATAGCCATATTAAACAAAATTAATTTGTTTAATCTAAATAAGAAATGTAATGTCAATAATCTCTTGACTTTCCTATAAATATGAGAAAAATAATTTTCCACTATCCCATATATTGTCATGAAGATGATAATAACATTACCTACATTACCTATATTAATGTAATTTTTTTCCAATATTGAATATAATTCAAAATCATAATACTTTATTTTGAAATCAACACCCATGCTCATTAATATTTTAATTTTTGATAACTATGAATTTTTCACAAGCACAACGTCAGATATAGTTCATTATTAGCATATCCACAACCAATTTTCAACTTAAAAGGAAAATTAAGAAATATTATAGGATTTGACAATATATTTGATTAAGTAATATCTTAAAAAAGAGTTGAATACAACCTAAATTTTATACTTTGATTAACATAGTAAATCGTACTAATGTTTCCTCAATTAATCAATTCATTAAATTAAACCAATGAAAACAAGTCAATAATAGGATTTCCAATTCAATTAAGATTCTGTGCTCAAGATTACTATAAATAAGTAGATTATAAATTTTTTTCATTCAACCCTATGCCCTTTTAAAAGGAATAATAATAGATAAAGAATAACTTTAGATCAATAATGCACAATATGAAATATTGAGTATGTCAACATATTACCAATATACTACCATTACTTGTAACAAAATATTAATTCATAGAACTTGTTAAGTCAATTTTAAATATCAAACACACCATTAAAATTTAATATTCCATTTATTTGAGTATAATCAAGTAAACACACATAAGATATAAATCCTTTAGCATTATAACTAGAATAAGCTCTATTGTGCATATATTATTATTAAGAACAAAAAATATAATCTTTTACAAAGTTTCCAATAATCATTAATGGAATAAAATAATGTATTAACATGTTATAAAGGAATAAACCTAAAGATTATTATGAACACAATAAATGTATAAATACATTAATCCTTATTGCAACAATAATATATGAAGCATATAATAATATAGGTAAAGCAACCACTTAATTGATATATTATTCCACTCTCAACTTCTTTATAAAATTTACATAAACATAACATAATTTCATGAATACAACATTGAAAAATTCCATAGATATCAAATTCATCCTTTAAACCTTTTATGTAAATACCAAAATATAGTCATATAAAATGTAAAAAGTGGTAACTTGAGTGTGGTTTGTGACACCCAACCCATGTGTCTTTCTTTCATGCTATCATAACCCTTATAGACACCTTTTTGATTATTCCAATCATCTCAAGATTTTGAAATTGTCATTCCACCTTAGCCACATAGCATTTCCTAGACCAATCCTATCCCCCATATCCTACACCTTTAGGACAGGAGCATCCAACTTGGACTATAGTGCTAGGCTCTAGGGTGTCTTATTTCAGCACTCCTATCCAATTGCATTTTGACCTCTAATGGCTATTTAATTCTGGTTCCCATCCTTTATCTTGTTATCCTAAGCATGATTACATTCAACCCATGATAAATAGATCTCTATAAAATCCCATTCAAAGTTCATTTAGAGGGGGCTGGAAAATATTACAAAGCAAACAAGAATACAAGAAAAAACATTGAGGCAAATTTTCCTATTCTTTACATACAACCATCCAATATAACTATAAACATACACAAATGCTCACACCAGTCCCTAGCCACCTCAAACACACCAAGTTTAGATTTTTTGCATTTTTATTCACTCTATTTCACATATCACATTAAGTAGGAAAACTACATATTATATGTAGGTAGCGTGCCCACACAAGGGGTATGGATACACATTTAGTAAATATTACACACACTAAACCCCTTATCTATTAAATTTTTATCAAATATTTATGAAGTCTAGGGTTTTAATATTAAATCATCTTTCTAAGGATTTTTATAGACTTTTAGTAGTCAATATTTTATAGGTAGGCTCACACAGGACAACAAAAAAACCCTAGAAAACTTAGGTCTCTATGAGTAGTTTGGACAATAGTAGTAGAAAAGGAAAATATCACTGGACTTTAAGGTGTCCTATTTTTTCACTCCTATCCTTTAAAAAAACTAATTCTAGATCCTGATTTGTGATTCTATCCCATTCCTACACAGCCAATATCAAACCCTAAAATAGTCATTTCAATTTGTTTTAAGCTAAGTCTTATTTTATTCATATTTATTTTTATTTATAGAAAGGTTAAAAATATAAATAAATTATACAAATTAGTGGTTAAATTATTGTAATATTATTTACTAATTTATTCAACCTAGACCCTTAACTAAATTAGGAATAAGAGTCTAATATTTCCAAAATAGTTAAATAATTTGATGAACCCGACTTACTTTATTTGCATATAAAAACCCTAGAAACCCTAAGGTAAATTCTTTCCTAATTTTTCTAATATTTTTTAAATTTTTTTACCTACATATTTAAATAAAAAATTCATGATACTTTATAAAATTCTATAGTAATTTAAAAAAAAAAATTCTTCCAAACCCTAGTTGCATATACTAGGTCCCTTTAAATTATAATTTTTCCAATATTTTTTTGATTTTTTACCTACATATTTAAATAAAAAATTCACATTAATTTTTAAAATTTCATAGTAATTTTAAAAAAATCCTTTTCTTCTAAACCCTAGTTATGTATACTAGGTCCCTTTAAAATTAGAATCTTTCCAATATTTTTTTGATTTTTTATCTACATATTTAAATTAGAAATTCACATTAATATTTAAAATTTCATAGTAATTTATATATGTATATATATATATATATATATATGTCATTTTTGAAAACACTAGTTGCATATACTAGGTCACATTGATTTTGAGGTATCACCTTACATGTTTGTGAGCTTCGTATGATTTTTATGTATTTTATAATTTTCTATTTTTATCACTTTACATTTCCTATATTCATTACTTTACTTCCATAACACATTTCTTATTACAAATTATTACAAAAAATTCAATCAAGTTTCAATTTATTTTCCTACTTTAACAATGACCCAATACACTAGTTTTGATGAAAGGGAACTTGAAGAACTCTTAACTAAACACTCTAACATAAAAGATGATATGCTTAAAATAATACATGAAGATCAACAAAAATAAGAAAATTTCCAATCCTCTCAAAACATAGAGCAACTAGTTACAAATGACACTATGGGGGAAACTATGTCTCAACAACCCCCTATAGCAACCCAAACTTACTATGAGTGAACACTAGTTATGATTAGTACATATTTGTCTCTTGATGTGGTAGCCCTTGTGCAAGAGAAAATATCTTCAATCAAAGGTGTTACATCTTGAGCAAGGTGCTTCTATATCTATACAAGCCTTGGATTCTTTTGTTCTACTGCATATACCATTACCACATCATATTACTTCCACAACCTTACCACCAGGTTTTGTTCATCCTAAGCTCACTTTATATGATGGAAAGGGTGATCTAGAGACATAATTGAGAGATTTTTATGTAGCATGTTTTGACTATGTGCCAAATCACTAGTTACTAACCAAGCTATTTCCATGGATTATAAAGGATTACAATTTACAATGGCTTTATAGTCTACCCAATTAGTCACTCAATGAATTCAATCCATTACTTAACATGTTCCTAGCTCATTTAATCATTAACATTGATGATAAGGTTTCCTATGCCCAATTTACTTAATAGTAATAAAGGTCAAACGAGCATCTCACAAATTATGTTCTTCGATATAAGACTATCTTGGATAAGATGACTAGCCCCATAGCTAATCAAGAGTTACAAGATATCTTTGAATAGAGTCTTCTACCAGCCTTGCATGAATCAATAATGTTTATAACATTCTCTTGCTTCACTGAGTTATGTCATACACTAAAAGAAAGGGAAGTCAAACTAATTTCAATGGGCAAAATTAAGTACACAAGTATATCAGAAACAACAAACAAGAGTAACAAAAAAGTTCCATATAAAGTTAAGGTCAATGATAACAAAATTTAGAATCAGCGTATAGTCAATAAGACTTCATATCCCCCTTAGTGAGTGGTTTAATCAACGTGTCCTCGATGAACCTTTACCAATCTACCAGTTTCTCTAGCCAAAGTTTTACAACAAATTTTGGAATGTAATATCATATCTCTCCCTCTTATTCAGGAAGTTGATCCAATATAGCCTCTTTCATGGGGATATGATTAGAATTCATTTTGTGAATCTCAAAAGGCACTAGTCTAGACAAAAAATAAATTCATTAGTTTGAAACACAAGATACAAGACTTGATAGATGGCAATCTTACTGATCTTAGCACTGTAGTTGAGCCTCCATAAGCAAAGCAAACACAAGACATGACTCTAAATCTTTTATCAGATCCTTTTCCACAACATTCTAAATAATAGATAATGGATAGGTCTGGTGTTCACCATGCATATCATGCACATCCACCACCATCTATATATAGGGCACCTTTATTTGAGTCACATCCTTTGAGCAACATGATTGGTGTGTATAGTTCTAGAGTTCTAACTAGACCTTCCATATCCTTCTTAGAGTAGGAGATAGTTGAGGATGATTTAGATTACCATGCACTCTTTATTAGAGCTTACATTGATAATCATCCCATTCATAGTTTTCTTATAGATAATAGATCTAGCATGAACATGTGTACTATGAAATTATTATAACATTTAAGATATTCAGAGTAAGATATTACCCTAATGGACATAGTTATTAGTGGATTTAGTGGGAAAATATAGAGTTCATTTGGTGAGATTGTTCTTCCTCTATAGGTTGGTCTGACACATGTGGCCACACCATTTACTATTGTTCCTTGTGCATGAGTTTTTTGATATGTTGCTTGGTTGACCATGGATTCAAAAACTTTGAGTAGTACCTTCTACAATTCATAGATGCATGAAATTCATTCATGCTAATCACATTGTTATAGTTTGTGGAGTTTAATATGAGTTACCACTCCCCACTTTAGATCCATATTCTACTTTATAGTCATCAATTTTAGGTTCTCCACCTATTATAATTCTTTCAGTTTAGATTTAGACATAGTCAAGGCCTTCCTCACGAACACAGAGAGTTCATATGCTTCCACATAGGCCTCTTTTAGAGTAGCCAAAATTTTAGGATTTTAGATAGTTTCTAAATACAATGTTCACACCCAAGGTAGTATCATTTAGGTCTCATGACTCTACACATAGAGCACATATTTAGAGAGATTTTTCTACTATCAGATGGGTCCCTAAGATCCCTAAAGTTGTATCCACTTCTTAAAGTTATAGGGGAATGCCATAATCAATTTTTACTATAGATATTTTAGAGCATCTACATTATACACAACTTTTAGGGCCATAATATCAGCTCTCCCATCATGCTTCATGATCATGCATGATCCCTCTCCTTGATACATGACACCATGATAGGGATTCTCTCATGAGACTCATCAGTTAGTATCATTTCTTCTCAGTCTTACTTGTACATATTTTATTTTTAATTACTTGTACATAGTCTCTTTAGGATTGATTGTACATAGCTTATATAAAAAATCCAAAAACATTCAAATATGTCAAAACACTAAAAATAATATAACATTTGAAAAATCCAAGAACATTTAAATATGTCAAAATACCAAAAACAATATAATAACTTAAAATTCCAAAAAAAATTACATGCATTATCCATGATTTACATTTATACAACCATGATAGACTTATATTCTATTTTTCTATGCTATTGTTTGTTGATTTATTTGCATTAGCATACTTCACTTGATATTATTTGAGTGTGTATAGTGACTTTCAGATCCTTGACTGCTTCACTATACCCATTAAAAGGGCATCCTATTTCTACATTCAAGACATAAATTGATATATCTACCCATTGGGGGTATTTTTTACATGGCTACACCATCTAAGTTATGCCATTCATACACCACACACTCTAGTTTTCATGCTGGCATACATTATTTACTAGCTTACATAGATTACTCTATCGACATTCAATAGTTTGTAACACTTGTATATTTTTTAGAATATACCTAGTCTTGTACTACATATCTTGCATACTTTGACTTCTTTCTTTGATTAGTTTGATATGATTGTATTTATAACATATTTTTTTATTTCCTTCATTGCTTTGCATAGCTAGATGCAATTGCATTTCTCAATTATTATTCTATGTCATATCTATGCATTAGGACATTTACAAATTTCCTTCACATGTCTCTTCTATATGACTATGGCCCTCATGCCAATCTTGCTTATATCTAATTATATGTGTATGTGGAATTTGAACATACCTTGTATGTTTTACTTCTAGTTTGAGAGAGATTTTCCCATATCCCTTATTTTCTTGGCCCCTTGGACACTCTTGTATGCTTCTTGCCTCTTTCCTTATGTTTTTTTTTCTTGATTGCTTCTCAACTATTTGTAATGCCATGATCCACATCATACATTATCTTGCTTTGTTAGATGTCATGATGGACATCATGCTCCATCCGTCCTTGATAACTAACAAGTAAAAAATAATAAATAACACTTATATTTATTGTTTACTATATTGCACATTTTATTACATTGATATAGCTATCTAGGCATACCCCTATTGATCTAATAATCTCCGCTACAAAGCATGTTATATCTTAAGATATGTTGTTTATTATTATTGATATATCATGTATTTTTATAGCATAACACACTTATAAGGCTCTTTCTTCTGAGAATAGTCATTACAAGGTCTTCATTCCTACTCTCAAAATAGGGGGTAATAAATGAGGGTTTTTGTCATAGAGATCAAAGCCTTTAACCAATCAAAAACTATCTTTTAGAACACCTAGAATAGTAACCAGAGTTCAAACCAAGAAGAATAGACCAGATAGATAGTGAAAATTATATAACAATATTTATAATCAACACAGGACAAAAGTACCAAGATTAGACTATAGCACCAGATGGTAGGGTGTCTTATTTTAATGTTGTTATCCAAATAGCAAAAAAACCAATTTTTTTAGAAATAGATAGAAAAGTAAGTATAGTTATAGTTTTGTCAATAATAGTTCAGTTTAGAATCAACAATTTTAATACATTTTTTATTTGAGAATCTAGATATAGGGGGAACCATGCATGGCATGATGGCTCTTGCTTTCTATTTTGAATTAGGTAGTTGGTATAACTTCTAGATCAAAAGCCATATTATAGACACCAGTGATTGGGGGAAAACTATATGGAACATGTTCTTTCTTTAGTTTATGGCATTACCTAGGCACTCTCAATAATTGCATGATTTATTCTATCTATAGGTGGTTGGCACCATTCTTGAGTGGCTTTCACATAAGACTATTGCCTAGTTTTAGAGCAACTTTCGTATAAGCTTAATCTCCACCTTTTCTATGTGGCCAAGAGTGGCCTAGTTTCCAATAGACATTCGACTATCCACACCATATTATTAGATTATAGAACATTCATGGGCTTTAAGAGCCATATCATATGACATACATTTCATACCAATATCAGTTCATAATTCACTTCACATGGCAATGATGGAACCAAAGGACTAGCTAGCCTTTATTTTCTTGAGCTACCTACTTAGAGGGATTGGACACAGTCTAAACATTTATTAACACATACATGATCACATAGCTTCACTTAGTGGGTGATGATGGAGCCAAAGGGATAGCCTTTACATTCTTGATCCACTCTAAGGGAATTGAGAACTCAGCTCCATTTATGATATTACTCTTGGTATAACATCATTTAGCACATATCCAACATCACTCAACATCATAACATATTTTGATTTGGTTTGCATACCTAGTGAGGTGTATTCATTCCTTTCTCTTCCTTTTTATCTTACCCAACTTTTGTATGTTCTTATTTTAGATATAATGTATCTAGTAAGAATTGATCTACTCTTTATTTTATATTTATATATTTACACTTTATAATGTGATCTCTCTTCACACACCCAAAATCACACAACTTCATGAGCTTCACCATTGTAGGTATGTTTAGGTACACTTTATACTTCTCCCTTATCCTAGTATTTCATTTCATTGCATCACTAAAATAAGGGGGGGTAAATGTAGTCATATAAAATGCCAAAATTTTTAACATGAGTGTGGATTATGACACCTAGCCCATGGCTCTTTCTTGTATGCTCTCATGACCCTTATATAAACATTTTTACTTATTCCCAATCATCTTGACCTTTCCAAATGATCATTCCACCTCAATCAAGTAGCATTTCCTAGGCGAATCCTATCCCCCTAGGTCTCACACCTATAGTACAAGAGCACCCAACCTGGAGTATAGAACTAGACCTTAGGGTGTCCTATTTTGGTGATCTTATCCAGTTAAATTTTGAGCTCTAATAGTTATTTACATTTATTTCCTATGCTTCATCTTGCTGGCCTAAGTGTGAATACATTCAATCCATGACCAATAGATATGTATAAAATCCCATTCAAAGTTCATTTAGAGGGGGTTGGTAAATATGAAAAAGCAAGAAATAATATAAAAAAACCATTAAGGCAAATTTCCCTATTATCTTCATATAACCATAAAATACAACTAAAAGCATATCCAAATCCTCACACTTTTCCTAACCACCTCAAACACGCCTAGTTTAGCATTTTTGTATCCACATTCACACTATCATACAAAGAACATTAAGTAGAATAAATACATATGGCTTGATCCCTCTTCAAAGTATTGGTATGTAGGCAGTGTACCCACACAAAGAGTGTGGATACATGTTCAATAAATATTACACACACTAACCACCCCTTATTTCTCTAATTTTGATCAAAGCTTAATGAAGTCTAGGATTTGAAGATTAAATCAACTCTACAAGGAGTTTTATAGAATTTTAATAGTCAAGATTTTATATGTAGGATAAAATAGGGACAATGAACAAAACCTAAAAAACTCAAGTCTCTATGAGTAGTTTGGAAAATAACATTAGAAGAGGATAATAACACTACGCTTCAGGGTGTCCTATTTCAACACTCTTGTTCTTTTCCAAAATGAAAGATAGATCATGATTTGTGACACTATTAGCCAATATCAGACTTTGTAATAGCCATTTCAATTCATTTTAATATAATTCTTATTTTATCCATATTTATTGTTATTTATAAAAGGTTAAAAATACAAATAAATTATACAAATCAGTGGTTAAATTATTATAATATTATTTACCTATTTAATCAATCCAGACCCTTAACTAAATTAGGAGTAATACTCTAATATTACCAAAATAGTTATATCACAAACATATAATCTTAAAATTACTCTCCTAATCAATATTTAATAAATATAAATATTAATATGTACGAACATATATAATAATTTCAAATTAAACATGTGTATTTTTTAATCATATTTACATACAAAACACCTAAAGTGGATTGTGAACCAGCATGACACTAATAATCCAACATAACACCAACATGAAGATTAAGGTGAAATTAAAAGAATAATTATGCAAAAAATGGGAGAGCCCTACCCTTACATCCCAATGAGACACCCATTGGTGTCCCTAGCCACCCCATCCATTACCTAAATGGTGGAGTCAAATAGCTAGGTATTTAGAAAGTGTTAAGATTATGAACTAGATTCCAAGTAATTTATGATTTTAATTATAATAATCAACAATTAATAAAACCATAAAATAATTTATTCAAGACTTAAATATCTTCTAAACTTAAAAATAAAATGGATAAATGCCCATATTCACTAAATAGTTTTCATTTTAGCTAAAAAAACATGCATTCATAAATAAAATAAGAAACCCTAATCAATCCTATTATCATTAATTTGTATATTCATGGAAAGAAATGAACTAATAATCTAATTCCATTTTAAAATGAAGTGGTTGGAGTAGCTAAATTAGCTAAATCAAGAGTTTGGCAAGGATGATGCTTTCAAAGGGGAGCCTGATTTTCAACTGATAAAGGAAGAGGAGCATGAGGTGTTTCTCAAATAAGTAATGGAGTATTTTATGGAAAATATCAAGGATTTTTCAAGATCTAAGGTGAGCTTGGAGAGCACCCTAAACTATGGGCAGACCTCAGGAAGAATGTAGCATTAGTTATGCTTGATAATAATAATAATATGAAATTAGAGGTATCTCCTTAGCATATGTTTTGGGTGGTAGAGTTAGGGATAGAACTAACTTTTCCTTTATTCTTTTAGGAACTACATTCTAAATCTAACTACTCATCCTTGTCCTCTCTAGTAGAGCCTATGGTAGAGATGGGAGTTGAGGCCCTATTTGAGAATAGAGATGAGATGAAGTTGGAAAAAACATTTCAAAAGCTTGTTGACTCTTCAGTTGTCAGGACAACTTTTGTTGATGCTAGGGTTTTTCCAATGTTAGTAAGATCAGAGGTGTGTTCAAAGACATAGTCAATTTGGGGATGGAGCAAATAATTCTAGAGGAAAAAACTACTAGTTGTTAGGTTGTGGAGCTAAAAGCTTCAACCTTTGCAAACTGAGGAACAGATGGTTGCTAAGTTCTACAGGAACCGGTGTCGGCAGCAGGACCGACGTCGGCAGGGACCAGTGCAGAAGGCCACCGGTGACGGCAGTAAGTCGGCCGACATCGGCAGAACCAGACAAGCAGGGACCGACATCGGTCTCCTGTGTGTTCCAGAACTACTCGTTTCACGGATAGTTAGTTAAGTGAACAAAGAGTTTGCATGTTGAGACCAGTTAGAGTCTTGTGCTACGAGGACAATTGTCTAAATTAAGAGTCTAAGTTAGTGTTTGAGTTAGGGATCTATTTATAGACCCATTGGCATGTATTGTATAAGGCATGAGATAGAAAGGAAGAGTTCCTTCTAGTTGTAAGATCTGGGAGTTGCAGGTTGTTGCAAGCTCATTGGGGATCTACATGTAAGTTTGGTCTTTGAATTGCAGGTTGCAGGTTCATGAGAGATCAGCTTGAAGTGCTATAGAGTGCTTGATGTACCGGGAGTGTTTTTGTGTAGGAGAGTGTGTGTGAGAAGAATTACTGAACACTTGAGGTGTGGCAAATCTCTGTAAGGTGAAAGAGTGTGGTGGCTCTTTGTTGTATTCTTTTCTGTTAGTGTTAATACAAGATAGTGTATTGTCTCTCATATTCTGTACTATTGGTGAATTCTAGTTACTTGTGTTTCTGGTTATTTCTGCATATTTAAGTTGCTTGAAGTTTGGTAATCATACTGTGCTCTTTCTGAGGAGCAAGATCCCAACTAGTGGCATCAGAGCATGTTTGTTGTTCTAGATTCCTGACAACTGGTATCAGAGCCTTGGTTGTAGGTTCTTAAGCTTGATACCAACAATTGGTATCAGAGCTTTTGGTTGGGATACTAACAGATTGGTGTAGATTTGGGTAGTGTGTTTTGATTACAGGTTACTCACAGGGTTTCTGTTTGAGTGGGAGTTGAGCAATGACAGAAAGTAGTCAACTACGAATGGAGAAGTTCAATGGCAAGAACTACCAATTATGGAGGATGCAGATTGAGGACTATCTGTATCAGAAAGATTTGTACTTATCATTGGGTGGGGTTGCTAGCAAACCCTTGGATATGAAAGATGAAGAATGGGAGGTTCTTGATCGGAAGGCTCTAGGATCTGTTAGATTGAGTCTTGCATCATCTGTGATTTCCAGCTTATCACAGTGTATGACAATGGTGGAGTTGATGGAATCTTTGGCAAATTTATATGAAAAACCCTCAGCTTCGAATAAGGTATTTCTTATGAAGCGTTTATTTAATTTGCAAATGTTGGAAGGTGGATCCGTTCATAGCCATCTTAGTGATTTCCATGGTTTAGTAAACCAGTTAAGTTCAGTCAATATTGTATTTGATGATGAAATAAGAGCTATCTTAATCTTGTGTTCATTACCTGAAAGTTGGGAAGGTTTGGTAATGGCAGTTTCTAATACTGTGTCTCCTTCAAAAGTCTTAAAAGTGGATGATATTGTGAGTGTAATCTTGAACGAAGAGATACGCAAGAAAAGCACAGGTGAATCATCCAGAGATGCTTTGAGTGTTGAAGGAAGAGGAAGGCCAAGAGAGAAGATAGAGCGTGGGAGATCAAGGTCGAAGACGGGCAAGAGATCCAAGTCCAGGTATGGCAGAATAACCTGCTGGAAATGTGGAAAGCAAGGGCACTTAAAGAGAGACTGCAGATCGGGTACAGATCAGCATGAAGAACATGAAGAAGAAGCAGATGTTGCGGGTTACATTGCACAGGATGCTCTGGTATGTTCTTTGGATAAAGTAGAATCTTGGGTATTAGATTCTGGTGCCTCTTTTCATGCATCCCCACATAGGGAATTTTTTCATGAGTATGTCCAGGGAGATTTTGGAGAAATTTGTGTAGGGGATGGTAAGTCTTGTCAGATTGTTGGCAAAGGCAAAGTGAAGCTGAAACTGCAGACAAGTAACACATGGGTGTTGAAGGAGGTCATGCACGTCCCAGTTCTGAAGCGGAATCTAATTTCTGTTAGAATCTTGGGTGAAGAGGGTTGCACAGTAACTCTCACAGCAGACTCTTGGAAGGTTGCCAAGGGTACACTTGTTATAGCTAGAGGTAAGAAAGTAGGTACGCTTTATCTATCTACTTGTTTTACTGATTCTTCTTCTGGGTTATCTACTTCAGCTGTAGATTCAGAGATGTGGCTTGATAGGCTTGGTCACATAGATAAGAAGGAGATGCTGGTTCTTGAGTCAAATGATATGCTTTCCGATTTGGAAGGCATGGATCGTGATTTCTGTATGCAGAAGAAGAAGGTGAGATTTCTTGAGGAATCCGATGTTAGTGACAAGAACAGGAAAGCCTTGGTTTTCAAGGAGAAAGTGACGGACAGAGTTCAGCATAAGATGCAGAGGAATTCTGAGCAGAGCAAGGGTGTTTTGGACAAGGGTTTGATCCAAAAGGAGCTCACGGGAAAAAGTCAGGTCTCACAAGAAAAACACAGAGACCGACGTCGGCAGGAAAACTGGCGTCGGTGTCCAGATAGGGACTGATGTCGGCTATGTGCAGCCCGACGTCGGTGACTCAGGGCAGACAGAGACCGGCGTCGGCCAGGGGAAACCGACGTCGGCAGAGAGGCAGTCGCAGGGAACTGACATCGGTCGGCTGTAGACTGAGATGTGACTGGCATCGGTCACTGAGACAAATTTTGGGTGGACAGCAAGCTGTCATGGAGTCTCAAGCGCCCATATGGAGGACTGAAGGTGTAAGTAAGTTCTTAAATTCATCATTTCCCTTCTTTACACTACTTGTTGCTCACTTATGGCATAGGACCAGGAAGTTATTGAAGAAGCAGAACTAGTAGATCCAGGAAACAGTGGGAGCTAGGCATGGATGAGGATGTGATTCCTTGGAGGAGAACCAAACAGGTGTTTTGGGTAGTGTTGCCAACTGGAAGTAAGCACTGAAAGACGAATGGATGTTAAGGATGAAGAAGAGCGGAAATGGATACGTGAGATGGAAGATCAGGGTATTTGATCTTGTATTAGCTGCAGGGCAATGGAGGTTTGTTCATTGTGTTTCTCTTTACCAAGTTGGATAGTATTAGCTACACTATCCTATTTTCTGTATGATGTGCTTGTTGCAGGGTTACATATACAGGTATTGCTAAACTAAAGGTAAAGCTAGTTCAGGGGTTTGTCATGGAGAATCTGGGAGCAGCAAGATTCTTTGGCAAGGGTGTGTTCTAGAGACATGGTAGGTCATTTGTTGACTTTGTTTCAGGATGATTGTGTGAAACTGGTTAGCACGCCGATGGTTAGACAGTTCATAGAACAGGGGTCTTGATTCACATAATGAGGTTGAGTGCATGGTATGTACTAAACCTGAGTTTTCCCAAGCAGTGGGAGTTGTCACAAGTTAGGAGCCAATCCGGGAGAGAACCATTGGAGGGCAGTTCAGTGGATTCTTACAGGGACTAGTAGCAGGTGCACATGCTATGCAAGTTCAGGTTTATTTCTACATGGTTGTAGATGTGGATGTGGTAGGTAATTTGGATGACAGGTTTTGCACCACGGATTTTGTGGTGGTTGGTCTTCAAGGGTGATTTTGAAGATGGATACATAGCCAAGGTAACAAACTAGATGGTGTACAGGTACATGTATAGGTTGCAGCTATTTATCTCCAAGTGGGAGATTGTTAGGTTGTGGAGCTAAAAGCTTCAACCTTTGCAAACTGAGGAACAGATGGTTGCTGAGTTCTACAGAAACCGGCGTTGGCAGCAGGACCGACGTCGACAGGGACCAGTGCAGAAGGCCACCGGCGATGGCAGTAAGTCGGCTGACGTCGGTAAAACCAGACAAGCAGGGACCGACGTCGGTCTCCTGTGTGTTCCAGAACTGCTCGTTTCACAGACAGTTAGTTAAGTGAACAAAGAGTTTGCATGTTGAGACCAGTTAGAGTCTTGTGCTGCGAGGACAATTGTCTAAATTAAGAATCTAAGTTAGTGTTTGAGTTAGGGATCTATTTATAGACCCATTGGCATGTATTGTATAAGGCATGAGATAGAAAGGAAGAGTTCCTTCTAGTTGTAAGATCTGGGAGTTGCAGGTTCTTGCAAGCTCATTGGGGATCTACATGTAAGTTTGGTCTTTGAATTGCAGGTTGCAGGTTCATGAGAGATCAGCTTGAAGTGATATAGAGTGCTTGATGTACCGGCAGGGTTATTACTGACTGGTTGGTGAGGTGAACACCAATTCTGTGTGTGAGTTGGTTGTTGGGACCGTTTTTGTGTAGGAGAGTGTGTGTGAGAAGAATTACTGAACACTTGAGGTGTGGCGAATCTCTGTAAGGTGAAAGAGTGTGGCGGCTCTTTGTTGTATTCTTTTCTATTAGTGTTAATACAAGATAGTGTATTGTCTCTCATATTCTGTGCTATTGGTGAATTCTAGTTACTTTTGTTTCTGGTTATTTCCGCATATTTAAGTTGCTTGAAGTTTGGTAATCATACTGTGCTCTTTCTGAGGAGCAAGATCCCAACTAGTGGCATCAGAGCATGTTTGTTGTTCTAGATTCCTGACACTAGTGTCTGAAGTAGGACCTGATATGGTAATGGTAAGTTGGGTTCATTCCCTTTCTCATAAGATGTTTTTAAATTTTTTGCTCCATATGGCTCAATACTTGTATAGAGTAAAATGGAAAACTAAGTCCCTCTATAGATGACATCACCTATATGGAATTGGGAGGTTTGGGGCATGATGGTAGCTTCTAGATGTTGAACCAGTCTAACTTGGTCTAGAAGCCAAGACATTAGCATGGCCTACCCATTTTTGCTTCTCCATACAAACTTGTTTGGAAAGATGTTGATGCTGACAAATCCATTTTGGGTGGGGTAAGTACTAACCTTCACTTCATTAAACTCTTCAAAGTTTCTCACTATTTTTTTACTCCTAAGATGGCCCTAGTTTTGATCCTGCCACTTCTATGTTGGATGTCTACATGGAAGGTTTACATGGCCACTAGGGTTTTGAATTTTCTCAACCATTATTGCTAGATTCATTAATGATTGTTCACAAGGTTGTTGGACCAATCTAATGGGTTTTTCCTTTGATAATTAAATTTTTATTTTTTACCACTTGTTTGGAATTAATTACAGTCACATCTACCTTGTTGGTCTTGTATTCCTAGATTTCAAAATAGGGATGTGGGTAATGCTCATGGATTTATGATATGCTCTAAAGAGGTGGATTTAAATATGGTGTATCTTTTCTCTCTTTCCATGATATCCCAAAGCCCCTATTGGGATTGAGTTCTTTAGGGACCAAAAAATGGATTGTTGGCATTAGTAGCAATGGGTCTTGGACTGATTTGACTCCTCTATTGGGCTTAGTTTCTAAAAATTCAAATTCAAAATTTACATACATATTAAGGGATGATTTCTACCACATCTTCCTTGTTCGATCTGAGCATTTTTATTTCAAAACATGGATGATTAAAATGATCTATTTAAATGATATTTTTATCTGTATTGGTGGCCTTTCACACCACCCTAGGGCCTATTCTAAGCTAGAGTTTTTTGGGGACCTAACATGGTTGCAATTTCTTCTACTTAATGTTTCAAGTTTTCAATTGAACTTTTATCTTATAACTTAGACCACCATGGATATCCTTTATCAATTTATGACTCATTTTGGGGACCTACGCCTCCTTATGCCAAAGATAAAAAATTCTTTGCTCTTTACCTCCTAATGAACTTTGCCATGTTGTGAACCTTAGAGGAAATATAAACTCTCTAGCTATAAATATACTATATGGAGTCTATGTGGAAGACCCTGATAGTGGAAGACCCTCCTCTCTGATAGACCTCCTAGTGTACCCTCTAAAAAGACATGATAAAGGGAATCTTCCCTTTGAGATTTATTTCTTAACAATTTATTTATACATTGCTAGTTATGAGACCTTAAAAACCCTAGATTTTAGTAGTTAAAACCCTCTTTTTATTTTGTCCCACTTTGATCTTGGAACCCTTTCTTCTCTGTTATGTAGCTTTTTACTTTTTAGATCTTTGGCCCCATATTTGGCCTATTAATAGTGCTATACTTCACTTTGGTGGTTTTAAGTCCCTATAAAACCTAGCTTTTACCTCATCAAATAAAAAATAATCTAATTCTAAATACCAAATTTTACAATACTTAGAAACAACTCATGTACCTTAGCTTATAAAAATGTAGAATTTTAATCTATCAATGAATGCTCCCAAAATTAATCATTCTAGACCACTCAATCAACCCTAACAAAGTTCCTTAATTTTAACGAATATAAATAATTTAAATTTATTTGAATTAATAAATCAAGTTAACATGACCATAATGCAAGAAAAAATAGACACAACAATTATCCAAGATCAATATAACATAGTTCAAACACTTAAACCAAATTGACTTAGTCAGTTGACAAAGTCCAAAAAAAATCACAACATAATAACCAAGCATTTGTTCCTCTAAAACCAACACAATATAATCAAGATAAAATTCCAAGCACTTACATGGTGGTTCAACAAAGTAACTCTATAATTCTTTTTACTCCTAAAAGGGTAAAATAAAACAAAAAAATAAACACACATCATAGAATGCCAAAATAAACCTAATTTAGAAATAACATAGTCCAAAAGAAAAAGAGTTTACAAATATTAATTAAATCTAAACAATCATAAAAACTATGCTCACATGTTAAGGATTAATATAAATAATTTTACCAAAAACATATTCGAATAGTAAATTGTACTCAAAATAGAGTTTGAATCTCCACAAACAAAAACCCCATAACAAAACCCACTTGAGCCAAGTAAGGAAAATAATAACATAGTGATTTCTAAATGAAACCAATAGACTCAAGTTAAAATAATGCATAAAAATTACAATGTAGGTTCATACTAAATTCATATTGACTTTATAATTCTTCTATATTTATTAAAAAGATTGCAATCTCAACCAAAAAAATTCCATATAAAAAATAAAACATTCACTAAACATGATTTTTGGTAATGCAATTAGTCATGAATTTTATTTTTATTGTTCAACACCTTGATCTCTTTTCCTCCTATGCATTCATATATAAAAAATAAAACATTTTTACTTCTCAACACCACCATGGGATGAATTCCATCCTCAATAAGATGAAATCATAAGCTAATAGAGTAACTCCATGTTCCCCATGATCTCATTAAGTTCAAGTAGAAATATAACTTCAAACTAATATCTAAACCTCCACATTGTTAGGCACAAGATATACTAATTTACAATATATCATATATCTTTTGCTTAATCACTTAGTCACACATTCAATATATGCAATAAAAATAAAATCAATAACATGAACCACATAAGAGAACCCCAAAGTGGGAAAAACCATGGAGAACAATCTCAAGTATATAAATGAGCACCAAATCAAGCTTACAATTTTCATAAGCACCAACTTGTAGGAGCACCAACCCCTTTGCTAAGAACCAACACAAAAATGATTTGTGAGCACCCACCCATAGGAGCACCAACCCCTTTTATGTATAAAACACCACTATCTCTGAATGTTGCTTTCTCAACAAATGATAACACACTACTATATATCTTTCTTTTCTCTCCTCTGCTCTTCTAATATAGATATAACAATTACAAACCATGCTCTTCTTTTCATATTAAAAATGGCATCCCAAGAATCCTTTTATATCCTTCCAAATGACCTTTGTCAATCACCCTTTAAGACCTTTCAATTCACATAGAAAATGCTGCCAAACTTGTCTTACATGACCCTTTGAATTCCTCAAGGTGACCATGTGAAAATGTGTCAATTCCCTCTTTTGTCTTTATCTGGTGACTCTTTGAATTCCTCAAGGTGACCCTTCATGGGAAAATTCAACCTTTCCCTCTTTTGTCTTTACTTTGTGACTCTTTGAATTCTTGATGGGACCTCTTTTGTCTTTATGCAACCAAAAATATATTCATTTATATTTAATTAATATTAACACACTTTAGCCAAGATATGAACATTAGAAACACCTTTAGACATTAAATTCTATATTTCTAGACTTTTGACATTAATGATAATATTTCCAATAATCTTCCCCTTTGTTATTGATGTCAACCTCAAACTGAAACTGCAACATTCTAAAAATCTATACTACACATGCCAACCTAAAATTAAGACCTACACAAACTACAAACTAAAACAACTAAAAATATATAGTAACTCCCCCTTACTATGGTATCCTATTTTTTTAACGTATTTTTATACCTATTCTTGTATTTTCCCCCCTTTAACATTGATGGCAAGGAGTCTACCTAGAGCTAATAATAAGCTCCCCCTCAATTGATATATAAATTAATCTGTCAACTCACCTTCATGGCTTTCTTTTCATATAACACATCAAAGACCCAACATCATCCACCATGCTTCAATTTTTTCTATAAAGTGTCTCCTTGAAGCCTAGAAGAGATAACCCACACAAAGGGTCCTAGAACAAAATGAACTTAGGAGATGCCCACATTTCCTCTGTTACTTCCTTGATCTTCTTGCATTCATAATACTAATTTCTTTCTCTTAGAATCTGTTTAGGCATGTCTAACTTCTTTGACTCACTAACCTCAACATACATGATGTTGTTCATCTTCTCAAATCTTGCAACTATCTTATCTTGACAAGGCTCATTCTCAAATGTAACAAGAGATTATCTTTGATTTGTACAATATTTAGGAATAGTATTCATCATCTTTCCTGATAATAAGAGTTCCACACAGTCCTTCCTATCTAATTCTTTCTCCACTATAGAAAGTAATCTATTCTCACTCTTAGACTCAACCTGATCAAATTTTACCATATTATGTCTCTAAACCTAAGTTTGGCCCTTCTCATACCTTTTATGGTATTCATATCCTTTGACATACCTTAAAGATATCTTTGCTCCATTTAAACATAATTTAGAAATATGGCCAACCTTATGACAACAAAAGCAAACACATTTATCATACATTTTGCTTGAAGATGACTGCAATCTCTCTTTTATTGATTTATTTTCCTCAAACATTCTCTTTCCCTATGACCAACATGATGACAAACAAAACAATGGCCATGAAAAGAATTGGAAAACCTGTAGGCATCGGGATACCTAATTGGCTTCTTTGATTTGCCTTTAAAACTTACATCCTTCTTATCTTGGACTAATATTTCATGATATTTCTCAACCTTGATTATGATCCTCTCATGTTTATCCTTCAAATAACCTAACTCAACCTTCAATTGATTACACTCTTCTTCTCTTGATTTCAAACATGAATATGCAACCTCTAGCTAATTCTTAAGATCCTAAATAAACATATTATCTTATTTTGATTCTATATCTAGTTTAGAATCTAGGATACACACCTATTCCTTAAGAGCCTTGACCACATATTTCAACTCTTGATTCTCCTTCTTTAGCTATTTGGCCATCATTTTTCCTTGATCTACCTTCAAGTTGTTAAAATCTTTCAATAGGAACCTAATCTGATACTAATTATTAAGCACGGGACATACTGATTCATAGTATATAATATATCTTTTACTTAATTAGATTTCTTTTGATTTAACCACTTAATCATAAATTTAATATATGCAATAAAAATGAAATAAATAACATGCACCACACAAGAGAGAGAAAGAGACACCAAATTTGACATGGAAACCCAAAGTGGGAAAAATAATGAAGAATAATCTTAAGTATATAAATGATCACCAACTCAAGTTTACAATGTTCATAATCACCAAATTGTAGGAACACCAACCCATTTTTTGAGCACTAACATAACAATGATTTGTGAGCACCAACCCCTCTTATGTTTAAAACACCACTATCTCTCAATGTTGGTTTCTCAACAAATGATAACACACTACTATATCTCTTTGTTTTCTCTCCTCTACTCTTATAATCTAGATATAATAAATACAAACCATGTTATCCCTTTCATATTACAATTAGCTTCACAAACATCCTTTTATAGCCTTCCAAATGACCTTTGGCATTAACCCTTTGAGACCTTTCAATTAACATAGAAAATGGCACCAAACTTGTCATGCACGACCCTTCAAATTAATTAAGGTGATCCTTCATGGGAAAATGTGTCTTTTCCCTCTTTTGTCTTTATCTGGTGACTCTTCAAATTATATAAGGTGACCATGGGAAAATGCATCTTTTCCCTATTTTGTCTTTACTTTGAGACTCTTTGACTTCCTCATGGGCTATATTTTGTCTTTGTGCAGCCAAAAATATAATTCATTAATATTTAATTAATATTAACACACTTTATCTGAGATATAAACATTAAAAACACCTTTAGATGTTAAATGTTATATTTCTATATTTTTGACATCAATGACAATATTTCCAACATTATCCCAAGTTACCATGGATTCCACCACAAAATTGGTAGCATTCACTTAGGATTGGGTCAAATGACAACAAACAAAATTAAAATTACAAATGGTCTAAGAAGATACTCAATATTATAAACCTTGGTAGTCATGCCATAATGACCTAATACAAAATTAAGGTCAACTAATAAACCTTCTACCATCAAGGAATTTTCACCCCATGGTGTTTATTTCATAGACCTAGTCAAGCTACCACAAGATTATCTCAAGACATCATGACCACTTATCAATCTAACAACATCATGTCCCACACAATTATAATGAAGCAACCAAATAATTACTAAGATTCTAACAAGAATGGCTGGATTAAGTCCATAATAAAGAATCATTAAAAATACATGGTAAGATAGATAAATCAACTAATTAAAATGTAGTCAAAGACGTAGTTCTAAACAAACCAAGACAAATTCCAAATATGATCACTCATAGCAAATAATACTTGTAACAAACATCATGATAATACATAAAGATAATACAATCATTAAAAAAATATACCATCAAATTCAAAGTCTACAAAATAATAAATCAAGACATAGAATAGGGTGAGAATAAAAAATTAAAAGATAAGATAACACTCATGAAGTCATTATATAAAGACATAAATGACTTAGTGCATAATCAAAGGCTTAAAATCTGACCATATCTCAAAATAAACTATCACAATATTTTTTGATACTCTTTAACCTTTTCAATCCCATGCTTTCAAAATCCACCATCAATGCTAGCTCATTAAAATGTTCTTGTAGTCACAGGAATATAACATTAAAATTATCTAAAAAAGGTAAAAATATCCATGTTATTGATGTAACAAGGTAAATTTTAAGTAACAAAAATATTTCAATATGACATTTGATGTATATAATATATTAATATCCATATAGTACAATGATGAATCATAACTAATAATTAATAATAACATAATCATAAAATCTAAATCATAGTCAACATCTATAGTAATAAATAAAAGTTCCAACTAGAATCAAGTAAAACATGATATCATAATGTCTCACAAAACAACTAAAAGTGCATAAATTAGATAGGTTATGACATAGATCAATTTAAATGTATACAAGTATTGTCATGTGTGGTAGAGTAAATTTACATTGTTATGATTCCCATCTTGAAAAATATCAACAACCATGTAGCTCCCTTTCCACATGCAATCTAATTGATCCATTTTTACATTTTTTATTATAAATATCTAGGTGACAAAATGCCACTATGTTGAATGTGTGAGGTCTAAATAATGTAATGTGTGCATCATAATTATACTCTAAATATATAGTAGATGAATTTGAATACTATTAGATCCACCTAAAAGATGATTACAAGATAAGATACAATAATTACATGATGAATTTTTAGGTGCACTCAAGTGGATTGGGATGGATAGATCACTCCCATCATAACTCATGTACTTCAAATATCTTAAATGAAATCACATTGAGATTTTTCACTTAATATATATTATTCTTTATATTTCCTAATACAATTGATTTCACCTATAAAGTACAATACATCCATGTCTAGCTATGCATAAATAGTGGGAATTCTTATAGTCACATTATAGTCCTAATTGGGCCAGTACTTGAATGCACATACTATATGTAATGACTACAATAATATAAATTATCATTACTCAAAGATAGGAAATTTGAAGTACATTATGATTTTTTGGGTGCCTTAAGGACTGCTAAATAATTTCCATCATAATAAAATGTACTTAATTTATCCTAAATACAATCACATTGATATTGTTTTCAGTCATCACATGTAGTAGGTGAACTCAACTACTATGTTGATTGTAGACACCAAAATTGCGTCTACTCCTTGGTCGACCCCCCCTTGGTCACCTTGGTCCACTTCTAAACATTCCTAACCCACACACTTATTAATTTAAAATAAATTACCTATTTTAAATTAATAACACCACCCTTGACACATCACCCATGACACCTCACCTTGCCCTTGGATACCCCCATTTATCACCTGTGACAAATCATAATGACCCAAGACCTATTTCAACTCTCCCATTAACCCCCGTGCCTATTAAATTTGCCTTGGGACCATTTTTCAATGGCAGCTAAACTTGGCAGATGGAGGAATGGGCAAAAGGCTAGAAATAGCCTTTTTTCCCATCTTCTAGCTGCTGACGTCGGTTACCCGTCGGCCGACACTAGCGGGATCGCCAATGTCAGTTGCTTAAAACAGCCTCGAAGTTGAATTCTTGACCCTGAGTACAGACCCAAAGGCTAATTCTCTTGCTCTCAGAATTCAACCTCTCTCTCTCTCTCTCATCTCTCTCTCTCTCTCTCTCTCTCTCTCTCTCTCCTCTCTCTCTCTCTCTCTCTCTCTCTCTCTCTCTCTTCGATGCACACCGACCATCACAGGCTACAGGAACTCTGTAGAAATAGCTCTAGACTTTGGGTTAAAAACATTGCAGGAAGTCTTCTATATCTGTAGCGACATCGAGAACATGCGTTCACACCTCTGATTCTTCAGCAAGTAAGAGCTAAGTATTCTTCTTCTATTTCATTTTAGTAATTTAGAAAGCATTAGCAGTTAGCTTCTAATTAGTATTTCTAAATATCATCAACCAAACCTAACTTTCTTCCCAGAGATGTTGAGAGGTCTTCCCCATATCCTTACCCCTTTTTGACAACCTATCCTCTACCCCTTGTCCCTCTTAAGACTCTATTGACTTCCCTGCAATCTTGCATAGACCTCCAAACTCCCAAACTCAGACCTCCCAGACTCCTCTGTTGCCCATAAACCTGTTCAAAAACCATCCAAGACCATTGCCCTGACTGACATTGACCATTTCCCCTACCGACATCGGCAAAATAACTGACGTCGGCAACTTGACCAACTGACATTGGTATAACCACCGATGTCAGTGACTGTGACAGACCGATAGTAGAATATAGGTATGCATTATCTCTATTTCTTTTGTTCAGTCTTTTCACCATTTCTTTTTCTAGCAACACTCTTTTGTCAAATAGGTGGACTATCATCCCTCAAGGAAATATTTGCACTTCTGGGACTGAACATATCACTTGGTAGTCCACCATATATCTATCTAACATTTTTTTGTTTAAGTCTTTCCTATCTACAGGTGTCATCCTCCACAGCCAAAGAGGAGCTCCTTCAATCGTCTGGATACATACAAACCCCTGACCATTAACTTTTAGTTTCATATTTATTATGAATGTAGAAAAGTGAAAAACTTATAGAAACATTCTGGCATGCCTGGTGGGACCCTAGAGTTTTCCTCAAGTTCATTTCTTCTAAAAGGTAAACATTCATATAGGTGCATTAGGTCTCTTCTTGCATCCTTTTCTTCTATCTCTCTATTTTAAAAAATGAAACCATAAGCACAAGTTAAAAAGAACTCCTTTCTTTTTTCTTTTTCTTCTTGTCACTTATTTTCTACATCTTAGAGTAGTGAAGTTCATGCTCTTAACCTTTTCCTCATTATTTGCATCCGAACAAAACATTTTAGTTTGGGCTAAAATCTATTGCATTTCATTTCTACCTGAATGCATACTTATCTCTCACATCTAGTAATTAAAAATGCATTATGAATAAATCGTAGTGCACTTATGTTACACGACCAGACCACTTTTACAACTAAACATCTAAACATACCTGAGACAAGGTCCGACTATGATTTCATCACCTAGCAGATACCTTACCCTTCCTAGTAATCTTACTTGGACTTCACTACCAAGGGGAGAACCCACTATGTTCTCTGGAAAAGTATAAACTCTAGGGGAAGTATATACTAGCTAAGTGACCCAACTTATCTCTGGGCTTGTGAAGTGAGGGGATCAAGCTCCTAGCACCAGGCCACATATGGAACCTAATACAAATTTTGAGCACCAAAACTAACCTGAAACCAACTTTAGACTACCTCTTTTAGGACCCATTCTAAACGCCCAACTTCCTAAACACACTCTTTTAAGGCATAATCGAACAAGAATCTAAAACTTATTCTTAGGAATTTAACATTTAGAGGCTGCTTGTCTTCATCTATTTTTTTGTCTCTATCTAGTTTTTTGAGCTGGTGAGGTCGCATTCTGAGCTCCAAGAACAACTCAAAACTTTCTTCTTTCTTCCAAAAACTTTCAATTTTTTGAAGTTTTTGGAAATAAACAATAACCGACATCAATTTTTCCACCGACATCGGCAACTGATCGTCACCGACATCGGTTATCTGACTGACATCGGCATCTTCACCGACATTGGTTTTTCCACCAACGTTGGTCACTGTCAAAAATTTTTCTTCTCAAAATAGCAAGCTAAAAACTTGACCTTTTTGCTATTAAAAACACCAATTTTGGTTTTTTACGGCTGAAACATATAGTTTTAGAACTGAAATCTTTCTTGCCTTGGATGGTTTTGACACGTAGTCAAACCAAAACTCTTGTTGACCACGCAAGGCAACAACCACTCCCACCTTCACCTTTTATATCAAGTCCTCTAATGGAGTATCATTCAGACACTAAGCGTACTCCAACCCCAACTCAACCCCATATTGTTCCCGAAGGGGACCAAGACTTTGAAAGATTCTTTGACCTCAATGTCAAGGCTCTTCAGCACTATCTCGCAAGAAGTCAAATGTGAGACTCTTCAGGCAACCCAGTTTATGGGATGCCAACTTCCTTAGTTGACACAATAATTGTATCAACAGCCTCTATAACCCAACCCATGGTCACCCAAGCCATTGCCTTAACCAACAACCCGACCATGACCAATCTTTAAAGTGTGACCTCTCCTTCTGTTTCTGGACCTACCTCCTTTGGGGTTCCTGTACCCCCTCAACCACAAACCGTTTAACAAAGTTCTACACCATTCCAAAACTTAATTGTCTCCATCCCACCTACTCTTACACCCATAAATATAAGAGTAACCACCTATCCTTCAACAAGTGTTGCTGCCACTCAACCACCTTTGGTGACATCAAGCCAAGTTCTACCTTCTAGCTTCATAACACAACCACCCTTGACTTCAACATCAGTCCCTATGACTAGTTACCAATATTTTGCACCTATACAAGCGTAATGAACTATGTCATACGCCCCTCCTAACTCCTTCCAAGAACCTTACAACTTAGGGGGTGCCCCACCTATCAATCCACCAGTCGATCTAATCAAGATGATGATGGATAAGGTGTCTAATCCTGAGACATCTATTTTAGGTTCAAGAAATGTTCTCTCATATGAACAAATTTGTAGTGAACCTATTCATCCTTCAGTCCCAATCCAACCATATCCTAGTCAGTGGGAACTTCCCAAGTTTACTCATTTTCAGAGTAAGGAGGACCCACAAACATCTACAAGCATTTAGACATGCTTGTTACCTTATAACACATGATGATGCATTATTACTACGTAAATTTCCCATGTCACTTTCTGGTGCTACCATCGATTGGTATAGTTTGTATTACCAGTCACTCTCTATTTACCTTCACTCAACTAGCTCAACTATTTCTTAACCATTTTTCTATCAACATCACTAAAAAGGTCTCCATCACGGACCTATATTCTATCAAACAATTTGACGATGAATCCATAGCTAATTTCGTTGCTCGATGGATAAGTTTAATTAACCAACTCTCCTTTTCTTTACCTCAACTTGAGCTCATTGAGCTCTTTTCACAAGTGTGTGCCAAACACATTTTTCATCTACTCTATGGGTCCAAACATTCTACAAATTTGACGAAGCTTTCACCATGGCTAGGAAGCTTGAACTCCATGCTGTCGAAGAAAATAAAGTCAAATTGTGTAGTAAAAATACTAATGCAAAATCAAATGACTCTTCTTCCAAATCTTCTTCCTCCAATTCCAAGTCTAAGGGATCAATAAATGCTATGGTACTTAGATCATCATCATCTACCACAACTAATCAATTTGAACCTTCCACATCTCAAAGCATTACACAACAGTTCTAACAATGATACATACAACGCCAATATACTCTAATTGGAGAATCATACGCGTCTGTGTTGGATAAACTAGTTAAATAGGGAGTCCTCAATCTACCCCAAATTTGATCACCACCACAATTTGACCCTGAAAAAGCCATCCCTACATGGTATAGGTAAAATGACTTCTATAAATATCACTGTGTCAAAGGCCATGACATAAACAATTGTAAAACCTTCAAAAACATTGTCTAAGACATGATAGATAAAGGTGATCTTGTTTTGGATAACCCAAATGTGCCACCTAACCAAAACATAGACATCTTTAGACAACCTTTCTAACCATCCCCCTAGTCAAAATAACATTCAGACCATGGCCAATGACCCCCAAGAGCATAATATATGCACAGTCAACACAGTTTCACCTCCCATCCCTAACCAACCTCTTCCACAAATTGAAGAGGTTAATCAACTTATTTTTCCATCATAGGCAAAAGAGCCTTCTCCTATTTTTCCACCACATGGTAGAAGAGACTTCTTCTCCTATTTATCCCCCATAGGCAAAAGAGCCTTCTTCTCTTATTTTTCCATGACAAGAAGAAGAACCTTCTTCTCCTATTTATTCCCCACAGGTGGAAAAACCTTCTTCTCCTATTAGTCCTCCATTAACCTCTCTTATATTAGAGGACACCTTGACGATACCAATGCCACTAGCCCCACCTTCATCCTTCCTACTACCAATGGAGGACCATACCTTTCCTGCTCTTCAACCACAAGTAGAAGGTATGATCATCCCTACCCTCTATCCTCTTGAGGAGTCACATTCTCCAATTCCTTCTCCACCAAGAGAAGAACTTGTCTCTTCACCTATTTCGACTGAAGATGATCTAGTGATGACTCTTTCTCACCTTTGGCTTAAGATCACTGCATCTAACACATTTCCAATCTCACTGCCACCCACATCTTCTAAAAAACCCAAGCCTCATCCAACTTCTTCCAAACCATGCTCTCGATTGGTTGAGAACTTAGGATTTCTCCATTCAAAGAAGTTAGAGCATGAGGCATTATGGGAGCGACTCAAAGCTCCTTATCTTACACATCCCATTTCATCTCTTACTGTTGACCCTTTTATGACAAAATCTCCAAAAGTCACCAACGAAGATCAGACTTCTACTTCCAAATCTTTCAAAGCCCAACCATCCACATCTAAACCTAAACCCTCACAAACATCCACCATACCAACACTGGTTAAATCCCTCAGTGTTCACCCCATATCTAACCTCACTCACCCATAATTGAAGGTAGACTTGAACCTTGCCTCACAGAATAGTAGTCCTCACACTAAACCAAAGAAGGCTACTAAACCACGTTAGAGAACTCCTCCTCCACCATCATCATTACCCTCCATTTTGGGCCCACATCCCTCTACCTTAATAAGAGTGCTCCCTACTCCAATACCTAACAAAAATAAGTTGCCTCCATTACTCCCTTTACCCACCACAAACCTACCTCCTCTGAGAAATTCAGCACCCCTCACAAAGAAAGTGTCATCTACACGAGTGGCCGCACCACCAACCCAAAAGGTGGTACATAAGTCTCCCTCAACAACTCCCAAACAAAAGTCATCAACACCTAGTACATCAACAAGCATGGACCCCTTAGTGGGTTCATATGATTTGATACTATGCCAACTTTTGCAAACTTCTAACATCACTCTTCCACCTATCAAACCATTTCAACCTCTCAGACCAAAGCCGTCTTGGTTCGATGATACTAAAATTTGCCAATATCATCGTACACCTAGGCATGACACTAAAAATTGTTATGCCTTAAGGTTTTCATCCACCAATTCATGGAAAAAGAAACCCTTCTTATTGAGGATACTATAAACAAATCTCCAACACTATCTAATGTCACTCCAACCTCTCCACCTTCATCAGAATCCCATCATCAAACTATGGCCCCTTTATCTCCTTCATCCCCTTTATTCAAGATTAACACCATCAATGTGGCCAATAGGTAACAAACATTAAAGGATAAAGCAAAAGAAAAAGTTGATGTTCCTTAGACCTACCCATTTGTCAAACCTACTCAACTACCCAAACCCAAGATTTCTATCTGGGTACATCCCAACCCACTTCTTCGAAGGCAATCCATTATTCTATGGTGAAATAGCTTCACCAAATGCCCATAAAGATGTCCTTATATGACCTCATTCAAATCTCTCCACAACATCATCAAGCTTTAATCAAGTCTTTATAGGCAGTGGAGGTCCAACCTGAGGACCCCCAACCACTAGCTGCCTTAGTCCAATCATTACCCACCGTCACCTCTATTACCTTTAGTGATTCTAAAATTCCTACCTCCAACTTGGAAGATCAAGATGATACCCTTTTCATCACAGATTACATTGATCAAACTCACATTAAGTGAGTTATTATTGATGGGGGTGCCAACATCAATATCATTTCTACCCATGCCTATGACCAATTAGCCCTCCCAAAGAATTGCGTATCAAAAATTGACGCAATTCTTCAATCTTTTAATGACACCACCACCACTACCATTGGCACCATCATCTTACATATTCGTTTTGGTCCATGAACAATCCCAAAGCTCTTATACATCATTGAGGGAGATTTCCAATACAACATGTTATTAGGATGACCTTGGATATGTGCCATGGCCTGTGTCCCTTCTACATTACACCGTTGTGTCAAATTTGAACATGACGGTCAAGTCCATGTCATTACCATAGACCCCTCCCCTTTCAAGACATGCAACACAACTTATCGACCTAATGATGTTCTCATTCCTCTCAAGAAATCAACCCAGACACTACCTCCACCCGTGGAAGATTCAATAAGTACACAAATGGTGGTTACACCTACACCACCTCCTCAGGTGGCAACAAAAGACCCTATGGAAGATATCTTCCAATGTCTTTCACTTGGGGAGTATCATTTACTCACCTTAGACATGTTCCAGACTCCTCAAGAGTATGGACAACTTCATCACAATCCTAGCTATGACCATCATATTGGAATGGTCATCCCTTATGGTCCTCCTAATCTTCAAACAAATCTCATCTATGGAGGGCTAGATCGAGCTCCCACTGATGAGAATCCTCTTTCATCACCCCAACTATTTACGTCTGACTTCTCTTTTCTTGGCAACCCAAACTTTTCTCACACCTATCTTTATAGGTGTGTGTGGAAGGGCTTTGGCTTTGGACGCTACGAACAAGGCTCCCACCAACCCGTCAAACCACCAAATGATGAGGCCATAAATAATGCCAAGAAGCAACATGGCCTGGGTTTTGAAGAATCTACTAAAACTTATAAAAACCCTCACCCCAAACCTATCATAGATCAATCATCTCCAAACTCGCCTATTCCCCTATCTTCACCTATGGAGTCAGTGGTTTCCATCCCTCTTAGTTTTTTTTTTCCATAAACGCCATTCACTTAGAACCCCTAACCTATCAACTAGGTGGGGTATATAGGTCTCTCCCTCTCATTTATCCAAACATGATAGATGATGAATCTGCTACCATCAACACTATCCAATGCATAGATGATGATGCCATTCTCACCTACATGGGTGCATATGACTCTTTCATTCAACGGTCACTTCCTTCAGAAATGTAGGTTATGTTAAATGAATCAACCATTGACATTAACCTTCCATCTTCCAATGTTCCTCACATTTTAAAGATTGGTCAATCTTTGGATGCCCAAGAACAAATTGACTATACCAAATTCCTTTCAAACCATAGCAAATCCTTTGCTTAGACCTATAGTGATATGATTAGCATCGACCCTAACATCATCATTCATAGCATCATCACAAACCCAAAAGTTAAGCCTATCAGGCAAAAGCTTCACAAAATGCATCCTCATGTTGTACTCCTTGTCAAAGAGGAGCTTCAGCGTCTTCTCTTCGTATCCTTTATTTGACCCATTGATTATCCATAGTGGGTGTTAAATATCATCCCTATCACCAAAGCAACTGGGGGGATCCGAATCTATACTGACGATCATGACCTTAACCTGGCTTGCCCAAAGGATGATTTTCCTCTACCCAACATCGACCAGCTTGTTGATCTTATGGCCAGTTATGAGATGTTATCACTCATGGACAGGTTTTTAGGATATAACCAAATCCTGATTGCACCAGAAGATCAGCACAAAACTACCTTCATCACCCCATGGGGGCCTTTTTGCTATAGGGTCATGCCTTTTGGCCTAAAAAATGTAGGTGCCACATATCAATGTGCCATGACCTACATCTTTCATGATCTCCTGCACAAAATCATGGAGGACTATGTGGATGACCTACTAGGCAAATCTAAACTCTGCTGTGACCATTTGACTATTCTCAAAATCATCTTCACTCGCCTCCTCCAATACAATGTTTGACTCAACCCCAAGAAATGCGTCTTTGGGGTTCTCTCAGGGAATTTTTTGGGGTTCATCATTTCTCTTCATGGCATTGAGATTGATCCTACTAAGATTTGAGCTATACTCGAGATGCCACCACATACCAATCTAAAGCAACTTCGTAGCCTGCAAGGGAAGCTCCAATCTATTTGTCACTTCATCTCACAGCTTTTCAATCGATGTCAACCCTTTCATCACCTCCTCAAGAAGGATGTCTCCTTTAATTGGGATAAGGATTTACAAGAGGCTTTTGAGGCTCTTAAACATTATCTTGTCTCCCCACCATTCCTTATTCCACTTAAAGATGACCAACCTTTCTATCTCTATGTCTTAGCAATAAATCATTCTTTAGGTGCCATGATCATGCACCGAGATGAACAACATCATGAGCAAGTGGTTTATTATATAAGCCAAACGCTCATTGACTATGAAACTCAGTATACTCATACCAAAAAACTCTGTTTGGCATTAGTCTTTGCTACCACCAAACTCTGTCATTATCTTCTCAATCACAAAACTTACGTCATCACCCATACTGACCCTCTAAAATACATGCATTCCAAGCCATACTAAAATCAACGTATGGCTCATTGGTTTATGCTTCTTGCTGATTTTGAGTTGGAGTTCATCCAATAGAAATCTATAAAGGGGCAAATAATCACTGACTAACTAGTGGATGCCCCTCTACCTGACAACCAACCTTCTCACTGCAAATTCCTTGGAAAATCAATTTCCACACTTTCCATTGATGACATATTCTATCAAATGACAATGTTCTTTGACAGATCCAAATGTCAACATGGTGGGGTGGCAGGGGTCATTCTCATCCCACACGAGGGTGAGCCCATGCCTCTATCTTTCAAACTTGACTTTGAATGTACCAACAACATGGCTGAATATGGAGCCTTAATTTTGGGACTTCAAACTGTCCTTTCCCTAGGCACCAAGACCATCAACATCTTTGGTGACTCATAACTATTCATCAATCATATCAATGGTTCATATCTTTGTAAAAATGAAGTTTTGCAAAGGTACAAACACCGTGTTGACACCTTGCTAGAATCTTTCAACCATTACCTCTTGTAAACTATTCCTTAATCTATGAATAAGTTTGTCGACACCATGGCCTCCCTCGCCTCACATATCCCATCATCATCTGCCTCCTCGAGAATCTATGTTACGGTACACCATTTGGCATTACCTTCATATATCTCCACTAATATCAACCTTGTCAGCACCATTGACTCTAGTCCATGGGATGTTTAGTATAAACAATTTGTGGACTACTTAACTTTCTCAATTGTCCCCCCTAATCTCTCTAGCAATGCATGATAGGCTTTTATCAAAAGCACAACTCGATATACTAGGCTAAAGGGTCTTCTCTATAAGCAAGGTTTCAATGGCCTCCTTCTTCAATGTCTAACCTCCACTGAAACATCTCATGCCATCAAATAAGTCCATGATGGGATTTGTGGCAGACACTTTAGTGGTAACTCAGTTGCAAAATGCATCCTTCGCCTGGGCTATTATTAGCCCACTCTTCACCAAGACTGCAGTGACTATGTTCAGCATTGTATGAAATGCCAACAACATGCTAAATTGCTTCACGTCCCTAGCCATGCTCTACAAGTTGCTACAGACTTCTGGCCCTTTTCACAATGGGGCTTGGACTTAATCGATGAGATTAACCCCCATTCATCTCTCCAACATCAATCAATTATCACTACAACTGAATACTTCACTAAATGGGTGGAAGCAGTTCCCCTCATCTCTGCTAAAGCTGACAAAATCATCAACTTCATCAACCAACACATCATCTGTCATTTTGGTGTACCTCACAAAATCATCACCGATAATGGCAAGTCTTTCAAAAACAAAACTGTCCAAAAACTTTGTGACTCATTTGGCATCAAACTTAGCTTCTCCTCACCTTACTACCCACAAGATAATGGACAGGCTGAGGCTTCTAACAAAATCTTAACCAGAATCCTCATGAAGGTGGTAAATGACACTGGAAGGGATTGGCACATCCACATTCCCTTCATGTTGTGGGCCTACCGCACTAGCATTCAAACCCCTATGGGTGCTACACCTTTCTCTTTAGTGTACGAAACAGAGGCTATCCTACCTCTTGAAGTACAAATACCTTCTTTATGCATCTCTTTACGTGACATTCTTTCTAATGATGACTTTCATCAAGATCAATTAGCTCAACTCGAGTTACTTGATGAATGTCATCTTGCTTCCCTTAACCATCTCCACATCTATCAAAATCATATCAAACGTGCCTATAACAAAAATTTGAGAGAATGAGATTTCAAAATCGAGGATCTCATCCTTAAAGAAAACCAACACATGACCAACATGGAAAGAAGTAAACGAGGCAAGTTTGCTCCTAATTGGCTTAGACCTTATATCATAACGCACAAGTATGGATCAGGGACTTATCATCTGTCTTCTCTTAAAGGCTAACCAAAACCTAAGCCCCTTAATTCCTTGCATCTATGACCATTCTACTGTTAATCAAGTACTCATTCACTTGATATTTAACTTGAGCTCATCCCTTGAGCAATCCCTATCATTTTAATTCTCATTCCTTTCAACCTTGTTCCCCTAAAGGAACACTATGTAAGCCTTTTATAAAGTATGAATGCTTTGTCTTAATAAAAGGGAGCCCTTAAACCTCTATAGGCTAGTCCATGACTAAAACTTCAGTCATATATATATATATATATATATATATATATATATATATATATATATATATATAAAACTAGGATACCTACTCAAAGGTCATAAACTTTAAATGCAGATTGCTCCCTCAAAGGACAACTACATCATCATTGCTATAGCTAATAGACTGCTCCCTTGAAGGGAAACTATTCAAAGCCCTAAAAAACATATAAAGAAAAAATATAGACCAATCCCTCGAAGGATGGCTATGCCTAAAAATCTTGCTACAAATATCACTCTCTTAGAAGCTTCCCACATCGATCAGCTTCACATATGACCACAAAACAAAACAACATCCCCATGTAGACTTCTCACATCGATCAATCTACCCAAAATAAATAAATAAATAAAAAATTTGATTGATAAACTATTAAGTCATGGACTTGCCTATAGTCATTCTTAGGGTCACCTATAAAAAGGGTAGAGTTATCCTTGCTAAAAAGGGTTTCGCTATCCTCCCACCTCACATAATCAAACCTATTACCCAAACATACTCAAGGTATTTTGAGCTCACTTAATGTCAAGTGATTCGACTATTTCTCTAAAATAAACCAAAGGTCAAAAGATGTAATGCATGAATGAGGCTTTTGTTTGTAAAACCCTTATCTATGTTATCATTATGGTCCTTGTCAATGAAAGAGCAATGCGACTTTCACTTCTTACATACCTTGGTCACATGTAACCAATTCAAATCCAACCAAATCATTTTCTAAACCCAACCAAATCAAACCAAACATTTTCAGACCACTTACATGACATAGCCCATTCACACTAGTTTCTCTGGAAACTAATACACATGGAAACTATAGACCACACAAATTATGTCAAGCATAAACCATTACTTGCTAAAGCATAAACATACTCATTTCATTTTTAGCATACATCCATCACCAATACAAAAAATTTCTAGGGATGAAAGACCACATATCCAATGTTACAAAATACACCATCACATAATATGGAAAAGGCTGTAACATCATCATACCCTCATCATTTATAACCTGACCAAACCAACCTATCAACCAGCCCAAACTACATAAGCCTGAGGCCCTTACAACAAGAGCTATGTAGGCAACACTCAATTGACACAAAATCTTTTGAGGTTAGCTCAGCCATTCGTTTGTTCGTCTATTTGATGGACAAACCATTTCACCTTTAACCATGACTTAACCTAGTCCAAACTCATCCATAACCAACCCTCTCCTCCCCTTTTTTAGGGAGAACTACATTAGCCTGAGGCCCTTCAAACATGGGCTATGTAGGCAACACTCAGTTGACATGGGGTCTTCTGAGGTTAGCCCAGCCATTCCTTCATCCATCCATCTAATGGACCAACTATCTATACCAACCCAAAATCATGACCAAACAATCAGCCCTGACACTGAATGAGTTACCTAAACTCCTCATGGGGCACATTAGAGATCACATACATCTCCCTGACCACAACATAGGCCACTTGAGATCATCCCATGACTCAACCTAACTCGACTAATGACCTTGGAGATCACGACTATCTCCTCAGACCACGACCACTTTCGAGACAACTTTGCCTTGGTTGTTTTGATTGCATGTATGCTACCTCACGAATAGCTAGCAAAATTGTGCACAACCCACATTATGACCCTCACATGTATTATTGGATTATGAGCAAGTTGATCCCCAATATTTGTGACATTTTTCATGTTTTCCAAGAGCACTTCTTGAGCCTGAGGATACTTGGAACACGATGACCATTAGAGCTACAACTTGGATCATTTAACCTAATTAGCTACAACTAAATGCTGGGGATTGGTTATTTCAATTTTAGCACTCCTCGACCTTTGACTACGATAATTTGACCTACCTATCACGTGAAGTGGTATACATGCAATCTCAACTTTTGCAGCGTTCACACTCAAACTTCACCATATCCATCCACTATCTATCAAATCAGCACCCGATATCAGGTTACCTTCCCTCGAATCCTGCTTTGAGGGGGGAATACCTCATCCCACATCTAGGGTAGCCAACATTCATTTTTGTCTTACAGTTCATCAGAAAAACCAATAAGACAAAAAAATGACCTTATCCCATACTTGGGGCAACTTACTCCTATTTTTGTCTTGCAGTTCATCAAGAACAACCAACAAGACAAAAAGGGGTAAATGTAGACACCAAAATTGTGTCTACTCCTTGGTTGACCCCCCTTAGTCCCCTTGGTCCACTTCTAAACATTCGTAACCCACACACTTATTAATTTAAAATAAATTACCTATTTTAAATTAATAACACCACCCTTGACACATCACCCATGACACCTCACCCTTCCGTTGGATACCCCCATTTATCACCTATGACAAATCATAATGACCCAAGACCTATTTCAACTCTCCCATTAACCCCTGCACCTATTAAATCCTCCTTGGGACCATTTTTCAATGGCAGCTAAACTTGGTAGATGGAGGAATGGGCAAAAGGCTAAAAATAGCCTTTTTTCCCATCTTCTAGCCACCAACATCGGTTACCCATCGGCTAACTCTGACGGGATCGCTGACGTTGGTTGCTTAAAATAGCCCCAAAGGCAAATTATCGACCCTGAATACAGACCCAAAGGCTAATTCTCTTTCTTCCAAAATTTGACCTCTCTCTCTCTCTCTCTCTTTCTCTCAGACGCACACTGAGCATCACAGGCTATAGGAACTCTATAGAAATAGCTCTAGACTTTGGGTTAAAAACATTGTAAGAAGTCTTCTATATTAGTAGTGGCATTGGGAACAAGTGTTCACACCTCTAATTCTTCAGCAAGCAAGAGCTAAGTATTCTTCTTCTATTTCATTTCAATAATTTAGAAAGCATTAGCAATTATCTTCTACTTAGTATTTCTAAATATCATCAACCAAACCTGACTTTCTTCCTGGAGATGCTGAGAGGTCTTCCCCATATCCTTACCCCTTTTTGACAACCTATCCTCTACCCCTTGTCCCTCTTAAGACTCTATTGACTTCCTTACAATCTTGCATGAACCTCTAAACTCCCAGACTCAGACCTCCCAGACTCCTCTATCACCCATAAACCTATCCAAAACCCATCCAAGGCCATTGCCCTGACTGACATCGACCATTTCCCCTATTGACATTGGTAGAATAACTGACGTCGACAACTTGACCAACCAACGCTGGCAGAACCATTGACATCAGTGACTATGATATATCAACAATAGAATATAGGTACGCATTAACTCTATTACTTTTGTTCAGTCTTTTCACCATTTCTTTTTCTAACAACACTCTTTTGTCAAATAAGTGGATTGTCATCCCTCAAGGAAGTCTTTGCACTTTTGGGACCAAGCATATCGCTTGGCAATCCACCATATATCTATCTAACATTTTTTTGTTTAAGTCTTTCCTATCTACAGGTGTCATCCTCCACAGCCAAAGAGGAGCTCCTTCAATCGTCTAGATACGGTGCACAAACTTCATCCAGGTATGTACAAACCCCTGACCATTACCTTTTAGTTTCTTATTTCTTCTAAATGTAGAAAAGTGAAAAACTTATAGAAATATTGATCAATATTTTAAGGTGATTATAATAATATCAATTATCTTTTCATATTTAGATATATAATAATTTTTAATTTCATGTTAACTTAAGTGGACCATGATGGATAGATTTTGCCATCACTCTGGTATATAGATGAAATTGTGACGAAATACATGATATTCTTGTCCTAACATACTTGATTACACCTACCAATTATACTTCACCTATAATATTATAATTAAAATAATTAAATTTTGTAAGTCATTTTGTGGTAACACAATATGCATGATACTAATGAAAATGACATGAAAACATATTGAATGAAATTAATTGCTGATTATTTTAATTATTCATATAAATATTAGTGATGGATGTGATTTATAATTTAATAAAATTTCCTATGTGAAAATATCCTCTATTTATAGGAGTTGGTATAGGAGAAAATTAAATTTGGATTAAAAGAGAATCATTATTATTTCTATGGTTTTAATCAGTTAATTTTTCAAGTTCATGCAATGGTACTCAATTCTTCAAGTTATAATATTTTTAAATGTATCTTTCAATGTTTGAGTAATCTATTTCAAAGGTTATATATGAGGATTTATGGGATTTTTTACTATTTTAAGGGTTGAGATAAATTCAAAGGCATTGAAAATATTTTTAGGGGATATTATGAATTTTTTAGGTTCTCTAGAAAACATTTAAAGTTTTGAGAAATATTTTTGATTTTTAAAAAAATATGTGAATTTTATTTCATTTAAACAAGACATCAATAAGGAAAATATTCTTTTCACAGGTTACATTATCGTAAATAATATATCAATAATTTTTATTTCATATAATAATGTACTTAAAGATATAAATTTATGATGGTCCATAATTCATTATGAGTTTTATAATGACTAAATGACCTCTAGATGTTGCACATGCATGGAAATAGGGAAAACTTGAAAACAACACATAATGAGGCTAAATACCATGCAATTTTAAAATTTAGAGGTTTCCATGGGTTATGATGTGAAAATACTTTGTATTTTTTCACACAAAAAATCAATAGTGGAGAACATGTGTGAATATGGTGGAGTTATAGGAAAAGCCCAAAATCTAGTACCTCTTAACACACAAAACAAGGCACTATGAAGTGATTTTTAAATGTGTGAATTTTTTGAAATAAATGTGGAAATCAATAAGTGAAAATTATAGAAAATAATTTTTCATACAATAGCTAACACGTTAATGGAAGCGGTGGAGAAAAGGTTTTGAAAATCTAGTATTGGGAAAGAGTTTGGTAGATAATGTGTTGTTTATCATATTATAATTGTAGATACAAAGTAATATATTTACATATTATAATTAATGTTCTTATTACCATTTTTTAATATCAAGTAAATTAGGAATTTAATATCAAATTAAATAATATGTCAACTACTTATCTTTATATATCTTGACTCTCAAATATCCAAACTTATAGTAAGTTAAGATTGAGATAAAAATCATATGGCACAATATTTAATTTCAAATTATAGAAATTATGATTTAATTATGCTTTATTAATGAAACTTGTAACATAATACTAAATGCATTATACCACTTTATCTATTATTGTAATATAAAAAGATTTGTTGTGTTATTGTTAGCTTTTATGGAATCACTTGAGTGTTTTTTTAAGTTGTTAATAAAAAATATAAATTATGTACAATGATAAATTATTATTTTTAGTAAAAATAAAAAATATATATTTATTGAACTATTTATGTATGAGAATTAAAATTGTTTATTCCTAAAAGGGTTAATAGTTTATTATTTAGGGTTATTTATTTTTGAGTTTAGGCATTTAAAATCATAAAATCAATCATATGTACATTTAATTTTATAAAAAATAGAAATAGATTAAATTATTAATTATAAATAAAATATTTAAACAAAAAATATTCTTTTGAATCCCAATGCATGTTATAATTCACCTTCCATTACAACTTGCACACACAATTCCCTTTATGGTAAGCATTACACAAAAACCAACATGAAAAGTGTTTCTAATGCATTTTGTAACATGAAATTATAGTAAATTAATTAAAGACACATATTTTGTCATAAATTTAGGTCTTCACAAGAAATCATGGGAAATGTTAAAAATCTATTGGCATACAAAGCATGAAGAGCTGACAATGTATCCAAAAATTAAAATTATAGAATAGTTAGGATCATAGATATTACTATTAGACACAACTCATATTTGGCATAAATAAAGGGAAAAAGTGATTGGATATGAAAGAGTAACAATAATACTATATTAACATTGCACAAATGTAGGGATTAAAATATAAAATAAACCTATAGCATTATATTATCTATACAACACCAACATAATGTGAAAGTGAGGGAGAGCCTTGATTTGATAGAGTATGAAATGACTCATAAATGAAAGTGGTTTAATTAATACATGTGGTTACATAATGTACACTTTGGTGTGAAACTTTTACTTTAGTGAATTTTCCATGTGAGTGTGCAACTTGGACTTTAGTGCAAGTTTCCATGCCCAAATAGGATTATTTATTAATAATAAAATAAAATTACTAGAATAATTAATTAATCAGCAAGTAAACTTAAGTGTAATTGTAAATTTACACCCCGAAACATTATGTAAAACTTAGGGATCATGTATAAAAACTAAGGTTAACACATTGAACTAGGTCTCAACACTATGCCTAATGAGGTACTAATGTAAACTGAATGTAAAAGAATAATTTGAAAAAGAGATGCACCACAAGGATCTCACATAGAAAGTAGTAAAACAATATAAAATATATTCATAAAATAGTGAGATTCACCTCAAGAATCTCCACCCAAAAAATTAATACACAACACCCCCTATATCACGTAAATTTATTTTTAGGTACTTGACAATGTTAATTGTTGATATATTTCAAACCACATGACTAACATTCAAATACATAAATATTATTCATCATTCCTCTAATACTTTTGTATATATTTGGATTTGAACCTCTATTTATAATTATCATTATACAAAACCTCCAATGTCAAATTATCAATCTATTTAATATCACCCTTAGACTATCCCGTACTAAATAAATTTAAGTTTTGTCTTTATTGACAAGTCCATGCTAGGTACATATGATTGTTGAGAGTTGTTACACACTTAGGCCATTTACATCTTGTGCCAAATAACTACTATTTTTTGAAATTCTAAATATTTTATTAGGTCTTCCTACACATTTTGTGAGGTCAACTAAAGTAAATTATCAAAATGTTCACCTATAAATACATACCAAAAGTCACTCATTTTTAACACTTGGCATTAACTACTCTCAATATTACACACTATGTCACATTGAGAAAATCTATCTTATTATTTCCAATTTCAAAATAATTCACAAGTATTATCCATAAGCCAAGGCAAGATCATTCCAAATCAAGTCAAGAGATATTATTATCAAGTATCAAATAAATTTTTATAACTAAATACACATAGTCAAATGATCAAATTTCACATTCACTCTATGTGGGAGAACTATATGGTCTTGATTTACCTCTTTGGAGTATTGGATATGTAATAAATGGTCAATAATCAAGGGGCTGATTGTGTTCAGATCAACCCATTATGCTCCCCTCTTTTTTTATAGGTTTTCGATCTATCAAAGTGACATTAAGGTTTTAAATATAATACAAAAAAAAAATTAAAAAATAGGTGACATAATTCATATCGTGATATCTTATATTTATTAGTAAATGCAAGGAAAAAAGGTGTAGTGATTAGTTTCTTTCATAGTCAACATAGAAAAGTATGAAATCAATGAACCCAGATTCACTATGTTTCCATCTAATTACAATGGTTATGTCTAGGAATATTCTATGCTTCTATCTTTGATACGTCATTTCCATAATTTTTATTTCTATATATTTTCCTATCAGTAAATTTTCATAGTCAACTAAGACAAGTCTATAGTTACTGGACTTGAATGCATTCTGTTACATTCCATTTATATCAACCCTATCCAAATTATATTTTGATTATGTTCTTAATCCTAAACCTACATAGTCACATCTTACACTATTTTATACTATATGATATCTAAAATAATCAACATGAATATCTGTGTAAGATAAGTTTATTTTTTCTTAGTGTCTTCCAAAAATAGTAATTTTCCATACTTAGAAAATTATCAAAATTAAAATTGTTGATTAGTGTAAATATTTAACATTTTATATTTTTTAGTTTTACACCTATAGTTACATAATAAAACTTGTGTTTTTATCAAAAGTAGGGCAAAACACCCCCTTGATGTTGAAGTGGGTGAGGTGGATGAAAAATATTAGAAAAACAAGATAACATGAAAGTAAGAGATACACCACAAGAATTTCACTATTGGTGTTAACAAATTTGTCACATAAATACAAATATAACACCAAATAATTAAACATATTATAGGGATATTATAAATTTCTCACCATAATGAATAGTCTATCTATCAAATAAATCATCAAAAGATGAGATTTATTCTAAAAAGGGAGCATTGTGAGGTAGTATGCATAGTGTGTAAAATATGCACCTCATTATTGGAAGACCTATCCCATTCAATTACATGAAAGTAATGTTGATGAATCTACCATAACTGATCATCACACGATAATAAATGACTATAGGTGGTAAAACAAGACACTTGCAAGTGATTTTATGCCATGTGCATAAATAATGTATAAAAGGGAACATATATATTAAATTTATGACTCTCATGCATATGTGAATTTGATTATGTGAGATTAATATCATGTATAATATAATAAGCATCAAGTCCCTAATGCCTAACTAAATGGAAAGGCCTTGTGTGTCTTATAGAAACAAAACTAGGTGTCACATGCGTGAGTGAAGGACCAAGTCTCTCATGCCTAACAGAAATAATCTTAGGTGTCACATGTCTAAATGAATGTTAAAGTATCTCATTATTGATGTAAAGTGAATATGACACATAAATATCATGCCTAAGTACAATATTTAAATAAAACTAAGATTAAGAGATCAAATTCTCAAAAGCAATAGAGTTGTGTCAATCGATGTCTTCTTGAAGTGTAGAGTGAAACAATGGGTGCATTTTTGATTAAAAAATGGTCCCAAAGAATTAATGGAAGTATTTTATACATATAAAATACCATGGTAATAAATATAGTGAAAATTATTATTGAATTTACAACTCAATATTCTTTCATTCCAATGCCTCCACTCAAATAACCCGTGGTGCAGAGAATACATGAACCAAAACTAGTAGTGTGTTGCTTAAAAGAGGCAAGCACACCAAAATTATGATCAATATAAGTGTGGGTTATGATAAAGGTAACTATAAGTATAGTGGGATCAAAATATGACTCAATGTATAATAGATCATAATTTAGGAGATCATCCAAGAGATGTGTGCTAGAGTCAGAAGTAAGTACTAAATGTGGAACATGTGAAATAGCTATGGGTTCCACATGATGGCAATATTATTTTAGTAGTGAAACATTGAATTGAAAAATATGAATGAGTGAGTGAGTCACATTATTCAAGTGTTGTGAGGAAGAGCATTTTTTATGCTTTGAGAGTCTTGTTTTCCTCTAAAAAACTAAACAATATCTGTTAGAAATGGTAAAAACATTTCAAGAAGACAAGATTTAAAGATTTATCAATAATAACATTTCACATGAATCTATAAACAAATGAGATGAAAAAAAAAAAAGTCAAGTGATAATTTAGAATGAAATGCTAGTAAAATAGGAAGCCTTTACATAGGTAGGCAAGGCAAAACAAATAACTAGACTAACTAAGTAATGTGGAATAAATCCTCACATAGTAAAATCTAAAAAAAAGATGGAATACCTATATAATAGATTAAAAACCAATATAAATACATACTGTAACACCCACCTCAAGTGAATCTATGGGCTAATAATAACCAAAATATAAATAGTGGCATATACATAGTATGAGTCCTAGAAACTAAGCCTAATAATGTACTTAAGTGTAATATGTATCCATGAAATGAAGAAGGAATATATCCTCATGAACACCCATAAGGATAAATTTTGAAACCCAAAACATGTCACACAACTCAAATAAATGAGGTGATACAAAAGTCTTTATGAATATGTTTCTAATCTATTTCTAAGTCAGAATGTACTCCAAAATAAGAACTCCATCTTGAATATGCTAACAAATGAAGTGAATATGTATCTCAATGTGATTGGTCTACTAGTGTTCAACTGGGTTATGAGATATGTTAATTTTAATCTATTTATCACACCAAAATACCATAGGTAAATCTTTCATGAAGCCAAACTCTATCAATAATTGATGAAGCCAAATAACATGTTAACTCATTGTAACTTTTATCCTATATTTATCTTATATAGTTAACTGTGCAAAAACTTGTTACTTCTTGAATAATCAAATAATAGGAGAAAAAGCAAGACAAAATATGTATCTATACGTAGAATTCCTATCATCAAGAGAAACTTTCCAATTTAAATTAGTGCACCCAACCAACTGAGTAGAACCCTAGGTGTAGTGTAATCCAAAATGAGTAGTGACACATAGATATCATCAAATCTTCTTAGTAGCCTACCAATGACTATCATGAGGGGCATATGTAAACTTAGATATAATCCCAAATAAAAATGAAATTTTCAAAAGAGTTTGCATCGAATACATAAGACTCGCAACCATCTTCTTATACAATGTAAGATCACAAAGTAGAGTAATAAACATGGTAATGAGAGTTACTCAAGACTAAAAAGTAGAGGGTATTGGATTAAAATCATCCATATCAAAATGGTGAAGAATATCAAGGGTGTAATTTTACTAACTCAAATAAATCCATGTATCTGACTATGAAATCTATAAACCAAGTAAAAAATGAATAATACCAAGATTTGTCATATCAAACTATGTTAAAAGTGCTTATTAAATAACCTAAATTTTAGATGAGGATATACTTATGTGAAGAAATTTAGCAACATACAAGATCAGTATAATAATTTCCCCCCCAAAATTTTGAATATGCTTTGTGGGTTTGGAGTGGTAATGATCAAAGCTAATGGATAATATAAATGAATTCATCTTCTCATACCAAGCCTAAGGGTCATTTTTGAGACCATAAAGAGACCTCTTAAGTTGACAAAAAAAGAGAATAATCATGAAAAAACATAGTAGGTTAATCCATATATATTTCCTCATGTACGTTTTCGTGAAAGAAGGAAATATTAATGTCCATCTGATACAATGGCCAACCCTATGATACATTAAGAGAAATTACAATGGGAAAAATTTTTGTCTTAGAAATGGGTGTAAAAGTCTCAAAGTAATCAATACCTTTAGCCTATCAGAACCTCTTTACAACAAGGCATGCCTTATACTTATAAATGGAACCATCAACTACATACTTGGTGTGGGAAATCCACATACACCTAACTAACTTTCTTTCTTTAGGAAGAGTGACTAAATCTCAAGTTTGATTCTTCATCAAAGAAAAATAATCATTCATCATCACATCATCCCACTCCTGTATCCCATGAGCTTGTGAAAAATACTATGGATCCCTAGATAATGATTAACACAAAAGTTTAGTACTGGTAAAATGCGCACAACAATGTCGAGTGGGTGGAAGATCATGTATGAAAGGTGATACCTCAGAAACTATAGTGCAAGCCCACCTAAGCATATTTACAATATCAATGTGAGTTATATCCTCAACCTCTATAACCTCTTTAGGGGCGTCTTAGACTAGCTCCTAAAAAATTGAATCCTCAAGAGAAGGTGATGAATCATCAAAAGAAGAAGACATGGAAGAAGATGAAGAGTCATGAAATATAAAGTTCTCATCAAATTTTACATGTGTTTGAAAATGAACATCATGATTATAATGATTTAAAATATGATATGCTCTCATGTCCTTGAAATACCCTAAAAAAATCAAAGATTTTCTCTTATTATCCAATTATTTCCTTTTCTTCTTGGGTAAAATTCCCAAGAAATGCTCCTAAAGACTCAAAAAAATGAGACATCAGGGTTGGTCCCAGACCAAGCCTCCTACAGAGTCAAATCATCAAGTGCTCTATGTGGTGTGTGGTTTTGAATGTAGTTTGCATAATTAACTACTTCTACCCATTAGATAAGAGGTAAATACCATGAATGCATCATGAAGTTATCCATATCCTTAAAATTTTGGTTCTTCCATTCTACTAAGCCATTTTGTTATGGAGTATGAACAACATAATGCTGGTGAACAATACCATGAACTTAAAAAAAAGAGAGAACTCTCAACTAAATTACTCCCCCCATTTTCTATACCAAGTTTCTTGATACAACTAAAAGACTATTTCTCAACAAAAACTTTAAATACTTTGAAGTGAGAAAAGACATCACTCTTGTAATTAAGAAAATAAACCCAAGTACACCTAGATAAATTACCAATAAAATTAAGTGCATACTTAGCTCCATATAAAAGAGTAGAAAATACCATCAAATCATTATGCACAATCTCAAGTGGTGAAGAAGTTCTCATGGACATACCCTTAGGAAATAGATCTTGGTTTTGTTTCCCTAATGCACAACCAAGGAAAACACCATCAAGACATGAAACTATAGAAAGACCCTCTACCATACTGTGATTGCTCAACTCCTTCAAATATATTTAATTAAAATGTCTAAATATCTCATGCCAAAGTCTACTCTAAAATTCTACATGAAAAACCAAACATTCCTTAAAGAAGGAGTATCATAAAAACCCTAAAAACAATAGAGTTGATAACTATGATAAACAACACCCAACAAAATAAGTGTGTGTGGCTCTAACAAGTCTCAAAATTTTTCACCCTATGGTGTGAAACTATTATCTTACTCTAACCAAAATAGAAAATTTGATAAACTAAAAGTAGATTAGTGGTGATGTTTAGAACATATAATGTATCATTGACATGGCCACCATCTAGATGTATGCCAACTTTTCCCTTAATAGAAATAAATTAATAATCTCCAACCTTAAGGTTGGAAGTATAAAATAAACCAAGAGATATAAATGAATTTGTAGAAGAAGTCATGTGGTACAAAACACTAGAATCTAGAACCCAACTATCTGAAATAGGTGAATGTGATGTTCTGATAATTTTAATTTATTTCCTATGCCTAATGAGATGCAGTAGGTGTGGAAATATAAATATTTTGTTTCCTAAAAACATCCTCTAGGGTTTTCATTCTCTTAAAACACCTACACTCTTCATGACCAGTCTACCCATAATAGGAGCATGATAGGTTAGACTAACTCTTGGATTTGGAAGATTATTTGGGTTTATATGTGTTGGTGTTTATCTTAGGTGCATTTTAATATGAAATATAAGTTTTATTATTCTTACTCTTTGTTTCTCCTTTTTTCTTAAGATGTGATGATAATAATGCTTTTTGAGAGGTGAAAGACTCAAGGTGAGATAATTTGGATTCGTCCATAGTAAATATATCATTAAACAACTCCAAATATAGCATTTTGAATGCAACACCTAATGCATACATGATATAAAAAAGGTAGAAATAAATATTTAGAATGGATCACTCAACTTAGAAAAAATCAAGTACACACACTCTTCATCTTTATTATCTCATACAATCCCCTTCAACTATGTCAATGAATGTTTAAACTTAGTGAGGTAGTATACAATAGAGGAAAAGTCATCTATATTGAGTGTAGTAAGCTCCACTTCAAGTTGCATGGATCTATGATGTGATATACTTTCCCAAAAATACCCTTTAACTTAGACCATATTTTTAATGGAGTATCACACCCATCTAAAAGAAATAATAAACTATCACTCACATAAGTACCTATCAAACCCATACACTCTTCAAACTTAAATTGGTTCTAAAATGTTTCAAACTCTCTCATGAATTATGGTTGAGTTTCATTCATTAGGGACCATAATCCTTTGTGTTTTATGATTATTTCAATACTAGGTCTCTATCTATGGTAATTCTGTGGAGTCAAAGGATCATAATGATCAATACCAGAAGTAGAAGCCATGATAATGAATCACCAAAGAATAGAAAGAGATGAAAAAGAGTCACAAATCATCACTGAGACAACCCCCCAAATGATTGTATTAAGGACCCCCACAATTTAGCACTTTATAAATATAGTGTGTTTTTACAAAGTAATGACACCAATGGATAGAGAATTGAAAACCATACTATTTTGAAAAAACTCAATTTTGAGTTACAGTTCAAAAGTTATAGGCTTTACGAATTCCCGTAAATGGGTTAAAAATAATAAAAAATACACTAGAAACAAATTTTAGTGACCAAAAAGGAATTAAAGGTAGGCTTCCAACCACTCGGCTGAACCAAAATTGAACTACAGACTTAGAAAATACAATAAAAGTGAAATAAGGTCTTGTTAGTGACCTCAGTGTGTATGCAAGTGAATGAAGCTTCCTCTTTAAGGAAAAAAATAAAACCAAATAAATAAAATAATGAAATAAAAGGTTGTTTTAAGAGGAGAAATGGTCAATTACAGCTATTTTTAACTTTCCAAGTCACTGAGCAAGAGAGGTGTTTCTACTTGGAGCCTCTCAACTCCAACTTAGTTCTACCAAAAAAGGAAAGGATGCCAAGAGGGGTGTTGTAACATAGAAATCAGATTTGAATACCTAGAATAGGACACAAAAGCATAGTCTGAGATCTTCAACTCAACTTTTCTATAATAAGCTTTACCAGAATGGTCTTCCTTCATTTTTTCCTCTTCTATGCATATATCTAAGGTTCAATGATTTTGATCTTTCTATTTTAAATGTAGAAATCAGATGCAATGCCAAGCTTCGATTCTATACCACAAAAAAAGGTATAGGTCTAGAAATTTTAAACACTACAAAAAAATTTCAATGCACTCTTACTCCTTCCCACTATGCATTCCTCTCTCCTCTAATGCATTCAAATCTCTAATTCTTTCATTCATTTTGATACTAAAAGGGATGCCAACCAGGAGCTCCCTCCAATTCTCCAACTCAATTTCCAATGCTCCATTATATAAAATAATAAAAAAATATGGTGTCTTAGTCTGAAATGATAGTTGGTAAAGATACCTCAATGCCACACTCTAATGCAATGCTCAAAACTCCAATGCCATTATAGTAAATAAAATGCATTTGGCTAAGTTCCAACATCAAATGCTAATGTTGAGAGGTATTTTTAATAGAGATAAGAGGAAATATAAATGGAAAATGCTAAAAGGTCTTACTATAGATCCAAATGCCAATGCATTATGTCTTATTACTTCAACCTAGAACACTTCCCCTCCAAATACCAATCTCTCCTCTCTAACTTAGTCTTTATAATGTAGATGTCAATGGAAGAGAAAATTCTTTCTTCAAATCTTTATTTAAAACTTAAATGAACTTAATTTATTTCAAAATTTAATGAAAGTGCCATTGTAGATCTAGAAGACAAAAAAAACAAGGATGTACGACAAGGGAAGTAGCAAAAAATTATCTAAAAATTTTCAAGCTAATGAATGGTTACAACTCTCAAATCTCTGGTACCATGTTATAAATGGTAAAAAAATTTCAAAAATCCAACATCTAAAATTTATAAACAAGAACATCACACATGAAGATACAAACAAATAATATACAAAACTAGGTACATTAAATAACTTTTCAGAATGAGATGCTAGTACACTATGAAGCCCTTGCATAAGTAGGCAATGCAAAACAAATAACTAGCCTAACTAAGAAATTCATGATAAATCATCACATAATAAAAAATAAAAAATATATGTAATACCTAGTTAATAGACTAAAAAACATGATAAATACATACTCTAATAATATCTTCATGAAGCAAATAAACCTCATAGAAAAGCATGTCACACTCGGATTGAAATTTATTATTTTTTTGCATTATTATTTATACATTATGGCATGAATCCATTGAAAACAATATAATGACATGACACTAATAAAGTGAATTTCAAGAAAACTTGGCATGATTCACTAATGTGCCAAAATATAAATTTCTAAACACAAGGATACGGTGTGAACCAAAACACCAAAAATGGTATAAATAAAAAACTTCAAGAGTGTCATAAGAAAGTTTTTAACCAAAAAAAAGTTTTTGGAAATTTATAATGAGTGAAATGAAAAAATAGTACCCCCAAATACATATAATGATGCATTTTTTAAAATATTCACTGTGTTACAAATTGATTTAAAAAAAAGGAAACAACAATAAATTTAGTTTCTATACAATATGAGTGAATTTTAGGTATAAATGTATGTTTTAGGAAAAAAATTCACTTTAATAAAATATCACTTGAAAAGGTATCCATAGTGTAAGGAAAATTTAGTTTTAAGTTTGATGAAATTCAAAGCCAAATAAACTTTGTATAAATCTATAAAAAAGTGAGATTTTCAAGTAAATGAGAAATAAAATAAATATATTGCATGAAAGAGGATGGAACTAGAGTCATAATTAAAAAATTGACACTAAATATATAAGTGAAATGCTACATGGCTGTCTATAAAATTTCTCAACAAAAGGGGTCTATAAAATGTAAAATATGAAGTATGAAGGCCAAAAAATGTCGAGTGGTCATATTAACATGTCAAGTGCACCATATTGGAAGAAAAACTAGTTTTTTTGTGGGGGTTTTGATCACCTTTTAGATGATGGCCCACCGACCCCACTTCATTAATGCCAAAAGTGCCCTTTAACTAAGTTTTGTAATAAAAAAGGTGAATAGAAGGACTCAAACACTTATACTCCCCTAAGAATCTAATTTTTTAACAAGAAGTGTAAAGAGAAAAAGTCCATGCATAATTTATAGGAAAAAAATGATGGAATTTTGATTAAAATAAGTTACAAAAGATCAAAATTTATAGTTCTTTAAAAAAATAGTGGGTTGGGAGGAAATGGGTGATGGTTAACAAGTAAGTTAGTGTAGGGATGAATTATCCAATAAGGTTGTTTGGGAAAATAAAAAATGAACAACTCTAATAATTCAATTATGATCATACAAATCTAATGTTAAATTTATTAAACACTTAAAAAACTTAAAAAAAAATCCTATAATGTTATTTCCACTGCAATAAACTTCTCAAGACATTTCTTTACAGCGTAGATTTCTTTATCAGAAGAAATCCATTTGAGAACATCAGTACTGAAAACACCACTAGAAAATTCACAAATGAATTCCTTATTATCATATTTACAAACAAGTAATCCTCCCCATGCTGTATCAGAGGCATTAGTATAAACTATCATTTGATCAAATTTTGAGATATATAAATCAGGAAGTAAAACTACTTTTGATTTGATCTTACGAATAACAGTTGTATGTTCTTCCTTCCATTTGAAAGCTATCTTTTTCTAGAGAAGCTCTTGAAGTAAAAACATGTCTTCACCAGATTTAGGATAAAAGCTATTTAAATAATTTATCAATCCCAAAAATGCTTGTAGCTTGGGTTTATCTAGAATGTATGAAAAATTGATGACTTTATCTTTGATATGTGGCTAGACTTGAAATTTTGAATCTTGGATCACCATTCCAAGAAAGTTGCATTCATTTTTGCATAACTAATTTTTTTTTTATAAGACAATTCTTGTATTTTGTGCCAATTCAAAGAATTTGGAGAGATGAGTAAAATGGTCAGTAAGTGAATTATTGAATATTAGTATATCATCTATGTACACACATAGAAAGTCAAAAGTGCCTTCAATTATTTTATCCATTTGAGCTTGGTAGAATGCAGGGGAATTCATCAAGCTGAAAGGCATCACTGTCCACTAGAAATTGTTGAATGAACAACTGAATGTTGTCTTTTCTTGATCAGCTTCTTTGACTCTAATCTGATAAAAGCTAGATTTATAGTTAATCTGGGAGAAGTATTTACATGTTGGAATCAGATATAGAAATGGTTGAGTAATGGAATTCAATGGTTTGTAATTAATGACCATTCTTTTCTTTCCTCTCTTCTGCTTAGAATGTTTGTTAACCATGAATGCATAATAACAGTATGGAGAAGTTGATTTTTTAATAAAACCATTACTTTCTAGTTCTTTGATCTGGAGTTCCATATCGTTAAAATCCTGTGTTGGTATTGGGATCCTTTTCCCAATTTTCATATGTTTGCTTTTAATGATTTTGATATCCATTTCAGGCATAGATTTTAACCAAAACTATTGAGGGTTGTCAGAATAAATAGTGGTCTTGATCTTTTCACCTATGGCTTATATTTCAGCAAGAATTATTATCTCAGGTATTTGAATCATTGAACTTGGAAATTGTTCAGTGGCATAAATGAGGCAAGGAATTCTAAACCTTCCATTTTCTATGGTAAACATGATACTCTTTATGGTAGAAACATAGGGTGAGTATCTGTCTATAAAGGCACCTCCTAGTAAGATATCTACATCCATTTTATCTAGGGAAAAGAAATCAGCATGGAAGATTTTATCTTGTATCTAAAGGGTCTACTGATGTTTGTATTTATTATAGATGAAACTATTCCCTTCGACATATAGGCTCCTATAAGCCATGGTGTCATCCAATGTCTTCTAGTCATGGATGAGCTGTGATTTAGAAAAGGAGAGAGAAGCTCTTATATCAATCTGGGCATCTACTAGTCTTCCATTAATTTCTAGAGTTATAAACTGGGCAAACTTTCCATTAATTAGTTATGTGAGATAAGTTGGTTGTGGAATATCTAAGGGAGGAATGCTTGTACATAATAGTTTTTATCTCCCTAGATCTTAGACAAGAGTTTGTTCAAGGTAGATGTCTCCTGCTTCTTGTTATGTTTCTTCTTCTTTTAGATTACTACATTCACTTGGATAGTAATCTTGGTCTGAGTAGAAAGAAGTCTCTACTTCTTCATCCTCTTCTTCCTTTTTTGTGGGTAGCAACATATCCCACTATGGCTCTATCTTTGGTGCTGGGACTTTTCTTTGAGAATCTATACTGGTGAAATTATTCTTGATCCAAGAGGCACTAGGCTTGAAAGAGCTCTAGAATTGCAAAGGATGATGCTAAGGCCTTTATAATGTTGGAGGTATTCATGGAATTGAAGGCTATCTCCCTCTAGTTGATCCTTCTCCTATGGAGTATCCTCTAGTCTATGGTCTGGTGTCTCATTCTGGTACTTCATGGTGATGGTGAGACTAATTACCATGTGATTCATATGGTAGCTATGAAATATGATGGTGCTAAGGTCGATAGCAAGGTCGTTGCATGTTGGTGAGTGGCTATTCCAAGTCATCAGCTAATGACTCAAGAGCATATACATCTTCATTGTCTTCAAAGTCATCTTCAAGGAGATCATCTAGAATTGGTTCATAGATGTCATCCTGGAGGTAGAGATCTTCATTATAAACAATGATATCCCACCATGATGTTGCGTTGGAAGTGAAAACATCTTTAACTATAAGATTTTTGCAATGGCACTGAGAAGATATATGGCCAGGTTTGTGACAAATGTAGCAAATAAGATGGGTGGACGGTGGGCAAGGAGTGAAACATTTATTGAGAAAATGGTGAAGAGGAGCATAGGAGTGTTTGCAAAGAAAAGAGTGGTACTTAAAAGAAAGATGCTTGTGACACTGCATTTAGTATTTGTAGGGCTGGACAAATGGCCGACAACCGAATGGGGTTGTTTTAGGAAATGCTAAAGCGATTTGGGAGGCTTGATGCTTGGTGAGATTTGGAATGGATTTAGTCTTAAAGACAACACATAGCCTATTTCTTGGCAAAATCAATTACATCAGAGAGTGAGAGATCTTCAATGGTGAGATTTTTGAGATTAATGTAAGCAATGACTCTATCGATAAGATTATATGGTAAAGAATGCAAAAATTTGATCTTAATCTCTATGGAGGAAAATATCCTACTTTCATATCCCAATTCTCTAAACTATTTGGTAAAAGCATCAAATTTTTTTAGATCATAGAGCTCCATCTTTAGAAGCCATTTCTTAGATTCTAGTTCATGATTTGCAACTAGAGGAGCAAACTCATTTATTAATAAATGGAATAAAGTAGTAAGAGGATTAGGATAATTATGGACATTCATAAATTGTTCTACTTTAGTCATGGAATCCTACCATTGATTTACAATTCCCTAAAATAATTTAGAAGCAAAATTGGTAGTACATGCTGGATCTAAACGAGAATTAATGGTGATAACTCTCATGGAGTTGCACCATGCTGAAATCTAATTTAATGGATTTAACAAATCATTAATATTGAGGTACCAAGGCTACAATTGGACATGGGTCCTTTCCATAAGTGTAGTATTGGGGTATTTTTTTGTGGGGTTTGAAATTGGGCCCGAGATCAGCTGTATAGGTTAATATTTTAATAGAGGATTCTACCTGTTGATCCTATTTAGCAAGCTAGTCAAGGCTTTCATCTAAAGCTACTAATTTAGAATCAATAAAAGACAATTGACTTTGCATATTTATACAGATATTATTGGTATTGTCTTCAAGAATGGTTAGTTTATCAAGACTATGCCAGAAATGTAACACATCTCTATAAAGATCATCAAAATTCTCTGACAGATGAGAATTGAACATAAACACAATTTCTATGTTTAAACTCATTTAAAGGCTCAATATCTCCTTGATAAGTAATAGAGAAATATTGTATTGTGCCTGTAGGATGCTTATGGATTCTTTATGTGGTGGCCATCTTCCACCTTTCTATAGATTAACTTTGTGTTCTGTATAAAATTCTAAGCTATCTTCTCTCAGAAGATTCATCATCATATAAGGTAGCTGATATTTAAGATCAAGTCCTTGATTGATTTCTTCATCCTCAATAAGTATATGTTCTATTTTTACATCTCTTCGAGAGGAAGAGGTTGATGGTATGGAAGGGGAAAGAATAGAAGAAGTATTTATAGATAAAGATCTAGGAAGAATATTAACTATTCTTCCATCACTCTTATGTACTGAGGATTGACCATTCATTTTAGGGGAAACATTTTTCAACCAATAAAGCTTCCAATCAGAAGGTATTTTGATAGACTCCATATGACCTTTTTGGAGTTGGACAATACCACTAAGTCTTCTAGCATATGGAAAAATTTCAAAGATCTTTGGGTGGTTTGTATTAGTCATGCTATACACAATAGAGATATATATGGAGGCAAAATTAAATTCACCAAACATGTCTAAACCAAAAAGAGGGGTAAATAATCCCCAACAATCTAAATAACTAAATTTTAATTCTTTACAACCTTTGTCACAGACTGCGATAGAGAGGTTTGGACAAAACTCAAATCAAATGACTTTATCATTTAAACGACCAAGGCTTGATATTTGATAGGCATGTTTAAAGCTTACTTAACATCTATCACACAGGGCTAAATATATAACAGGTTTAATATTTCCATGAATCAATGGAGTTATGTGGACTCTTATAAGGCCAAAATGTACAAATTTTACATCTTCATGTGACCTTATGTAGTTTATCTTAGGTTTAGACAATAAAGATAATAAATTTGTTTGGAAATTTTGCTTGGGCTTATAACTGAGAGTCAATTCTATAGATTTGATTCTAGGATTTACAAATGATAGATAGGTAGACTTATACAGAAACTTGGATTTTAGAAGCTCAGACTTCTTATAGACTTGTGAAGCTTTTATAGCCAGGGGTTTGTATAGGGTATTTTTTTTCTAGGTTTTCTTCAGTAACTTCAATATTTGGACAATCAGATAATTGTTCTAAAATAAATGGAGGAATTTCATATATTCCTTCTAGCTTAGATTAATTTATTATTTCATCTGTGAAAGATGTCTAGGTTTTACCAAATTCCATTGCTAAGAGATTGGGTTCTGGTAAGCGAGAAAATTCTAAGAGAAATAAAGATGCAGAGTAAAAAGGGCCTATGACAATTTAATAACAACTAGGGACTTAATGTAATTACTTTCTCAAAGAATTTTATAGAGAAAAGAAACCCAAAAGTCATGATGAGAAATTATTATAGACATTCCAGTAGAAGTTTAATGGAGTGGTTGTGATACAATATTTTTACGTCAGCAGACGCTTCCTCTAATGATCAATCCTTACAAAAAACCTGTGATAGTAGGCAGGGGCCAAATGGTGGTATCATGTTGATTCTAATGAAGATCTCTACCTTTAGGATGACATCTACAAACCAATTCTAGATGATCTCCCTAAAGATGACTTTGAAGACAACAAAGATGCAGATGTTCTTGAGTCATTAGCCGATGACTTGGAATAACCACTCACCAACATGCAATGACCTTGGTATCGACCTTGGCACTATGATAATTCACATATACCATATGAATCACATGATAATTGGTCTCACCATCACCATGAAGTACTAGAATGAGACACAAGACCATAGACCAGAGGATACTCTAGAGGAGAAGGATCAACCAGAGGGAGACAACCCTTAATGCCATGAATACCTCCAATATTGTAAAGGCCTTAGCATCTTCCTTTGCAATTTTATATCTCTTTCAAGCCCAGTGCCTCTTTGATCAAGAAAAAGTTCACCAGTACAGATTCTCCAAGAGAAGTCCCAACACCAAAGATAGTGCCACAATGGGATATGTTGCTACCCACAAAAAAGGAAGAAGAGGATGAAGAAGTAGAAAGTTCTTTCTACTCAAACCAAGATTACTATCTAGGTGAATGCAGTAATCTCCAAGAAGAAGAAGTAGAGCAAGAAGCATGAGACATCTTCCTTGAACAAACTCTTGTCCAAGATCTAGGGAGACAAAAATTGATATGTACAAGCATTCCTCCCTTAGAGATTCCACAACCAGCTTATCTCACACAGCTAATTAATGAAAAGTTTGCCCAGTTTATAACTCTAGAAATTAATGGTAGACTAGTAGATGCCTAGATTGATACAGGAGCTTCTCTCTCTTTTGTTAAATCACAGCTCATGTATGATTGGAAGACATTGGATGACACCATGGCTTATAAGAGCCTAGATGACCAAGGGAATAGTTTCATCTGTAATAAATACAAACATCAGCAGACCCTTCAGATACAAGATAAAATCTTCCATGCTAATTTCTTTGCCCTAGATAAAATGCCTGTAGATATCTTACTATGAGGTGCCTTTATAGATAGATACTCACCCTATGGTTCTACCACAAAGTGTATCATGTTTACCATAGAAAATTAAAGGCTTAGAATTCATTGCCTTATTTATGCCACTAAACAATTTTTGAGTTTAATGAATCAAATACCTGAGATAATAATTCCTGGTGAAATACAAGTTATAGGTGAAAAGATCAAGACCACTATCTGTTCTGACAACCCTCAGTAGTTTTGGTTAAAATCTATGCCTAAAATGGATATCAAAATCATTGAAGGCAAACATATGAAAATTGGGAAAATGATCCCAATACCAGCACAGGATTATAACGATATAGAACTCCAGATCAAAGAACTAGAAAGTAATGTTTTTATTGAAAAATCAACTTCTCCATATTGTTGTTATGCATTCATGGTTAACAAACATTCTAAGCAGAAGAGAGGAAAGAAAAGAATGGTCATTAATTACAGGCCATTGAATGCCATTTCCATATTTGATTCCAGATAAAATCTATCTATTGGAGAAGGTCACAACATGTAAATACTTCTCCTAGTTTGACTGTAAATCCAGGGTTTTATTAGATTAGAGTCAAAGAAGCTGATCAAGAAAAGATAGCATTCAGTTGTCCATTCAGCCATTTCCAGTGGACAATGATGCCTCTCAGCTTGATAAATGCCCGTGCATTCTACCAAGCTCATATGGATAAAATATTTCAAGGCACTTCTGACTTTTTGTGTGTGTACATAGATGACATACTAATATTCAATAATTCTCTTACTGACCATTTTACTCATCTCTCCAGATTCTTTGAATTGGCACAAAATGTAGGAATTGTCTTATCAGAAATAAAAATTTAGTTATGAAAAATTAAATGCAACTTTCTTGGAATGGTCATCCAAGATTCTAAACTGCAAGTCCAACCACATATCAAAGATAAAGTCATTAGTTTTCCAAACATTTTGGATAAACCCAAGATAAAAGCATTTTTGGGATTACTAAATTATTTAAATAGCTTTTATCCTAACTCTGGTGAAGACAAATTTTTACTTCAAGAGTTTCTCTCGAAAAAGAAAGCTCTCAAATGGAAGGAAGAACATACAACTACTATTCACAAGATCAAATCCAAATCAAATACCTGAGATAATAATTCTTTGTGAAATACAAGTTGTAGGTGAAAAGATCAAGACCACTATCTGTTCTAACAACCCTCAAAAGTTTTAGTTAAAACCTATGCCTAAAATGGATATCAAAATCATTGAAGGCAAACATATGAAAATTGGAAAAAGATCCCAATACCAGCACATGATTATAATGATATGGAACTCCAGATCAAAGAACTAGAAAGTAATGGTTTTATTGAAAAATCAACTTCTCCATATTGTTGTTGTGCATTCATGGTTAACAAACATTCTGAGTAGAAGAGAGGAAAGAAAAGAATGGTTATTAATTACAGACCATTGAATGCCATTTTCATATCTGATTCTAGATAAAATCTATCTATTGGAGAAGGTTGCCACATTTAAATACTTCTAGTTTGACTAGCCGTAAATCCAACTTTTATCAGATTAGAGTCAAAGAATCTGATCAAGAAAAGATAGCATTCAGTTGTCCATTTAGCCATTTCTAGTGGACAATGATGCCTTTCAACTTGATAAATGTCTATGCATTCTACCAAGCTCATATGGATAAAATATTTGAAGTCACTTCTGACTTTCTGTGTGTGTACATAGATGACATACTAATATTCAGTAATTCTCTTACTGACCATTTTACTCATCTCTCCAGATTCTTTGAATTGGCACAAAATGTAGGAATTGTCTTATCAAAAATAAAAATTTAGTTATGCAAAATTAAATGCAAATTTCTTGGAATGGTCATCCAAGATTCAAAACTGCAAGTCCAACCATATATCAAAGATAAAGTCATCAGTTTTATAACTTTTTGGATAAAACCAAGCTATAAGCATTTTTGTGATTACTAAATTATTTAAATAGCTTTTATCCTAACTCTGGTGAAGACAGATTTTTACTTCAAGAGGTTCTCTAGAAAAAGAAAGCTTTCAAATGGAAGGAAGAACATATAACTACTATTCACAAGATCAAATCCAAAGTAGTTTTACTTCCCTGATTTATATATCCCAAAATCTGATCAAATGATAGTTTATACTGATGCCTCTGATACACCATGGGGAGTACTTATTTGTAAATATGATAATAAAAAAATTTGTTTGTGAATTCTCTAGTGGTGTTTTCGATACTAACGTTCTCAAATGGATTTATTCTGATAAGGAAATCTACGTGGTAAATAAAGGTCTTGAGAAGTTTATGTTAAAACTTCTCCATCTACCGCATTTTATTATAAAAACTGATTGTACTAGATTTTTGACCTTTAAAGAATAGGATCATGGTCAGAAAGATGGTCGCAATAAATATGTTAGATGGTAGACTTTCTTCAACTATTTTAACTTTTCAATAGAACACATTAAAGGTACTGATAACATTATTATAGATTGGCTTAACAGAAATCCACCTGCTATACTTATGCATTAACCCATTCTTGGTTTCAATCTAACTAGAATTTATAACCAAGGATTCACTTCTATGAATATCCTTGTTTAAGAACAAATCAGCTTAAAGGGTTACATCCAAGGTATACCTAGATTTCTTATGCAATAGGCCAAGATCTACAAATGTCTTTAGTAGTGACGATACAAGTAAATCATTATCAAAATACCAGAGTTATCTTCATAGAAAGATTAAATAGTGAATTCTTGTTTCACCAATTCACTAAACTCCTAAAGCATCCTTTATGGACATGGCTGATCAAAATTTGGTCTCCACATATTGAACATCTATATAGATGGATAGTAAGATATGGCCCACACCGTATTCATGAAGAGGAGAACCATGATCAAGACACGGTCATACATACAATCATAAGAAGATAACTACAATGGGAATCTTATTTCTACATCACTCCTCACTATCATGCATGTGAAGTTGGACCCTAGCACTGGCATCTCTCTAGTACTTTCCAGATAAGGTGTCTTTTTTAGTCGATAAGTGAAGATGACCTGCTGACTGAAGTGGAAGCAATTTTGGACCCACCAAGCTAGACATCCTCATCCAGCACATCCAACAACATCTCCCTATAGATTAACTTTTACACTGTAAAGTATGATGAGACATGACATCACCTTGGCATAGATTCCAAGCAGGACCTTCCAAAATACTATAAATAAGCCTCTCTACCATAGAGTTTCCATTAAAAAAAATCTAAGCTTTCTTAGATGTCTAGTAGCCTTGTTTTAAGAGTATTCTCTTCTCTTTCCCTTCTTGAAGGATCCTGAGAATTAGAAATTCAAACAAGTGTGTGAAAAAAGAGTGTAATAAGTATCAAGTGATAATAGTGAATTCATAGCCATTCGGCCCCTACCTATTGTCATAGGTTTTCTATAAATATTGATCATTGGAGGAAGCGTCTGCTGACATAAAACTATCGGTATCAGAGCCACTCCACTCAACTTCTTCTAGAACGTCTGTAAGAATTTCTTGTCATGACTTTTGTGTCTCTTTGCTCTATAAAATTCTTTGAGAAGGTAATTACATTAAGTCCCTGGCTGTTATTTAATTGTCATAGGCCCTTTTTACTCTGCATCTTTGTTTCTCTTCCCAAAATTTTCTCACTTACCAGAACCCAATCTCTTAGCAATAGAATTTGGTAAATCCTAAACATCTTCCATAGTAGAAATCCTAAATGAATCTAAGCTAGAAGGAATATATGAACTTCCTCCATTTATTCCAGAATAGTTATCTGATTGTCTAGATATTGAAGTTACTAAAGAAAACCTAGAAAAAGAAAATAGCCTGTATAAACCCCTAGCTATTAAAGCTTCACAAGTCTATAAGAAGTCTGAGCTTCTAAAATCCAAGTTTGTGTATAAGTCTACCTATATTTAATTTATAAAACCTAGAATTAATTCTATAAAATTGACTATCAGTTATAAGCCCAAGCAAACTTTCCAAACAAATTTATTATCTTTATTACATGAACCTGAGATAAACTACACCAGGTCACATGAAGATGTAAAATTTGTACATTTTGGCCTTATAAGAGTCCACATAACTCCATTGATTCCAAAAAATATTAAATCTTTTATATATTTAGCCTTATGTGATAGACGCCAAGTAAGCTTTAAACATGCCTGTCAAATATCAAGCCTTGGTCATTTAAATGATAAAGTCATTTATTTTGAGTTTTTTCCAAACCTCTCTATCACAGTCCTCAACAAAGGTAGTAGAGAAGTAAAATTTGGTTTTTTAGATTATTGGGGATTATTTACCTCCCTTTTTGGTGTAGACATGTTTGGTGAATTTAAGTTTACCTCCATAAATATCTCTATTGTGTATAGCATGACTAATACAAACCACCCAAAGATCTTTGAAAAATTTCCATATGCCAAAAGACTTAGTGGTACTATCCAACTCCAGAAAGGTCATATGGAGTCTATCAAAATACTTTCTGATTGGAAGCTTGATTGGTTGAAAATTGTTTCCCCTAAAATGAAAGGTCAAGCCTCAGTACATAAGAGTGATGGAAGAACAGTTAATATTCTTCCTAGATCTTTGTCCGTAAATACTTTTTCTATTCTTTCCCCTTCTAGAACATCAACCTCTTCCTCTCTAACAACTATAAAAATAGGACATATACTTATTAAAGATGAAGAAATCAATCAAGGACTTGATCTTAAAGATAACTTACTTTATACGATGATGAATCTTCTGAGAGAAGATAGCTTAAAATTTTATATAAAAAATAAAGTTAATCTGTATAAAGGTGGAAGCTGGCCACCACATAAAGGAATCCATAAGCAGCTTAGAGGCATAGTACAATATTTCTCTGCTACTTATCAAGGAGATATTGAGCCTTCAAATGAGTTTAAACATAAAAATTATGTGTCTAGTTTCAATTCTCATTTGTCAAAGAATTTTGATGATCTCTATAGAGATGTGTTACATATCTAGCATAGTATTGATAAACTAACCATTCTTGAAGACAATACCAATACTCTATGTACAAATATGCAAAGTCAATTGTCTTTTATTGATTCTAAATTAGTAGCTTTAGATGAAAGCCTTGACTAGCTTGCTGAAAAGGTTGAACAGGTTGAATCCTCTGTTAAAATATTAACCTATAGAGCTGATCTCGGTCCCAATTTCAAACCCCACAAAAAATACCCCAATATTACACTTATGCAAAGGACCCATGTCTAATTATAGCCTTGGTACCTCAATATTGATGATTTTTTAAATCTATTAAATGAGATTTTAGCATGGTACAACTCCATGAGAGTTATCACCATTAATTCTCATTTAGATCTAGTAGGTACTAACAATTTTTCTTCTAAATTCTTTTAGGGAATTTTAAATCAATGGTATGATTCCATGACTAAAGCAAAACAATTTGTTAATGTCTATAATTACCCTGATCCTCTTGTTACTTTATTCCATTTATTAATCAATGAGTTTGCTCCTTCAGTTGCAAACCATGAACTCGAATCTAAGAAATGGCTTTTAAAGATGGAGCTCTATGATTTAAAACAATTTGATGCTTTTGTCAAATAGTTTAGAGAATTGGCATATGAAAGTAAGAGCTTTTCCTCCACAGAGATTAAGATCAAATTTTTGCATGCTTTACCGTATAATATTATTTATATAGTTATTGCTTACATTGATCTGAAAAATCTCACCATTGAAGATCTCTCACTCTCTGATGTAATTTATTTTTCCAAGCAATAGGCTATGTGTCTAGTCTTGAAGACTAACTACATTCAAAAGCTCACCAAGCATCAAGCCTCCCAAATCACTCTAGCACCTCAAACACCAAACCCAGTGTCACAAGCATCTTTTTTTTAAGTACTACTCTTTTCCTTGAAAACACTCCTATGCTCCTCCTCACCATTTTGTCAAGAAATGCCACACTCCTCGCTTGCTATCCACCCAGCCTATTTGCTACATTTGCTGTAAACTTGGCTATATTGCTCCTTAGTGCCATTACAAAAATCCTATAGTCAAAGCTATTTTCACTTCCAACATAGTAGTGTGGTGGGATATCATTGATTCTAATGAATATCTCTACCTCTAAGATGACATCTACTAAATAATTCTAGATGATCTCCCTGAAGATGTCTTCAAAGATAAAAAAGATGTAGATGATCTTGAGTCATTAGCTGATAACTTGGAATAACCACTCACTAATATACAATGACCTTGGTATCGTCCTTGGCACCATGATAATTCATAGCTACCATATGAAACACATGGTAATTAGTCTAACCATCACCATGAAGTACCAAAACGAGACACAAGACCACAGACCAGAGGATACTCTAGAGGATAAGCACCAACTAGAAGGAGACGACCCTCAATGCTATGAATACCTCCAACATTGCAAAGTCCTTAGCATCCTCCTTTGAAATTCCAAAGATCTTTCAAGGCTAGTGCCTCTTGGATCAATAACAAGCTCACCAGTAGAGATTCTCTAAGAGAATTCCCAAAATAAAAGATAGAGCCATAATGGGATATGTTGCTACTCGCAAAAAAGGAAGAAGAGGATGAAGAAGTAGAAAGTTCTTTCTACTCAGACCAAGATTACTATCGAGGTGAATGTAGTAATTTCCAAGAAGAAGCAGAGCAAGAATCAAGAGACATCTACCTTGAACAAACTCTTTTCCAAGATTTAGGGAGATAAAAATTGGTATGTACAAGCATTCCTCCCTTAGATATTTCACAACTAGCTTATCTCACACAACTGATTAATGGAAAGTTTACCTAGTTTATAACTCTAAAAATTAATGGCAAACTAGTAGATGCCCAGATTGATATAGGAGCTTCTCTCTCCTTTCCTAAATCATAGCTCATCCATGACTGGAAGACATTAGATGACACCATGGCTTATAAGAGCCTAGATATCCAAGGGAATAGTTTCATCTATAATAAATACAAACATTAGCAGACCCTTCAGATACAAGATAAAATCTTCCATGCTAATTTATTTGCCCTAGATAAAATACTTGTAGATATCTTACTAAGAGGTGCCTTTATAGATAGATACTCACCCTATGGTTCTACCGCAAAGAGTATCATGTTTACCATTGAAAATGAAAGGGTTAGAATTCCTCACCTCATTTATGCCACTGAATAATTTCCTAGTTTAATGACTCAAATACCTGAGATAATAATTCTTGCTAAATACAAGCTATAGGTGAAAAGATCAAGACCACTATCTATTTTGACAACCCTCAGTAGTTTTGGTTAAAATCTATGCCTGAAATGGATATCAAAATCATTGAAGGAAAACATATGAAAATTGGGAAAAGGATCCCAATAGTAACACAGGATTATAACGATATGGAACTCTAGATCAAAGAACTAGAAAGTAATGTTTTTAAAAAAAAATTAATTTCTCCATACTGTTGTTATGCATTCATGGTTAACAAACATTCTGAGTAGAAGAGAGGAAAGACAAGAATGGTCATTAATTACAAACCATTGAACACCATTACTCAGCCATTTCCATATCTGATTCTAGATAAAATTTATCTATTGGAGAAGGTTACAACATGTAAATACTTCTCCCAGTTTGACTATAAATCTGGATTTTATCATATTTGAGTGAAAGAAATAGATCAAGAATAGACAACATTCAGTTGTCCATTCGGCCATTTCTAGTGGACAGTGATGCCTTTCAGCTTGATGACTGCCCCTACATTCTACCAAGCTTATATGGATAAAATATTTCAAGGCACATCTGATTTTTTGTGTGTGTACATTGATGACATACTAATATTTAGTAATTCTCTTACTGACCATTTTACTCATCTCTCTAGATTCTTTGAATTGGCACAAAATGTAGGAATTGTCTTATCAAAAACAAAAATATAGTTATGCAAAATTGAATGCAACTTTCTTAAAATGGTGATCCAAAATTTAAAATTGCAAGGCTAGCCACATATCAAAGATAAAGTCATCAGTTTTATAGACATTCTAGATAAAACCAAGCTACAAGCATATTTGGGATTACTGAATTATTTAAGTAGCTTTTATCCTAACTCTGGTGAAGACAAGTTTTTACTTCAAGAGCTTGTCTAGAAAAAGAAAGCTTTCAAATGGAAGGAAGAACATATAGTTACTATTTGCAAGATAAAATCCAAAGTAGTTTTACTTCCTAATTTATATATCCCAAAATCTAATCAAATGATAGTTTATACTAATGCCTCTGATACAGCATGGGGAGGAGTACTTATTTGTAAATATGATAATAAAAAATTTGTTTGTGAATTCCCTAGTGGTGTTTTCAGTACTAATGTTCTCAAATGGATTTATTATGATAAAGAAATATATGTTGTAAAGAAATGTCTTGAGAATTTTATGTTAAAACTTCTCCATCTGCCACATTTTATTGTAAAAACTGATTGTACTAGATTTTTGACCTTTAAAGAAAAGGATCATGGTCAGAAAGATGGTCGCAGTAAATATGTTAGATGGCAGACTTTCTTCAACTATTTTAACTTTTCAATGGAACACATCAAATAAAATTGGCTTAGTAGAAATCCACCTGCTAGACTTATGCATCAACCTATTCTTGGTTTCAATCTAACCAGAATTTATAACCAAGGATTCACTTCTATGAATATCCTTGTTTAAGAACAAATCTTTCATGAAGGTTTGCATCCATGATATACCTAGATTTCTTATGTAGTAGGCCAAGATCTACAAATGTCTTCAATAGTGATGATACAAGCAAATCATCATCAAAATACTAGAGTTATCTTCATAAAAAGATTAAATAGTGAATTCTTGTTTCACCAAATCAATGAAATCCTAAAGCATCCTTTATGGACATGGCTATTCAAAATCTGGTCTCCACACAATGAACATATGTATAGATGGATAACAAGATATGACCCACACCGTATTCATAAAGAGGAGAACCATGATCAAGACACAATTGTACATACAATCATAAAAAGACATCTATAATGGGAATCTTATTTCTACATCACTCCTCGCTATCATGCATGTGAAGCTAGACCCCAGCACTGGCATCTCTCCAGTACTTTCTAGATAAGGTGTCTTTTTTAGCTAATAAGTGAAGATGACCTACTGACTAAAATGGAAGCAATGTTGGACCCACCAAGCTAGATGTCATCATCCATCACGTCTAACAACATCTCCCTATAGATTAACTTTTACACTGTAAAGTATGACGGAACGTGACACCACCTTGGCATAGATTCTAGGTAGGACCTCCCAAAATACTATAAATAAGTCTCTCTACCATAGAGTTTCCATAAAAAAATTAATCTTTTTTAGAAGTATAGTAGCCTTTTTCTAAGAGTATGCTCTTCTCTTGCCCTTCTTGAAGGATCCTAAGAATCATAAATTTAAACAAGTGTGTGAGAAAAGAGTGTAATAAGTATTAAGTGATAATAGTGAAGCTGTAGCCATTCGGTCCCTACCTACTGTCACAAGTTTTCTGTAAAGATTGATCATTTCCTAGAGTGGAATGGTTTAAGGACTATTGGTTGTGCAAAGTAAAGGGTTTTTAGTTCTTTAAAGTGGTATAGCTAGTAGGGAAAGGGATGGAGGCATAAAAGATCTATCCATGGGATGAGTAGTGATAATGACATGGATGATACTAGGAAGGATGGTGGTGGCATGGAGGAGGTTGTTGGAGGTATAAAATAGGTGAGGGTGGTTTATACACTTGATATTTTCATATTTATCATTTACTAACAATTCATTTTTTTAGGGTTTATTGGTGCACCAATCTCCCTGAGTTCATGCCTTAAAGGGTGCACCAAGAATGGGGTGGCATGAGCTCATTCTACTTTTAGATACATGTGTTCCTTCATAAAACCTTCATACCTCCTATGATGTCTCCATAAAATCTTGAATCCCTAAGTCTAAAATCTAATAAGATCTTCTAAAACCTAGAATCTGCATTATAACTCCTAAAGGTGTGAAACCACTCTAAAAAAACACTACACACACATATGGAAATTTAGTTTCTCATACATACATACATACATATATAAACTTATAGTTAAATTTCTATTTTATACATATATTAGTTATTTTACTCTTATGTGACACTTTCCTACATTTTAGTCAACCTAGTTTAGTTGGTACCTTTTAGGATTTGGATCCATGTATATAGGGGTCATATTTCATTCTTAAATATTATAACACGCTCATATTCTATTTTTTTATACATATTTATGATCCTAAGTGTATACGTCTAATTTCAATCACTCCATTATTTTGGTCAAATTAAGATTATTTATTAGTCCATTATTGATCATAATATTACTCTTCTCTAGTCATTATCCCAATACCCCTTATGTTCCCATTATAACACTAACCTTAAATTTCCCACATATCAATAATTATCTTATTACACTCTTATTACATCCCTATTATCATGATGTGAGCAACATCTTTATCAACATTTTTAATGCCTTATGGGTTGAAGGTACCAATGCATGTTAAAAACATCATTTATCCACATTTGTATGATCTTATTTTGAAGGGGTGGATATTAATTAGGCTTATTCAAAATTATACATAGAGGAGGGGACTTAATTTTTATATTCATCTTTAGTGGGTTCCCTAAATCACACTTCCATCTTTCAAATACACTGCATCCAAAAACTTCCTCATACTCACTTCAACTCTACATACACCGATTCAATGGGAGACAATAGGGATAGATTGGAACCTATCTCTTATAATGATGTTTATTTTCCAAAAAAAAGTCTATAAAAAGTTAAAACCTAGGGGACTCAGTAAGTTCATGGAGCATAATGTAGAGGTTAGTCATGACTTTGTTATAACTTGGAATAAGTGCAAAGTGACCATTCATGGCATCAAATTAAAATTTTCATAAGAATACATTGATGAAGTGACTGGTATGTCATGTGAAGGAACCAAGACATTCAAGGACCAATCAAAAACTAGAGATGATGTAACATTTTTTAGGATGAATGAATTTGTGTAGATGGATAAGAAAGGATTCCCATGAACTGATCTCCTACACTGCTAGCCTGACATTTGTATTTAAGTCATGTGTTACATGATTGTTGAAGCTAAATACACTTATATTTTCCCACCACTTTTTAGTGTTAAATCATTTAATTATCTAGAAAATTAGTTTGTATTTCTTTCTACTAAAGTCTCTCAAAAGCACTATTTTACTGCATCAAGTGAATGACTTTAATCCCATCCTCCACCAATGTTTTATTTTCCTACTAGTCAAACATGACCAAGCCCTTCATAGTCATGAGGTTCCCGTTTTGGGATCCTACTCTAGGGAGGACTCTTAGAAGGATTATATAGTAGTAGATCCCACCATAAGATCCCACCAATCCTCTGATCACACCCCCCAAGGTAGCCTATCCAAGTCCCCTGCTAACAACCTCCCCCTTAATATATTTATCCCAAAACCTAAGACTATCTCTCTCAATGTGGGTACCCTAGTGGAGACCACCTAGAAGGGGAAACCCATTTTGACTGATGATATGGAAAGCAACAAATTTCAATTAGAGAATTTTAAATCCAAGGTTCAACAAGTAGGGATGACCCTTTTCAAATGCATTTAGGATTGAAATCTTTGCACAAATAGGTTGAATCCATAGTTCAAGCTTTTGTCCAGTATACCCAACCAACTAGTCCCCTACCATTCAATAACCTAAATCCTTAAGATCTCCCCCTCTAGGTTCTCTGAAGGGGGTCTCCCCAAAGTAGCTTCCCTTATAGTTTAAAGGACAAAAGCATCCTAATACACTCTTCCTTGGTGAAGATATTGAAGGCCCTAGGAAATGTACACAAGGAAAGGTTTAGAAGGTAAAATAGATTTGTTTCAGTAAATTTTATCTATTTTAAGTCTAGAGGAAAACATAAAGAAAGATGGGGATAAGTGATTAAAATGAACTTGGATTTGGTTTACACATCCTATCTAGATGTTGTGAGCACTCCCCTTTGGCTAGGGAGGACTACCTATAAGTAAGAAAGCACTACCATAAGATGTTTGTTAGTAGTTAAATGAGTGGGATGCCAAGCTATGTGTTTGTTATAGGAAGTGTGAAACTTCCTTAGAGAAAAGATAAAAGAATAATAAATAACTTAAAGAGAGGTAAAGAGAGAGTAAAATAGAGATAAGATTATAATTATTAATAACATGTATGCAGTAGAGAGTGACAAGGTGTAGGTGATGTTTTCTATTTGTATTTTAGAAGTTGTTTGGGTAGGTTTTGAAGAGGTTAGGGAACCCATAGTCACTAACATCAGTAGTAGAGTGACTGATGGTGGTTATACTATTGAGGTCAATAATGAGATGACTGATGTTGGTTAAGATACTGAGGTCGGTAGGGGAAATAATTTCTTAGAAGTTTGTAGAAGGCTTTTTTAGGTCTAAGAAATGGTCTAGATTAGGTCTAGGAAGTTGGAAGAGTTATGACAGAGATTATGGCTTGACTAGATCTGGTCATAGGTTTGGTGTGTTCGGTTAAGGGGAAATAAGTGAGGAAGCTTTGTAACTCACTCATGGGGGTTTGATTAGAAGTGCATAAATTAATGCACAATAGATATAAATAAATAGTAGAATAGAATATTTGAAAGACCTAAAAAATAAGTGATATACTTAGCTACAGTGGTTGTTAAATGATAAATGTTAGATTCATGGTCCCTATCAGGGAGTCTAAACTTGAATACCTTAACAAAGAGAACAAGCATGTGTTATTGGTCCTCAAGAGCTTAGTTGCTAATCATGATTGACATACATAAGATGACTATAAGCCAAGATGCCAAAAATAGAATTTGATCAAAGCTTGAATGCGAGTAAGAATGAATTTTTTTAATTTTTACTAACCTAAACTTTAGGTTGGATTTTGGCTCATATTATCAACATCGGCAATCCCACTAACATCAGCCATGGGTTGACTAGCATCAGTGACCCTAGAATAGATAAACCTTACTATTTTTGGCCTATTTTCTATTTTTTTCATGCCAAGTGTGACACCCATTATAAAATGGTAAAAATAAGAGGTTATGAAGGAGGTAATTGATTAAGAATTTAATTTGGAAGTGGGAATAAGTCTTGGGTAGTTAGGATAAGGGGACCATGTCTTGAGGTGACTCATCAAGTGGGAATTAGTCATAGGTAAATGTGGCTAGGTAAGGTGGAAAAGGGGGTTTTTAATTAAATTAATTCTGTATTTTCAATTAATTAAATGTGTGATGGGTAAGAGCATGGGTTAAGGAGATTAATTTTTAAAAGGGGTTTAAGGGGGGGTTTGACATAGGGAGTTATGCACATGTGTGTGATGTAATTTTGGTGTCTACATTTACCACTTTTTGTCTTGTAATTTATACTAACAAGTTTCCAAGACAAAAATAGGAGTTAGATGCTCTAATTATTGGATGAGGTATCCCCCCTCAAAATAGAAATTGATAGAGGAGAAACCAAAATTGGGTATTGGTTGAATGGTGGAGAAGAGAGTATCACTCTGTATGTGCATACTACAATGAGCTATAGTCAATAAAGTCAAGAATAGGCAAGTCTAAGAAGGGCTCAGATAGAATTAACTAAAACATAACTTGTAACTGATAGCTGATAGGTTAAAACAATCAAAGTTATATCTCTAATGGTCAATGTTTTCTAGGTATTCAGGGTAAGAAGTGCCCTTAGGAAACACAAAAGGTTTGAAGGTGACATGATGGGCTTGGTTTCCATCCAAAACACCTAATATACATGCATGTGCATAATAGCTAACTATAGAGGAATAGTATAAGTGATCAAGACAAGCAATGTGAGGTTTGTGTAAAAGGGTCAGTGAGTGAGGATGTATTCATAATCTCCAAGCAAAGTCATCATGGGTGAAGATTTAAGTGATCTTTAATGACATTTGTCATGGTTAGAGTCTAAATAGTTAGGCTTACCATGTTGGGGAAAATATTATTAGAATGGTGTCAATGTCAATGACATTGCTAATATTAGTAATATAAAGTACCAATATCAGTAAACTTAATACAATAGTACTGATGTTAGTCTATGTAAGCCCCAACATTAGCATAATAGGTCAAGAATGCTGATGTTAGTGATTGACCAAATCTAACAAAAGGGGGTTTGATAGCTAACCAGACTCATTTATAACTTTGTGATTGGAGAGAAGAAATAGATCTTGTAGAGTGATTTGAGATGGTAGATCAAGGAGGGGACCCATTGGGAGGTGCACCACCACAAGAGCCAATAGTGCCAGCCAAGAGGAGACAGAGAGATGAGGTAAGAGTCTCAACTAGTTGGTTTGAACTTTGATTTTGGTATTTGTTATTTTTAGGCTAATTAAGTGGTGGGGGTGTAGAAAACATTAGTGGAGGGGTAGAAAATAGGGTAGGGTAGTTTTGAGATAAGTTAGGTGGTTTTATGGGTATGTTTTTAGGTGAAATGGTTATGTTTAGGTTTAGGTAATTTTGCCCTAGGCTAAACTAGTCATCGACATCAGTGATGTCCATCCATGTCAGTCGACATGGTATCAAGGTTGGTAGGTGCCTACTAATGTCAGTTGATACTAAGGCCTATAAATCACTAATGCTAGAAATAATGCTAATGTTAGTGACTATAAAAAGGTAACAAAATAGGAGAAAGGGTTAGTTTAGATCCCTAGTGGAAGTAGTCAACTAGCCTGATGTTTGAGCTAGCCTCATAAGACCCTGTGTTGACTGAGTACTACCTACATAGCCTTGTTTAGGGCCTTAAGCTAATGTGGTTCTCCCAAAGCCTAGAAAAAATATCTAAAAAGGTGTGATAGGGGAAATGGGTAAAATGGTAAGTTGAGATAGGTCAAGAGGTCTAAGGCTTAAAAAAATAGGTCGTAGTGTCAAGAGTCAATGATATAGGTCATGAGGCCTAGAGTTGTGATAGGTAGGTAGGCCTATGGTAGAGAGAGATAGGTAGTTAAGCTTAGGGTTCAAAGAGAGGCAGTGAATCCTAGGGTAGAGAAAAAGAGGCAATAAATCCTAGGGTAGTAGTGAGGTGGGTACATGGCCAAGCTAATGTCAGAAGACCCTGTGTCGACCGAGTGCTACCTATATAGCCTAGTTTAAGGCCTCAAACCAATGTAGTTATCCCAAGGATAAGGGAAAAAGGTAGTGATAAAGTATATTAAAAGGTATGTGACTTGATTTATGTGTATATGGATGCAGGCAAAGATGGAGCTAACATTATGAGATCATCTATCAAGGTTTATGACACATATGAGGAGGGATGTCACTCTAGATGAGTGGGAGTACATGGTGGTCATGGGTTTATGAGGAGTGAAATGATACTATTGAGTCACCTAAGATGTGTCCTTGATGATAACATTAATTTAGAGGTGGGATCACACCACCAACACCTTCCATCTATCGACTAGAGAGTTGATAGTGACTCAGGAAAATGTTTTTAGGATTTTGTAGCTACCAATCTAGGGTGAAGAGTTGTTTCCATGATCGAGAGAGGAGCATGATATACACATGGTCACATTATATGGAGAGAATGTTAGTGAGGTGACTTACCATTTAGCAAGTTTCACATATGAGCCACTCTATATGGTTGATGAGGAACAGCTTCATCTAAGCCTTTTGATGGTGATTAGGATCATGGTGTATGGATTACTAGATGTAGATGGTGATAAATTTTTGATTGCATTGATAGGTGTGCTTGTAAAAATGGTTGAGTAGTGGACCATTTTTGATTGGGGTCTAATATTGTTGGCATAGTTATATAGAGAGCTATGGGTTTTAAGGATGTAATGGTGATACATTTTGTGTGTCAGCCATCTACTACACTATTGGGCATATGAACACATCATGGTGACACAACCATTGGGGTTACCTACCACTATCATATCCAAGTTTAGGGTTGGGTTTAGATGATGCAGAGAGGGCATGGAATAGACCTAAGTGGATGTCATGGTTTAGGACATTACCTATTATAGGTGGATGATTAAGGGCTTGATCGCTATAGATATTTTGTGTAGATCATATTTGACATACCTAGTTTTCAAAGGATAGGCACAGTAGCTTGTGGGTTTGTATAGCTCACTATGGGTTAGGGGGAGATGGGATGGTGAGTTGGAGATAATACCCATGGCATAAGTTAGGAGGTAGTTTGGTCTAATATAAGATATTCTACCTATCTTCCCTTGATATAGGAGGGATGGCATAGAGGTACCCCTACCATTACCCTAGGTGATAGATGGGCTAGATTTTGAGGAGCTACCAGTAGGGCCAAGTGTTAGAGACCTAGGGTGCACTAGAGTATACAACTTGATGGGTAGGGTTACATCTAGTGGTGGAGGTCAGGAGGCCACCACTAGATTTATAGGGGTTAGTGAGAGAGAGGGATGTAATGGTAGATGCCTAATATGAAGTAGTGTAGGCTTGAGAGATAGCCTAGGCATAGGCTTTAGACATATAGGGGCATGTGATGATGTTGTAGGGTCAGATTAGTGATCTACAGGGCCAAGTTATTATTTTACAGGGTTACATGACTATAGTGACAATAGAGAGAGATATTTTAAGAGCAGTAGGTTAGGTTGATCCTCTTCCTCCACCACCACAGGGACTAGTATAGGTTGGGACATCATCAAGTGCTATGAGACCTCCATAGACTATATCTCTAGTGAGATATTTGACCACCTTGGATGATATTTCCTATGAAAGAGGGTGATTAGAGAGTTCTCATAGATTTAGAGATATTTAGAGTTTAAAGAGTAGGATAGGTCGATGTCATGTGCCATGGCTTCTAGCTCATGTAGATGTAAATGGGCAAATAGTGGTGATGGCATGGCTTCCTCATGACCACATGGAGAGTCTCAAGGACCCTCAATGTTAGATTTTTGCCAATTTTGATTTTGTTTTTTATATGTATATTGGCCTATGAGCTGAAGATGTGAGATGTATATTTTGAGAGAGTTATGATGATGTAGTTCTAGACATGTATTTTTATCTCTCTCTCTCTCTCTCACACACACACACACACACACACACACACACACATGAGATGTTCATTTATTTCTATGCTGAGATGTGTATTTTGTGATTATGATGAGGATATGGATGATGATTATTTTATGCTATGTGATTTTGATGTTATGTTAATTTTTATGTTAATGTTGATCATGTTAGTTGAGTTAGACTAGCCTTTCCCATATATGTGATGGTATATACATATTTGTTTGGTTAGTTTCATCTTTGCATTTTTCCATATCTCATGATGGTGTATGTTTTAAATGAATAAATTGGTTATGTTAGTTTATTTTAGCATTTTTCCATATTTGTGATGGTGTATGCATAAAATAAATTGAGTAGGATTTGTTAGTGTTTGTTTGACATTATTTCTTCATCTAAAATAGAGAGATCGACAAGTGATGTGGATGGAAAAATAAAGAGGAAGAATGCTCGTGCATTGGCAAAGACCATAATCAGAACATAAATAGGCTTAGGAAGATGAGCCTCTTTTGTGCCTTATATCTTTGAACCATTGTATTTGTTAGAGAATCGTCATGTTTACCTTATGTTAAGTGAAGTTCACAGTCCCTTGAAAGAGTATGACGGACAAAAGGTAAAATGAGGGAAAATGTTTGGGTATCATAACCTACAAAGTAGAGATGATATGCCCCTTTTGTGGGTGACCTGAGAGCTAATATAAGCAAGTCCATGACTTAAGTTTTTCTTTTCTTTTTTTTTTGTTGTAAGTTGATCAATGTGGGAAGCCTACAATGGGTTTTTGTATGGGTTAAGGTCATATAAAGTGGTCAGAAGCCTTTTTCATTTGAATTTACCTTTGATAGTAAAGCTTCACTTAGCCATACTTCATGGGAGTGGTCTAAGCATTTAATTTTAATTTTAAATAGATGTCTTTCAAGGGAGAAGTCTATTAATAGTAGAGAAGGGAAGTTAGGTAGTTGCCCTTCAAGGGAGTATTCTACATTGAAAAGCATGACCTGAGACTTTATAATTTTTTCAAATATGCCATTTTTTTTTGCTTTTAGTCATGGACAAGACTATAGAGGCTTAGGAGTTTTCCACTTTGAGTGAAAAACCATACCACTGTATAAGTTAACTAAGTGCATAGGAGTAAGGGTGAAAAGGAATGGAAATGAATGTAATAGGTATGCTAAAGGGATGATTTGAATTTAAACATGAGGTAAAATTATGTTTGTTCAACAAAAGAATGGTCATAGGTGTAAGGCATTTAAAGGTTCAGGTTCTGGTCTTCCTTCAAGAGAAGATAAGTGATAAGTTCCTAAGCCATACTTGTGAGTTATGATATAAGGTCCAAGTCAATTAGGAGAAAAATTATAGTATTTGCTTTTCTCCATGTTTGTCACATTTATATTTTCTTTTAAGATGAGATATCTTAAATTGAAATCTTACTCTTTGAGGTTTTTGTTATAAACATGTTTGACATGTTCTTGATAGATTTGGAGGTGGTTGAGGGCTATGAGACAACACTCATCAATAAATTCAAGTTGAGCAAAACATTCTTGGTGAATATCATCATTAGTAAGTATGTCTTGTAGATAAATGCAAAATTTGGACCTCAAGATTCAAAATAGCCTCTATCCCATAGACTAATGAAAAAGGTGTAGCACTCATAGGAGTTTGAATGCTAGTGTGATAAGCCCATAAAGCAAAAATAATGTGTGTGTGCCAATCCTTGCCCATATCATTTACTACCTTCAGTAAAATTTTGGTTAATGTTTTGTTAGAATCTTATATCTATCTATTAGCTTGTGGATAGTATGGTGATGAAAAGCTTAATTTGACTCCAAATGTATCATAAAGACTTTGAACAGTCTTATTTTTGAAAGACTTGTAGTTATCTATTATAATCTTATGAGGGACACCAAAATGATAGATGATGTGATGGTTGATGAAGTCAACAATTTTGTCAGCTTTAGTGGAGATGAGAGGGATGGCCTCAAACCACTTGGTGAAGTATTTAGTGGTAGTACTGATAAAATAATGATGGAGGGATGAATGAGGGTTAATCTCTTTGATTAGATCTATGCCCAATTAGGAGAAGGGACAAAAGGCTCACCTGACTTATAATGCATGACTAGGAACATGAACGAGGTTAGTGTGTTGACACTTGACACAATGTAAAACATAATCAACACAATATTGATGAAGTATGGTCCAATAATATCCATGTTGAAGGATACGCTTAGAAACTACATGACCATTGAAATACCCACCACAAATCCCATCATGGACTTCTTTAATAGTGAAGGGAGTCTCAATAGTAGTGAGGCATCTAAGGAGAAGACCATACAAATCTCACTTGTAGAGAAGTCCCCCTAGTATAGTATAATAAGCATCACATTTTATGAAGGCCCACTTCCCATTATTGGAGAGATCAGAAGGGGTAGTAGAGAAAGAAAGAGAATCCATGAGTTGTTTGTACCATAAGTCATGCAGGTTGGCTATTACATTTTTGAAAAAAATGATGTTATCTGAGACATAGGAGGGTAATGGTAGGTGATGTATGGTGACATAGATTCTCAATGAAGAGAATGAATAAGGTATATGTGAATCAAGTGAAACCATTGTGTTAGCAAACTTGTTGGTAGATGAAGGAACATTTTGTAAGAGATAAGAGTCAAATGATACCAATAACATATCTAAATGATGTTATACCATTGTTGAATGTTGTTTATACATAGGTAGGAACCGTTAACTTGGTTAACCACTAGTTGAGAATCATCGAAAATGGTTATGGATTTGATACCTAAGAAGAAAGTTATTTGAAGTTCTAGAATCAAAGCCTCATATTTGGCCATATTGTTACTGCATTCAAAATCTAGGTTAAATGACAAAGGCATAGCTCACTATCTAGAGGAATAAGAATGATCCCTACATCCCCACCATGTTGGCATTTAGATCCATCAATGAACATCATCATTTCATAGGAGATGCATCAATGGAGAGCATTACAATTTATTCATTAGGGAATTAAAGATTTGAAGGTTGATTGGTAGGTAAAGGGGAAGCAACTAACTGGTTAGTGATTATTTTCCCTTTACTAGACTTTTTATGAATGAATTATAAGTCAAATTTGGTAAGAAGCATGAGCCATCGAGCTACACATTGGTTGTGACATGGTTTGGAATGAATGTATTTGAGGGGATATATATGAATGACCACATAGGTTTTGTGATTTAGGAGATAATGGAAAAGCTTAGAGGAAAAAAAAGAAATGCAAGGCAAAGTTTTTTAGTATGGGTATATTGAGTCTCATAATCAATAAGTGTGCAGCTTATGTAGTAAACCACCTACTCTTGATGTTAGTCATCTTGATGTGAAATAATAACACCTAGAGAATGGTTTATTGTAGAGATGTATAGGCAAAAAGTCTAATTTTCCTTAGGTGGAATAAGAACTAGTGGGGAAAAGAGATATTGTTTAAGTGCATCAAAATCCTCCTAGAAATATATATTCCATTTGAAGAATACATCCTTTTAGAGGAGATGGTGAAAGGGTTGGTAGTGATCTAACAACAAGGAAATGAATCAATGGATTAACTAAAGTTTTCCTTATAGGCTATGGAGCTTCTTAATATTAGTAGGTAGAGGCATCTTTAGGATTGCTCTAACCTTTGTAGGATTGACTTCAATACCACAGAGAGAAATTATAAAACCTAAGAGCTTACCAGAAAGAACACCAAAGACACATTTCTTAGGGTTTAGTTGAATGTTATATGGAGGAGATAAGAAAATATAATTTCAATAATTGTTAAGTGATCTCAATGAAGTTTATATTTGATGAGTAAGTCATCCATGTAATCTTCCATAATTTTGTGTAGGAGATCATGAAAAATGTAAGTCATGGCATGTTGGTAAGTTACACCAGCATTCTTTAGGCCAAAAGGCATGACTTGATAATAAAATTTCCCCCATGGGGTAATGAAGGTTGTCTTATGATGATCCTCAAGAGCAACTAGGATTTGATTATATCTAGATAATCCATTCATAATTGATAGAATCTCATGGCTGGTCATTAGATCAACAAGTTGGTCAATACTTGGCAATGGGAAATCATCTTTTGTATAAGGATGTTTAAATCATAATAATTGGTGCAAATGTAGATTCCCCCAGTCACTTTTGTGATAAGAATGATATTAGAAACCCAATGTGGGTAGTTTATGGGTTGGATAAATTTTATATAAAAGAGGCATTGGGGCTCTTATTTGATAAGGAGAGTGATACAAGGATGTATCTTGTGAATATTCTACTTAATAGGTTTAGCATCTCGATTGGTGACAATATTATGGGTGATGATATAGGGGTCAATAATAGACATGTCATTGTAAGACCAAACAAAGGCTTTGCTATGGTCATTAAGAAATGTGGCATAATCATCTTGCTTAGAGGAATCTAAATATTGACTGATCTTGAAGATGTGAGGGTTATCATGAGATGATAGGTTGATGTCAATGGTTGATTCATTTAACATAACTTGTGTTTCAGATGGGAGAGATTGTTAGATGTAAGAATCATCTACACCCATGTAGGTGATAATTACATCATCATTTTTAAATTGGATAGTGTTAATAGTGGGAGAGTCTTCATCAATTATTTTATGTATGAATGAGAGGAAGGGACCTTATTTCCTTACCCTAATGATAGGTGAGACCCCAAATGGATGGAATTTATTAAAAAAAATTATGAGGTATAGATACCTCTCATTTAGTAGGTGATGGTGGATAAAGAGAGACTAGTTATTCAACAATTGGTTCATGGGAGGTTTTAGTGAGTTTATTTGGTTCATCATATCCCACTCCTTGTCTCTTTTTGGAATTTCCAATGGCGTTTCTAGTAGGATATTCAATAGGCATATGGACACCTTGTTCATAGCAACCCAAACCAAATCCTTTTTAGGTACACCTATAGAGATAGGTGTGAGTGAATCTAGGGTTACCCAAGAAAGAGAAGTCACAGGTAAATGGTTGTGGTGAAGAAGATAGATTGCCAACAATGGAAGCTTGATCAATTCCACCATATGTAAAATTGGTTTGAAGGTTATGGGGTCTATAAGGGATTACCATCCCATTGAAATCAACATAATTTTGGTACATGTGAAGCTTTCCATACTCTTGTGGAGTATAGAACATGTTGAGCATCAACAAAAAATATACATCGAGTGACAAATGTTGAAAAGTTTCCTCCATGGGATCTTTGTCAGAAATTTGTGTTGTTGGTATTTATGTAATCATAAGGTTGGAGCTTGTATAAGCTTTAGAAGTATCATGTGAGGAAGATGATGTTTTCAATGGAATGAAAACATCATTGGAACTATAATTCATGTTGCATGTTTTAAATGGAGGTGGGTCAACAAGTATAACATGTACTTGTCCATCATGTTCAAACTGACATAGCAATGCAAAGTATTGGGTACACATGCCATGGCATGTGTAAAAATTCATCCAATAATTATGTTATATTGGAACTCTCCTTCCACAATGTATAAGAGCTCAAGAATAGTGTGGGGACCTACACAGATATGTAAGATAATAGTATCCACCATAGTAGCTATAATATCATTAAAGGAATGGAGTACTGCATTAGTTTGAGATATGAAATTGTCAAGAAGGGATAGATATTTGTAGGCATGGGTATAAACAATATTAATAATATATCCCCCATTGATCATACCTCTCTTGACATGAGTTTGATCAATATATGCAATAATAAAAAGGGCGTAACCTGACCTTTAAGATGTTGAAGTGGAATTTTTGAATCACTGAAACAAATCAGGGAGATAGAATTAAGGGAGCTGACTAAAGATAAAAGAGGTTGGGGATCATCTTATTATACCTTAATAACTTTCAAATCACTAATAAAATCTTGATGGTGTTGGAATGAGTTTTGTATTAACTCATACAAAGACATTTTCATAAGAGTTTAGTGAAACTATTTTACCATTGAGCTTTGAATAACATCTGAAGATGTTGTTTTAGGAATACCTAAGATGGAAATCTTAGGATTAGGAGGTGGAGTGTCTTTGGTGAAAGGATGAGCCCAAGGAGTATTGGCATTTTCCTTAGCTTTATATTTTTGGTTTTGTGACTATGTGGCCACATTAACTATATTGATTTGAAATGTCAGTGAAGGAGGTGGTAAAGGGGTTATGATGACATCTTTGGGTTTGAATTTAGGTGGAATGGCAAGAGGAACTATGGATTCCAAAGGTTGAATGGCAATAAGGTTAACAAGAGTATCATTGAAGAGAGTGTCAACATCCAAGTCTTGTTAAATAACTGATGTGAGGGCTTTACAACTCTTAGTATCATGTCCAGATGAATAATGATATAAGCACACTTGTGTATCATTAAACCAAGATGGATTCATTCCAAAAGGACTATAAGGATTAATGGGAGGAAGAGTTATTATAGAATAACACAATAATTAATGTAAGAAAAAGCTTTGAGAGGCTACAGGTAGGCTCTCACTTGTTGTGCTAATAAGAGTGGACACTTTCTTGTGTTTTGATGCTAAAAAGGCAATTTTACATGGTGATTTGTTTGGTAATGATAGAGTTACATGTTTTTATATCACTTTCTTAGTGTTAAATGTGACCTACCAGATGGAAAAGGTGGGAGTGGAGGTAGCTTACCCTTTTGTTTGGCTTGGTTAGGTGATATTACAACTAAAGTAAAGGGGTATGGTCCCAAAATGGATGATAAAGTTGAGGGTTGAAGAAGTGATCAACAAGATCTAGGGAGCTTAATATTTTTCTATAATTTAGGCCATGAAACTCCAACTCATGGTTGAGGAGTTAAATCTAATTTCACATGTAGATGAATCAAATTAGAAATGGGGCATACACCTAAGGGTCTAATCTACTTTGATGTGGTAGATTTTTATGAAGGTAAGGGCTCTAACATAGATGGCTAAAATTTAGGTGCTTTTGGTGAATAAGCTATAGATTTGTCAAAGACCTTGGGGTAAAGGGTAGTAAGGGGATTGGCATTGAAGGTCAACATTTGTTGTGTTGGATATAGAGTTTTAAGTTGGTCCAAAAATGCCACATGGTCTAGCTTCATGGAGTCAAGAAATTATATAATTTTTGCCAAATGCAAGAAAGGTTTAGACAAAGTTGATGTAGGCCTTATGGTTATGTATTTAGAATGCTTTGATGTTTGGGAAAGAGGGAAATTATTTGTTTCTACTACTTCAAGTCAAAGATGAGAAATAATCGTAATGGGGTCCTCTTCAATAGAAATGGGAGAAGAGATATGGTCTTCCATGGGTGGAGGGGAGGTAGGAAAAGAAGGTTCATCAAGAGGCTAAAGCATAGGTATTATGGCTCCCTCAACATGTGGGTGAGGCATGGGTAAAGTATGATCCTCCATGGGTAAAAGAAGGGGTAAGAGTGGTATAATTGGAGTAGGCACAATAGGTCTCTCATCTATTATGGGAGTAAATAATATTGATTCTTGTAGGTGAAAAGGTGGAGTGGTTGGAGTACTAATCTCTACAGGTGGGGGAGGGGTAGGCGAAGAAGGTTCCTCAAGAGGGTATAGTGTAGGAATGATTTTCCCTTTAACATGTGCTTGAGGAATAGGTAGGGTGTGGTATTTAAGTGGTAAGAGGATAGGTAATATTGGTGCAAATGAAATTAGCATTATAAGATCCTTAGGTGGCAAAAGTAGTGCTAAAGGATGCTCTTCCTCTTGAGGGAGTGGAATAAGTGAAATAGGTTCTTATACCTAAAGAGGAAGAATAGGTGAAATAGATGCCACTGAATGTCAGGGAGGAGTCGATGAAATGGATGTCTCTTATTGAGGGGAAGGGTGAACTAAAGGTAAAGGAAAGACCATATTAACTGTATGTATATTATGATCACCTAATTTAGTTATGGACTGGAAAATATTTGATTTGGTTAATGGTTAGGAAAAGGGTATTTGAACACATTCATACTTTGATTAAGAGGTGCATTAAGATTATCCAAGATGAGATCACCTCTATCAAGCATATCTTGAACAATGTTCTTGAGTGTCTTACAATTATTATAATTATAGCCTTTAAGTTGATGGTAACCACAAAACTCATCTTCCCTGTATCAAGTTTGGATAGGATGGGAAGGGTCAAACTATGTAAGAGGTTTGATCTAAGGAAGGGTTATGACACCTTGTTTCAATAGTTTATCCAAAATGGATGTATTTGACTCCCTAATGGGAGTGTATTGTCTTTGTTCATACCATTATTGGAATTACTTGGTCAAATTTTGGGAAGTTGAGGAATTTGATTGGTTTGTGTTTGTGGAAGAGGCTGACTTAATGACCACCACATTGGTGGAGCCTTTAGCCTTTTGTCTAGAGGGAGAATTTTTAGAGGAGGAGGAGTCATTTGACTTGGAATCGAGATTCTTACTGTGTAACTTGACTTTGCCTTCATCTATAACATGAACCTTAAGTTTTTGTGCCATTGTAAAGGCCCCATCAAATGTGTAGAAAGTTTATACCTAGAGTGTGGATGAGATGTGTTTAGCACATGCCCTTGATAAGAGCTCAATAAGCCTAGGTTGGGGTAAGGAGAATGAGATTTGATTGATCAAGCTTCTCCAATGAGTGACAAAATCTGTAATAGACTTATCATCAAATTATCTAATAGAATAAAGGTCTATTATATAAACCTTCTTATAAATTTTAATAGATAAATGGTCTATGAATATTTGTGTGATTTGGGTAAATGAGAAAAGGGAATATTGAGGTATAGAGCTATACCAATCCAAGGTAGCACTTGAAAGAGACATCAGGAAAGTATGAAGTAGTAATGCATCATCATGCCTTATTAAATAACAAGCATGTATAAATTATCATAATTGTTGTTGTGGGTCCTCTTTACTCTAGAAATGAGTAAATTTAGGGAGTTCCTATTGGCTTGGATAAGGGTGAATAGGCAAAAAAGGATGGATTGGTCCATTTCATATCTTATCATAAGATAACACAATCTTTGAACTAGAAATAAATGTCTCTAGATTAGACATCTTGTCCATCAACATATTAATGAGGTTTAGAGGGGATTAGTTTGGGGAATACCTCCTAAGTTGAAAGGGAAAATAATAAGAATCAGAGGGAGTACATGACATAGCTTTTTGAGGTTGTGTTGGGGAAACATAAGGATAATGAGTCATAGGCTGGGGTGTAAAAAGAAAAGGGGCTTGTCCCATTGGGTTAGAGACTATGCCTTGGTTGGTTTTTGTTATTATAGGTTGGATTATTGGCATATGTATACTAGATGAATGGTGAGTCGTAACCTGGGTAATTATAGGTGTGAGGGTAGATGGAACATGTACCACTAAATTCTAGAATGGGGTATGACTTAACTAATCTAGTTATGGTTATGAAAGTAAGGAAGTCACACCAAGATTTGGGTGGGATTAGGTAGTTAGAGATGCTATATTATAGACATTATTTATAGTTAGGTTACTCATAGAAGTGGTGGTTTAGGTAACCATGGGGAAAATAGTGGAGGCAATTGAAACTGAGGTTGTCTCCATTAGAGAGGTTAGCATACCATAGATTGGGTCACCCAAAGAATTATGGGTTTGGCTCATAGAAAGGTAATGCTGAAGGGCTACTACATTATGAACAAGAAATTTATCAAAATATCGATCTCCCTTAGGCATAATGAGAATTTGGTTGAGGCTAGGAGTATGCTCTATATCTGAAGTATTCTCCATGATGGAATTAAAAGTGAGAGGGGAAGGTGGAAGTGGTTGTCAACTTGCATAATCGAGTAAGAATTTTGGCTTGAGCTCATGTCAATACCATGCAAGAAGAAGTATAAATAGTACTTACTACATATATTAGAAATATAATAAGGAAAAACCAAGCTTGAGTGTAGGTAAATAGGTTATTTTAGCTTGTTGTTTTGAGAAAATGGAATTACATAGTCATCGACATCGATCACTTAACTAATGTTGCTAGAAATTTTTTGTTGACATCAGTGGTTTAATCAATATTGGTAGGTAAAATATGCTAACTCTAGTAGGGTTAACTTATGTCGATCACTATGATATCCTGGGAGATGGAAAATCTAATGTTTTAAGAAACTAGAAGTTGAAACTAGGTAGAACAGTGGATGTAAAAGTTTTTTATAAGTAGGAAGAACACTAAAAAACTTGAGATAATAGGTTATACAAACTGAGTATTAAGAATAATATTGATTTTGTGAATCAATAGGAAAACATCCTTACCAACTCCAAAATATAGAAGGTAATATAAAAGTAGAAAAATAACATACAACCAACAACTATTAAGTCCTAGAGATTAATTTTTAGTCTAATGTTGGCTTATGCTTTAATTAGATAGTGAAAAGAAAATTTGGTTATCAAAGGTACTAAAAAGCAATATAGAGCTAGTTTTAGGTTAGTTTTAGTGCTCAATAGGAAATATATGTTACACCAAGTATGTGGTTTGTTATAGGAGCTTGCTCTCTACACTTCATGAATCTAGAGCCAAGCCAGGCTGCATAGCCAAAATATACCTTCTGTCTAGAGATTATACTTTGCCAGATAATGGAGTGGGTTCTCCCCTTTGTGGTGAAATCTAAGTAAGATAGCCGAGTAGGGTAAGGTGATCCACAACATGATGAAATCCTAATGGGCCTTTTCTCAGGTTAGTTTAGATGTTTGTTTATGTGAATATGATTTGGTTGTGTAACATAGGTGAACTACAATTTATTCAAAATTCTTGTTCTAGGAAGTGTGAAACTTCCTTAGAGACTATAGTCCACTTTTGAGAGACAAAAGAATAATAAGTAACTAAAAAAGAGGTAAAGAGTGAGTGAAAGAGAGATAATATTACCATTATTAACAAATTATATGTAATAGAGAGTGACAAGGTGCAGGTAATTTATTATATTTATATTCTAGAAGTTTTTTGGGTAGCTTTTGAAGAGGTTAAGGAACCCATAGTCATCAATGTCAGTAGGGGAGTGACCAATATCGGTCATACTACTAAGGTCGATAATGAGATGATCGATGTTGGTTAGGCTACCAAGGTTAGTAGGGGAAATAATTATCAGGGATCTTACAAAAGGCTTTTTCAAGTCTGGGAAATGTTTTGGATTAGGTCTAAGAGGTTGGGAGAGTTATGAGAGAGAGATTATGGTTTGGGTAGATCTGGTCAAAGGTTTGGTGTGTTTGGTTAAGGGGAAACAAGAGAGGAAGATTTATAACTCCATCATGGGGATTCCATAAGAAGTGTGTAAAGCAATGCATAGTAGATATAAAGAAATAGTAGAATAGAATATTTGATAGACCTAAAAAATAAGTGGCATACCTAGATGTAGTGGTTTTTGAATGATAAATTCTAGGTTGCTGGTCCCTATCAAGGAGTTTAAACTTGAATACTGGAATAGAGAGAAAAAGCGGGTGCTATTGGTCCTTAACAGCTCAGTTGCTGATCATGATTGACTTACATAAGATGATTATAAGCTAGGAAGTCAAAAATAGAATTCATAGAACTTGAATGTGAGTAACAATGAATTTAATTAATTTTTTCTAACTTAAACTTCAAGTTGGAGTTTGGCTTATATTTCCAGTGTCATCGATCCTGTTAACATTGGCCATGTGTTAACCAATGTTGATGACCCTAGAATAGGTAAACCTTACTATTTTTGGCCTATTTTCTATTGTTTTTCATGCCATGTGACACCCATTATAAAATGGTACAAATAAGAGGTTAGGAAGGAGGTAATTTGTTAGGAATTTAGTTTGGAAGTGGGAATAAGTCTTGGGTAGTTAGGATAAGGGGACCAAGTCTTGAGGTGACTCATTAGGTGGGAATTAGTCATAGGGTGAGATGGCTAAGTAAGGTAGTAAAGGGTTTTTTTATTTAACTTAATTAAGTATTTTAAATTAATTAAATGTGTGAGGGGTAAGAGCATGGGTTAGGGAGATTAATCATTAAAAGGGTTTTAAGGGGGGTTTGACATAGGGAGTTATAGATGTGTGTGTGATTTAATTTTGGTGTCTAAAATATCATCCTGATGAATATTCTTGAATATGCCAAAGACCCATCCAAGGTAATTTTCTCGTATGTCTCTTTCTAGTTTCTTATTTTTTTGGTTCTTGGTTTAGTCATGTAGTTTTTGTTGTTTTGGTTTCTCAGCCTTGTTTTGGCCTATTAAACTTTCTATACTACACTTTGGTGGTTCCAGGAACCCTATAAAACTTGGTTTTTACCTTATCAAATAAAAATGATCCATATTATCCCATTAAACTTCATTATATCCTTTTCATAAATTTTAATTCCAAAACCCAACTACATCAATTACCAATCCTACTAAGCACCCTATAATGACAACTAAGTAGCCTAATAGGACATATAATCATTTAATAATCCTTGATCCCATGCCTAATATACTTATAGGATATTCCAAGTAATTTTTAATTATTTGTAAATTACTAGACCATTGATTTTTCCATCCATAAGATTAAAATATAGACCTCCATTTTATTTACCATAATCTATTTAAACTGGCCTCTCCCCATGAAAATCGAACTTACGTATGAATAATATCCTCATAATTTTTGGCTCTCATTATTTTCATTATAATATTATAAGTATTGAGAAACCATACAAATCCAATAATAATGTACTCAATCACTAATACTATGTCAAAATTAAGGCACATAATGCAATTTGGAGGTAGATTTAGATTAAGATGATGGTATAATTTCTTTTACTTTCACTATTAATTGCTTCTAATTTATATACCTTATCTAATCCAAGTTTTATAATATATTTTAAGTTGTATTTTAGTCATTTACATTGTTAGTTATTAATTTTTTGTACTAAATTTCAATTTCAAGTTTTATTCTATCAGATTTTGGTGACCACAACATGATCCCTTTTTGTGATAACCATGTTCTTTTAGTGTGATCTAGCTAGTTTACAAGGATGAATTGTCAATATTTGATACCAAAATCTTATAAAATATCATCATTTTCACTTTTATTTTTAAAAAGTGATATCACTTTGTGTAAACATGAAATTATTCTCTATAAATGTGATATTATAGTTGACTATCATGGCTTCATCCTTAACCATTAACTGTGACCACTATGTTCTATCTGACCATTTTTTTTACCTTGCATGAGATCATGTTTTGTGAATCATAATTTTTTACTAATAAACATGATATAATTACACCTAACCATGAATTTGAATTGTTTGTGAGTGATTTTAGGTGCAGTAATGAATTCATGTCTATATGTCCATGATATTGTTCAACATCAAAGTGATATTACTTATACTAGGCATGGCATTGTAACTACCTTTTTTTGATATTAATAAAGTTGTGGGTTATTTCCATAACATTATTATCAATATCTGTGACATTATATAAAATGGGTTTGATATTGCATTATAATCATTTTATAAAAAGTCACCCAAATTTTACTCAAAAGTTCTATCCTTTCAAGAAGTAAAATGATTTGGTATTATCTATCATCTATTGAGAAGCAAAACAACTATGATGTATTTATCACTCATTGTGGTCTAGATATTCATTACTTAGATCATAGAATTATGTGTGTTTTGAAAGAAATATACTAACTAATCACTAAATTATACTTATTAAGTAGTTGAAAGGGTTTTAAACATCATAAAATGACCCCATTAAAAAGCTTCCTGGTAGATAATTTCTATAATTTTTATTTTTTGCTAAATTTTACAAACAAGTGTCATAAAAAAAGTACATTTCTAATTGACATCTAAAAAAAAATTCAATAGAGGCATGATTTTATAGTTGGTGTGGTTGTGCTTGTGCAGTAGTGAACTTACAGTTTCATAGCTACATCATTGAAATAAGAAAATGTGATATTATCAATCTGAGCTACAACATTATATTATGTATAACATTGTCTATTTTTATTTATAAATCTCACATTTGTATATATGTTATTTAATATTACTAACCCAATCATCATCTATCAATTTTGTGACTTTGCTATTGGTTTATTTTCTATCTAACCAAATTCACATTTTTATAGTTGTGGCATCAAATGATGTTAACATGCCATCCTCATTTAGATTTGTGGCATCATTCTTATAATAAACTATAACTAGGTATAACATTTTGTTTTGCAGGTTTCCCAATATAACTGCATCTAAACTACTAACATTTAGTTTTATAGGATGTTGGTAAAAGGAAATTCCATTTTGGAATCCTTTGTATATTTTTAATAGCATATCAATTTTGGGTTAATAAACATGTTTGATTATTTTTTGTAAATTTCATTTGATTTGTCATACATTTTTATTTCATGTTTATCGCATGAGGTTATGATCATGTATTCTCTCCCCTTACACCTATAAGATGATTCTTAGGGATTAAAAACTATCAATAAACCTCCAATTCTTCTTTTCTAGGGGGAAAATGATTTGGAATTCATCCCCATGTACTTTCCATATTCTTAAGGGGATTTTGAAATGGATTTCATCACCAAGCACAAGACCATAGTCCATATTCCATCAAAGTATAAATATCAATTGAAAACTATTAGTAGGTCAAGTGGGTCACCTCACACATGATAGTTTTAAATAACGAGGTAACACTCTAATATGTAGAAATCAAATAACACTATACATAAATTAGGTCCTACATACTATAAGGTGTTTAGGGAATTCCATTAAAGAGACTTTAAAATGTAACTTAAGATCTCTAAACCACAAAAGGCATATAGGGCATGGATAAAAGCATTCCCATAGATTACTCACCAAGTGTGGATCATGAGAGAGGTTTGGGTCACATGAATTTGGTCACCTCTCATTGTGAGTCATTTAATGGGATAAGTGTTGAGTTACACTCCTATGTCAGTCACTAGCATTAGGTTTGTGACTGGCTTGTTATTGTTTGTGTGTTGTGAAGATCTGTATTGTTTGAAAAACTTAAAACCTACACACAAAAAAAAAACTTAGTCAAAAAATTGACCCTTGGGAACACAAAAACACTTTTCCAAAACCTTACGTATCCCCTATCATCATCCCTCATGCTATACATATTATCTAATCATCATCCTAGTCATTCTCACCAAGTCAAACCCCCATCATTCAATCCTATCTCAACTTAATCAACTTATTACCTAAAAATTTCTTAAAAACCCTAAATATTTTCCCATAATCCTCATAAAATCCCTTTCCTTGGCATTATTCTAACTCAATTACACTATCCATTAATAGATTAACTTAATCCCTCACCTCATTTATCTTCAACCAAGGATGCTTGTCTTAAATATTGAGTTAGTCTCTTGTCAAAAGTCAACCAAATAGTAATAAAAATTGTCTATAAAACTCATCACATTATCAAATCATCTGATTATATATCTCACTAGTCACCCTAATAACATTTTGTCAAGTAACTTATTACTCTATAAAATTAGACACCCATCAATAGTGGATAACCATCAACCCACCACTCTATCGATCTAAGCCCACATAATTCCATTTATAAAAACTTGTCACTCTGCTCATTTAGACATAACACCCATCATCTTACCCCATCATTTTACCAATTTAAATATAACACCCATCATTATCTTTTGACTTTGATAGTTTAAATTTTAAAATAATCATCTTATGCCTTATCATATTACTAGTTTAAATTTATCACCTATTAATACTTTTTATTTACCCACTATACTACCCATTTGAGTTTGAAAACCATCATCAGTACAAACCATATATAGTGTGCCTTATCTATTTGAAACATTAGTGAATTAAATCCTAGTTATTACCTATGTCATGTAATAGATCAAATTTTGGTGGACATTTTTTCGTGGGATCATAACCTGTGAAAACCAATAATAGTCTCTCATATCCCATCAATCATCCTAAAAAGGAAAGATTCACCTAATCTATCAAAATTACATGGCACCTTTTACCTACACCCATAAATAAAAATCTAATCAATCCTTAATATAAATTTATTATATCCCTAGGAACCTTAGTGAGCAATCTCTGGATCATGAAGATAGTACTAGTGTCATGTACAACTTGGGGAGTGATACAAATAACCAATATTACCTGTTGATTAATGACATGATAAAATATCAATTTGAGTATTTTATTTATGAATACAAAGACAAAATATTTGACACATTTAATCTAAATGGGCTCCAAGATACCCTATAAATTCAAGTAGGTTCTCTTAAGAAATATAGTTCAAATACCTATCCATTATGACACTTCACATAATTGTAATATTCCCCCTAAAAGGAAATAAAATTCCTAAATATTATTAATCATGAAAATGAATAATATTAATAATATAATAATGAACAAGTCTCTCCTAGACCTAACAACTCTCCTAGAGTCAAGGCCAATAAAGGAACATCCATATTAGAAAACCAAGTCAAAGAGGATTATAAAAAAGGTCATGCTTGACCACCTTGACAAAATTACCCAAAAATTTAAGTCCTTAGCTTCCCAAATAAAATTTTAAGCTCATAAACCACTGTCACCTAATATTCCCATTGAAACTTTCCTTTCATATACAAAAAAATAATAAAATAATCCTCAATATAATCCAACCACCACTTTGAATCCTTTTCTAGACCCTACATTCACTAATGATTAGAAAGTAATGAAGGATGCACTCCAAAATATGGAAACAAAATATCATTCCAATAAATAAAAATATTAATATTTATTATCTTATCCTCTTGACATTATAATTTTCCATGTACATTTTCCTTCTTATTTTAAACCACAAAATTCAATAATTACAAGGGTAAAGGGACCCAAGGGAGCATGCCAATAATTATTTATTTCTTTCCATGAAGTTTCTTAGAATTATGCTTACATGATTTATTTATTCTATAGAATTATTATTGGACTTTCATTATAGTGGTTCATTCATTTACCCAAAGGATCTATTACTTCATTTAGGGATTTAACCAAGAATTGTTTCACCCTCTTCTCTTTTAATGTAGAACATGAAATTACCATGTTAGACCTATATAAATCCAAAAATATAAATTAAGAGAGTATGAAATCATACCTATAATAATGGTGAGCCTTGGTAATTCAATTTACCTATTCAATTCCTAAAAATGAACTAGTTAACATATTCATTGATAACTTCAAATCAAAATTGGGCCACCATTTGAAGCTTCACTATATTACTATTTCTATGAAATTATTGAAAAAAAAATTCAAATCCAAAAACATTCCATAGATAAATGGGTCATCAAGATTTAATCTAAGAATATTTATAATATTATCAATAAAATCCCTACAAATAATCCCAAGTTATTCAACAAAAATAGGAATGTTGTTGGAGATAAAGTAATAGATACCCATCATGTCCAAATAGTTTAAGGCCCTAACACTTCCACCAAATCACTATAAAAAAGTCAAACATAATTGTTCAAGAAGAAGGAAAAGTACTAATTTTATATTATGTCACTAATATAATATTTGGTGATCACATTAAATATGTCTTGAAAAAACTAATTTATGCAAACATGATCACCTTAGCAGAAATCAAACCCCTTGACAATAGTAAACCATGTTATAATTGTTTCAAAAAAGATGAGTACTTCCACTATAACCATTTGAATGGTAAAAAAAATATAATATGTATGTATATGAGTAATTATATTTAAGACCTTATTAAAAATGGGGAGATAGAAGTATTAGCTGAAGAAGCATCCTCCTCAAAAAATCAACAAATGGGTTTCTACCAAGATCCTTTTCCAAGGCATGAACAAAAGTCAAAAGGTATGGCTAGGGAAAAAGGCCTATATTTATTTTATATACAATTTTATTTCCACCAAATCCATTATAATTATATCCATCATCTATCCACCATTAAAATTAAGGCCAAAATACTAAAGAACCAAAAATCCCAACAACATCATGCCATCAAGATTAGAGGGAACTCTTCTAATTCTTATTTCACAACATGATGTGTAAAAAATATTATCCTATGGAGAATTTAAAAAAATTCACATCAATAGGATCCTTTTAGGATCAATGTCTCCAAAACCCTATCAAAAACACCTAAAGGTAATTATGACCTCATCAAATAACTTGAGAAGGCTCCAACACAAATTTCCATAATGGATCTTCTTAATCCTTCATATTTCCACCAAGAAATTTTGAATAAAATCCTTCATGAGTATAAGGTACCTACCAACATTGATGTTAATCAATTTCAAGATCTTATGGATAATTTATGTTCCTCATAAAAAAACAATTTTATTCCTCAAGACATGCCATTGATTGTCCACACCCAAACTACCCCTTATATATCAAGGTGTTTATTATAAATAAAAACTTAACATGGGTACTTATAAATGTAGGATTGATGTAAACCTTTTTAAATTTAATCTATTCAAAAAAATTGTGATACTCTAAATCAACACTTAGCCCACAACTTATTATAATACAGGCATATGATAATAATGAAATATAGTTGGATGGAACCATTTATCATCCTATCATGGTGGGAATCATTGTACATAAAACCCATATCCATGTGGTTGATTTTTATTTACAATAAAATATACACTTGGGATATCCCTTGGATCTAATAAATGCAAGTTTTCCCTTTCACTCCCCATCAATGTTTAGAATTCTCACATTTAGGGAAGGTAGTCACTATTCTAAGATATTAATAATTCTTCCATAGATGTCAATATATGGAAGGATTTGATCATGATATATATTTAACTAGTACTAATAGTTCCCCATATGATCCAAAATCTAAAAAATACATCCATTTGAATGACTTTCCATCCATCTTTTATGATCCATCCACATCTAATCATATCAAAATCATTTCCAAAGGCTATGGAGAGTATGAATACCAAAAAATTAATGTTTATAACCTCCCCTTATCACCTCGTACCTATGGTCCCCCACCTTAAAGGATCATAAGTTTATTGATTATCAGTTTAGACTAACATCATTCACCAAATATGGAACATTGTCAGAAGAGACATTAGAGAGATTAGATGATTCCTAGATAATAAAATAAGGTTTTGCACCATGGTATCAAGATCCAAATATTTAAAGACTAATAATATGTTTTAAATCATTATCTATAAATGAAAAGGAATAGGGTGACAAAAATAATGAATATTAGAACCAATACCCATTAAGAGTCATCCATGACTTTGATGATTAGGGTACAACCTAATTGAAATTAGTCTATGTGATGTCATCTCAAATACTTAAATTTTTTTAAAGGAATCCCATCTAATGAGGATATACAAATAGGTTGTACATATCCTCTATGAGGATATGGATATGACAAATCTCTTCATTGACACCTTTATATGGTTCATTAGCCTTACACTACACCACCTTACCTTGATAGACTAGGATCGACAAGTGGAACCCTCCATTGAAACATTTCATAATGAAAAATACATTACTAAATAAATTTGATTTTGAATAAACATTTCATCATGAGACCATAATATTTTTTTTAAGGTTAAGCTCAATGATTTGGCATATTTTAGACAACATCTAAAAACCCTAAATTTAATTGAATCAAAAAAATTATAATAATGTATGATATTCTACCTCCTAATAACAAACATGTTACATCATATCATTCCCCTTTTATTTCATCAAATTATTCCATTATTATGGACAAAAATAATGCTTATAAAGAACTATTTGAATACTTCTCTGACAAATTCAAATCATAAAAAGCGTATCAATTGCCTTCTCCTCCATCATATTTATATAATCAATCTCCATCATTGGTCAAAGAAATTATTTATGTTAAAATTTTCATTGAAGATAAACCTTGGATCACAAATATTCAAGCCACCTTAACCCCTGAGGAAATGGAAATTTTCATTTCTCTTTTCAAATAATTTATTGCCATATTCTCTAGGTGTGTGATGGAACTCGATCCATATTTGGTAGTGCATCATCTACACATTAATCTAAACGCCAAACTTATTAATAAAAAATATTTAAAATATGCACCCAAATGTGGCACTTATAATTAAATAAGAGCTTTAAATGTTTCTAGAATTAGTGTTCATTTAATCAATAAACTACTTCAACTAGATATCTAGCATTGTCCCTGTTGGGAATCCAAATGGAAAATTTTACATGTGTACCATATTATAAGATATCAATAAGGCTTGCTCAAAGGATGATTTCAAATATAAAATATTTACATTATTGTATAATTTGTGTCTAATCATGAAATTATCTCTCTTATGGATGAATTCTTTATCTATAATTAAATCTAAATTATGCTAGAATACTAACATATATCTTTTTTACAACTCCACGAGGTACATTAATTTACTAAATAATGCAATTTTTATTTTAAAAATTGGTTATACCTATCAAATATTTATTACAATAATCTTCCATGATATGATTCATGATATAATCTAAGATTATGTGGATGATATCTTGGGAAAATCTAGAATAGAAGATGAGCATCCAGTCATTCCTCAATGAATATTTTCAAGATTAAAGGAATTTGAAGTCTAGTTTAACCATAAGAAATGTGTATTTTGGGTTACATATAGAAAATTAGGGGGATTATTTATCTCTCAATTAGTCATCAATGTTGATATATCCAAGGTCTATGTTATTATTGAAATGCCTCCTAATAACCTAAGGTAGATTCAAATTCTACAAGGAAAAATATAGACCATACATTGCTTCATATCTCAAATATATGATAAATGTTAACCCTAAACACATTTATTAAATAAAGGAACTTAATTTCTCTAGATTCCTTAATTTCAAAAGGCTTTTGAATATATTAAGAAATATTTGTTAAAACTTCCAGTGCTTGGAGAACCAACACCTGGAATGCATTTTCTTCTATATATCTCAACTACACAAAATTATTTAGGGGATATATTATCACAATAAAATGAGGATGTAAAATAAATGGGAATCTATTAGCTAATCATAAATCTTATCTCCTATGAGATAAATTATACTCTAATAGATAAGGCATGTTTCAAAATTTTCTTCACTTCTTAAAAGCTTAGGCATTACATACTCAACATTAAAGTTAAGCTCATATAAAATATAGATCCTCTCAAATATTTTATGTATAAATATGATCTCATGATAATAATGGACAAATGGATAATGATCCTAAGTTAATTAGATATTTAGTATGAAAATCATAAAGCAATTGAAGGATAGGTCTTGGTAGATCAACTAACAAAAGGTCCTTTGTTTTATATAGCTCATTTTAACAATTACGTTTATAAATTAATAAATCATGAAAACTAACATGTTACCCTCTTATAATATTTTATTTGATGGTTATTTCACCATTCATGGTTTAAGATATGGATTTTTTCTTATCACCCCTCAAATATATTTCATTACAAAGGATTTTAGGTTATCATTTCCATGCACTAACAAAATCACATGAGGCACTAATAGCCAGTCTATAGTTAGCCTTTCAAGGTAAAATCTATAATTTTAAAGTATATGGTGAATCATAACTTATTATTAATCAAGTTAATAATTATTTATATAAAAAAGGATGATATGTTACTCCCTTATAAATAAATGGTTGAAAATTTAAAGCTACACTTTTAGTTCATATCTTTTGATTAAGTGCCCAAGGGAAGTAGTAAGTTAGATGACACAATTGAAACTACTAGATCACTAATAAAAATTAATCTTGATGTGCAAGACAATAAATTCTTAGTATAACATCTCTTGTCACTTGCCCATCAAGCAATGACATCAAAACATGTATGTGGATTTTTTGATTCCAATCCTCCCTTATATCAATATATTTATACATATATTCATGATGATATCATTCCACCTAATATTATCCATCACCATTGTAAATATTTCATCAAAAATCCTCTCATTACACTATCATTGAAAAGGTAATGATGATACATTATTGATATGTCTAAAGTTAGACAAGACTCTTTTGGCAACTAAGGAGGTCCATGATGGTATTTGTGGAATCCATGTGAATGAGATAGTCATAGATAATAAGATTATTCAAATTGGTTATTTTTATGCCACCATAGATCATGATGCCTATGAATACATTCTTAAATGTGTCGCATATCAAAAACATGGGGATATTATACATGCTTCATCTCAAGAACTGCAACACATCCCAAGCCCATGGCCTCTATCTACTTGGGAAATAGATCTCATTGGAAATATTAATCCTTCATATTTTTATGGCCATAATCATAACATTACTAATATATAATAGTTTACCAATTGGGTGTAATCTATGCCACTCACATATGTCAATCGAAAGTAAATCTCAAAGTTCATTCTTAATCGCATAATTTACCGCTATGACATCCCTTCCTCATCATATTAGACAATTATAAATCATTAAAAAATATATGTTAAAGCCTTTTTTATCATTATTACATCCAAAAAATATATTCTACACCATATTACCCACAAGGCAATAGTCAAGCCTAGGTGACAAATAAAACTATTATCAAAATTATCAATAACACTGGCTAAGATTGGCATCTTAAGCTATATCTTAAATTATGAGAATATTAACTAGTATCCTTAATAAAATAATGTAACTACATATTCATTATTTTATGGCATTGATGTCATATAGATAATTGAGGTAGAACTCCCTTTGTTTCAAATCTCACTACAAGGCCTAATCACTGTAACATTGGGATGCTCATTTATAGGAGCTAGAGCTTCTGGATGAGAAACATATACAATATATTAATCATATGAAATCATATGAAAATATGATAATGAATTATTATAATAATAAGATTCACCCCCAATAATTATAGACAAGAGACCTAGTCCTTAAAAAAAATTAGAAAAGCACAAATGTGAACTATAAGAAAAAGGGCAAGTTTGAGCCCAACTGTTTTGGACCATATGTTATTGTTTCTAAATAAGGATCAGGGAATATATATTATCTACTTAATATGTCCAAGAATTAAAAAATATTATTAATATCATGAATTGAATAATTTATGCACCTTAACTAACATCAATTCATATCATCCTTGTACATTATTGTACACAGTCTTATGTTAAAACCCTTAAAAAATTCCAATGGTGAAAACAACATTTTTGGCACCTTAGATAAACATGGAAATGAAAATTTTATCTATGAAATTAATCATGAAATATAATTTATCTATAAGTGTCTCAAAAACACCTTGAGTACCTAGGGGAATATTTTGTTTCATACCACTTCATCTCATGTATTCCATCACCTCCATACCTTGTCCTATTTTATTTGTTAACCTTGGTCCCAAATAATGTGATACTTTCGGGAAATATATGTATAGTATGATAGTGATCCTTCAATAAAATAATTAAATTCAACATATCAAACAAGGGCATAGGTATAAAAATATTTTATAGCTATATGGATCCTCCATCCTTCCTCCTCCCTCCCCCATCACCTATCCTTTAGTCCTTCATCCTATAAATCCTAGTCATAATCCTCTTATCTAGATTACTCCTTATGTATTTTTTTGATCAGCCTGAGTAATCCACTATTTAATATTATACATTTAATATCATGTCCCCATGCCATTTCCAATCATCCCTATCTCTTAATTCTACCTATCTTGCATCTTTATTCAAAAATGTCCTCAATATGTCTTTGTCCCTAGTCGAGGAAAATATATAAACAATACCATCATAATAGAATCATAGATTACAAACCATCATCCATACATGTTTGGACATATTTGAGTAATAAAATTTGATGTCCTTGTACACACATTTTTTATGTGTTATATTTTTTCATAATTTGTTGGTTACATGTTTTATTTGTATTTTAATTTTCTTTATGTACATACATGTTTTCAATGCCTTTTTTTAATTCTCCATGCAATAAACATCACACCATGGTGTTATCTTGGAAATACATATGAAATTGGTGAATCCCTTAGATTATTTACTTGCACAAATTTTTAATTATTCATTACACACTTTGGCACAACATTGTCATTAAGACATACATGTCATGCTACATACTACCTAGTTAAACATTAAAAAGGATCACTAAAATAAACATGGCTTAATACCACTCCACTTCCCCCTATCCATACTATATTCCCTATTTACTACCCTCATCTATAAAAATTTCAATATAGATCTAAACATATACCCATACCACCATATAAATTAACATGACCCCCATCCTATCATCTAACCCTAACAAATCCATATCACTCTGCTCACTTAACTATGTTAACAACATCTCACATTCAAAAGGATCGATCTCATCAATTTGTATATAAAAAACACATGACACATGGATAAACATAATAAATATCATATATATGACCTATATATCATTTAAATATATCATAAATCCATGACATTATCATTAATTAATTCATAATACATATAACCATCAATACTTAAAATCATAACAGTCATCTATATAAAAATTTAAAAAATATTGTACCATTTACATAATCATAAATGTCCATCACAATTCCACGAAAAAATATCATTACATGTCATAATATCAAATAACATAATCATCTACATCAACTTTTATCATGCATAAAATCTACACTAAGTCACACCAACAATAACATTACATAATCATCTAACATCCATACATCATCCATTAAATGCATATAAGTGAATCACATGCACACTAACAATATAATAATATAGCATCCATTACAACATAAATGTGTAATCATCATATATCATACATTAAATGTAGGTCATTATAATCACAAAATGCATCTATAAGCCCATAAAGTACTCAAACCAAATCATCATATGTGAGTGTGTGTGTGTGTAAGATGTCCATGAATACATGAAAATGGTATATAAAATATGTATCATGGTCATCCATGTGAAAAAAAACAATGTACATCCAAAATCATATTCCACTCTAGCTATCGAGTGCTGGTTATCATGGTACCCATGGTAGTGGATATACTGACTATGTAAATCTATTCTTGGAAGAACCTCTCAAATGACTGATATCTCTAAAGTTTAATTCTATTTGGCCCATTGGTACAACCAACTCATATAAGGTGCATGAGTACTATGTCTCTTTCTTGACTATCACTAGCTATTTTCTCATCTACGTATACCCCTATGGTGTGGACTATTGCATTATATCCCATTCACCCTATACATCTCAAATCTACTCATCCTTATGATCTATCTATATTTGCATATATATATATATATCATGATCCATTTGTAGTTATGCCATATGGCCCTGTAATGTCAAAATATGCACATCCCAATGGGACACCTATCCCTATAGTGTATATATTTGGGCACCCTACTTGAAAGTTGTGCCTAGATGGAAGTCAATTGGGATACATGTGTCTTTAGAGTGGCCATATATTTTAATTATATAGCCACATGTGCTAATAAAGTTCTTATTTAAGTCTATGATTCAATCATTTGAAGCTAAAAATTGATTACATACTTCTCTAAACTAAAAATCTTAGATGTCCTAGTAATAATGTGTACATGTAAGTTTTCAATGAGTCATTGATCCTCTATTGATATCAATAGGGAAGAGGGCCTAACCTAATCTCCTCTTGAGGGTTACTCTACTGATAATAGTATTTGATTCTATGTTTATGTACGTCCTCCATCTCTCCCATCTCCATATCCCCCTAATCCATATCCTCTATTATCATATACATCTCTTCCTCATTTATTGTGCACCCACTATTGCTCTTAGTTAGTGCCTCTAACTTAATCTATGCATCACCTTTTGAATCTAACTAGTTAATCTAGGCACCATATATATGGATGAATGAACATGTGAAGGTCATACTATGCCAACCATCCATAAAAATATATTTTCACTCCTGGATCCATCCTTACAATCTAGTGGTCCCATGGTATCACCACCACACTATCAAAATTAGAAGTTATATCCCTATAACATATCAGCCCAATAATAGACTCTCCTAGAAAACTCAATAAAATACATGAGGACCCAATGAGATACCATATAATTGTCCAAATGGTTGTAGTACCAAGTCTAGATGGTACATATCCACAATAATATTATGTCGATTGGTATTATATCATAAAGTAATCATATAACTCAAATACTCTTCATCCTTATCATAGTACCATTTGATACCCCAATATGGAATCCATGTAATGTGTGAAGATATCAAATCATCAATAGCCTACCTATAAAAATGGAGGCCCCTATGTGTCCCCTATGTGTCCCCTTTATGCACCAACATCATATCCAATCCAAAAATAACTAGCTTATCATGTGATCATACATGTTAGGTCCCATATGCCTCTCTATCATAACATGATCACATGACCATGATTATAGAAAATTCATCAAGGCAATGCTCCCTTGCCCTATATAAGTATCTAGGTATAGGACCTTTTATAATTGTGCCAACATGGTAAGACTCAACTCAAAAACATGGTATTGTTCGACCATGTTTTCAACCATATTTCCAAGATCAATCATAAATAGTTTACCATTCTTATCATCTAATAAGATTCCATTGATAAGATTTATGACGCCATTTTCATCTAATCCATCCATCACCATTCATATAATTTGTCCACATCCAAGTGCCCCTGATATAATGTCACTCTCATATTGTTCATCAATTTCATGATCATTTCCATAAGTAACTGAGACATCTAGTATGGTTAGTATCCTCTAATTATAATCTAGTAGATCCTCCATAAATCTTCTAAGGTGATTATCTTCTCACCAATCAGTAGATGAAATGTGTTGGTATCACTACACAACTGATCAACTAGTGTTGTAATTAGTGCCCTATCTATCCTAATCTATAACATACTATGTAATAAATCCTAACCCTCTCAAGTATACTAAATCTCATTATATCACGTCTATGAATAGCATTCAACACTAATAATTACCACCCTATGAGTCAATCAATAGTAAATCTTACTAAAATACATCAACACATCACCATGTCAGCCTATCCATCACTAATCTCATTACTAACTTTGAAGAAAAAAATCTCAATCCCCCTTTCCTCAATTTCATTAGCTAATTATAATTTTCCTTAACTTAGAAAAATTAATATCCCCTTTTTGATAGCTTAAACCTATTGAGAAACATATTGTAGCCAAAGATCTATTATATCATTATTCTATGTTGATTTTTACATTTTAGCCCTTGCTATAATTCCATATTTAACATGACTTGTCTCATGACTATATATCTGTGATAGCATTCCACCCCATACCTCCAAATTTATGGGTTCCTCTTATGAAATTTCAGCTCCATTCACAAACCTTAATCTTTCTAGACATGATTACATCATCCCATTAACTCATCCAAACTTGTAGTTGGCCTACTTTAATCTATTATAGCATTCTCAATTGTATGTCTCTATAAATGTGATATCATCTAGTGCAAATTAAAAATTCCACATGAAACTTTTGTGAACCTAAGACTACCCATTATATACTAGTAATGTTTACCATGATTCCACATCTAACCCATTCCCAAAGCTAAACCCTAACCCTTGTTATTTCCCTAGGAAACTATAGATATGTAGACTGAACCCACATTTATAAAAAATGAACTCAAGATTTAAAAATCATAGATTCATCCCTATAACCTTTGTGACCTTATTAAATTATATTATATTCTAAATTAAATTTTGAGTAATAAAATTAAAATTACTTACTAAGTCGCCATGGTTGTCTAAACACTAATACTCCCAAACCTTATTTCTTCAATGTTGATCATGGGGAATTCTAGCATCTTTCTCTCACAAATCAAATTAGAGGCAAATATCAACAAGGAATTAGGTGAAAATGATTTTATTTAACAATCCATTATCCTATTCAAACCCCATTTTATCCCTCCTATCCCATTCTATTCATCCATATGTTTATTGTCTTATTTTTACCCACCTCAATCTATTGTTTCCCATTACTGTCATTTTTATATATTCTTTTATTCATTTCAGACCTAACCTTTGATGTTAATTTATATGTTAAATTAATTTAAACACAAAATCACACACTTCTCATTGATTTTCCCCATTTAACTTCTCATATTAGATTAAGGTCTCTCAAAAATTTGTAGGCAATGCTTTGTCACTTAACATGCCTGAAGATACTTCAGTCACCCTCTTCTTGTCTTTCTCATCATCTTTTAGCTACTCCAAGCCCATGTAATTTTTCAATAATTTTTTTGATATTTTATTCACACTTGTCATAATCATTATCAAACCTCTTATTTTAGGGCTACATCTCTCTCTATGCATGAGTCCTTTCTTATAAATGACAAAAGTCCATACCCTCCCATCAACATGTACTTATCCTTGGCATCCAGCCTTATATTGGACATTTATAAAGCTTATAGATCTTCATAAATTTTTCCAATGGCTATTATTGGAATGTGTCTTTGCCTTGTACATGTTTCAAGCCTATGTCTAATTATCTAATTTGAGCATGCAACTCTTATAGAATGTGTCTTTGTTTGGAATTCATATTGTTGAGTGTGAAGCCCTTTGGGGCTATCACATGACTATAGGAATAAATTTAGGGGGCATAAAGATATATAATAATGTGGGGAGAAAATTTATACCCACTCCACCTTTTGTGGAACCTTGTTCCACATGTGAGTGGAATATTCCTAGTTTATTTCTAATTTCTATTTTTTCATGTTTTATGGAGTTAGTTGTTAGATGCCTTTTCCCATGTTGACTTCCTCATTTTTACGGAGCTAGTTTTTTTTTGGAAAAGAGAATATATTCATTGTTATAATGAATTTTTTGTGATCACTTGATGTTGGAAAATGTGCCCATGAAAGGCGAAGACCCTTAGTTTGGCATGTCCTTCATAGGAGAGCTTTTGGATGAGCTTGATGAGGTAGAAGTGAGTTGTCTTGAGTGGATGATGATTATATTAGATAAGTACAAGGCATATGATCCTCATTTCATGGATTTTCCTTCATATTATATATATATATATATATATATATATATATATATATATACTGGTGTGGTGTGGCCTTTAGAGGTTGATGGTTTATTTTTAGGGTATGGATTTAAGGATCAAAGTCAAAGTGAAGGTGTTTTTCAAAGTGCAAGTGTTCAATAAAGGATGTGGTTTAGCAACTTTTGAGATACAATATTGTGAAAGTGTAGGTGAAATTGAAACTATTTATGAAGGATTTTATATAGGATATTTTAATATCTTTATGAGATTTCTTTTTAGTCTCAGTATTTAGATTACTATTTTATTTGAGAACATTCATTGGTGGATGTAGCCCACATTGGGTGAACCACATTATATTTGTATTATTATCTTGTTCTCTCATTTATGCCTTCATAATAATGGTGAATTAAGGAATATTTCCATGATGCATATTATTTCATACCTTTAGATCTGGTTTATGGTAATAGTAAATCTATTTTAAGTGTTTTTGTTCCTAACACATAGATATCACAACATAATCATGTCAGATGTGATTCCAATTTTAGGAATGTAATAATTTGTGACATCATCACTTTTCACTCCATCACCTATGTATTATCCCAGGTTATCATTTATAAATTATTCATTTTTATAGTCAAATGTATTCATCATACCATCTATCACATCATGTCCCATAATTTGTTACATCCCACCCTTGTTTCCTTTCAAGTAGACTTTTTTATCATCCCTAAACTGCATGTCTTCTCAAGTGGGAATCCTCTATCCCAGTTTACTAACATTATTCCATGACCATATTTATTATTTAGAAGATCATCATTGCTCTTCTAGTGGAAATTTCTTTTCAAAGAGGGTACAATTTTATATATTTATATATATATATATATATATATATATATTTCCACTCACTCCATTATTAGGGTCAAATTAACTTTGCTTATTAATCCATTATTAACCCTAATATTACTCTCCTCTAGTCATTATCCTAATACCACTTATGTTCCCCTTACCACACTAACCTTACGCTTCCCACATATCAATTAATTATCCTATTACACTCTTATTACATCCCTATTATCCCATTATCCCTAATTATATCCTTTTTAGAATTTTTATTCCAAACCTTAGCTACCCCCAACTACCACTCCTATTATTTTACCCCCTAAGCACCCTATAATCACACTTAGCTAGCCTAATATTAATTATAATAATCTAATAATCCTTGATACCACCCCTATAATCCTCCTAGGATATTCCAAGTAATTTATAATTACATTGAAATTCTTATACCATTGATCTTTCCACCCACAAGATTAAAATCTAACCCTTCATTTTCTTTGCCACCTTATATTTAAGTCAGTCTCTCCCCATGAAAGTCAAGATTATGTATGAATAATTGTTAGAGAGTTGTCATTAATGTCATGAGAGTTTCCAAGTGAGTGGATGAAGTGTCTTAAAAATGAAGTGTCAATGACAAAGTGTGTAGTGAGCGTGTTCTAGTATGCTTGAAGTAGGCTTGGTTGATCTTGAATTTTGGCATGGTTATGGATGTTTTGGGATGATTTTGGTGATTTTAGGATGTGAAATATGTCCTATAAGATTTATTATATGATTTTAATGATTATTTTCATTATTGTAATTCATCCGGTAGTTCATAGTTTTTCATCTAGACATTTTGGGTCTAGTGGCATAAAAGGTTAAGTAGGTAAATTACTGACATCATCATTACCATATGTGGATGAGTCAGGGGGAATTGGTCATATGGTTATGATAATATTATTCCCAAGTTATTATGGTTAAAATTTTAGGTCATGAGGTTAAGACTAGATACAAATATGTGGGTGCAAAACTAGCTTCCTAGGTAGTTTGCAATGTTTTCACATACTTAGCCAAACTTGAAAAGGGAGATCTAATAGTGGACATTTAATCGTATCATAGATCTATCATGTTAAATTAATATGATCTTAATATATAAGTTTAATTAGATATGAGTAATAAATATGATGCCATTATATTTCACATGCATGAAGGTTCCAAGAGAATATTGATATTTGAATGGATTCCCCTATAAAAGAAGATCATATGGTTTAAATTTTAAGACATGCAATTGAGCGTAGAAAAAGTTATTAAGGTTCAAAATTAGCCTTATAGGTATATTAAATTAGTTTCCATACTTATATAAATTTTTAAAAGGTAAATGCAATGACTAGATAAGTATCTAATGGAAAGTGGGTGTTCATACAAATGAAGATCAATGATGTGTATTAAGTCAACATGTCAAAGGTTACACGTGATGGTGAAAAGTGTCACAAGCTTGCTAATCTGATTGAATATAAATGATGAGTGGAGGTCCATACTTATGAATATCAATGGTGTGGGACAATTCAAAGAGTCAAATAATCATGCAGGAATACCAAGTGGTATAAGCATATAAAATGATAGTAAATTGTTCAAAAGGCATGCGTGGGTGTAAAGTGTTGTAATTGCAGGAGTTTTGATCAAGATCTAATAGTGATAGTTACAAGATAAAGACCTATCTAATTAGAGGATATAGATGATGTGTATTTGGTAATATTTTAAGGGTGCATGAGATGAGGTTAACATGTTTGATGTTTAATAGTTTCTCAATGACCATTCGAATTCAAATATTCAAATTTGTGAAGGAAGACAAGTCTATAGTTTTTGTGCTATAACTTTTGATATATCTATAATTTGACCATGATGTAAAATGAAAAGTTGTATAAAAATTCAATATTAATATATTAATATTTATTTAAAGGTATGAATTTTTGTAAATTGAAAGTTATTGAGCTCCAAAGTTGACTATGTATGTGTTCATACTCTGTAAGTAACCTAAGAAGGGTAAGTGAGTTGTTATTAATCGTATTTTGTTGTTTTAAGGTGAAATAAGTGTTGGACCATGTTTTAGACTTCATGAAGACCAGATATGTGGATTATGGATGTTTTGAAAATCCATATTCTAAATGATCAAAGGCTTTTTAGTTAACTATGTGTTTATTCTTGGTGATCATATGTACAAAATGGTTTTTGTGCTATAATTATGTTGTAGAATAAGGGTGTTATGATGGATGTTATCACTTAAGGAGGACCTATAGATCATGTGGCATGGGTCTATGTATTATTAATGTGTTCTTTTGTTCTAAGTTTTCTTGGAGAAGTGTCAAAAAGGTGAATGGGTCTCTATAGGACTTAAAAGAACATTTAGGCCTATTTAAAAGAGGGTACTACTTAAAGGTGACCAATGTAGATGCCTTAACAGTAAAGTCATGTGTTGTGTTTGAAAATTAAGGTTGTGAACATGATAGTCATGAAGACTCTATAAAAGGTGAAACCAAATGTACTAGTTTCTATACTTGTGGAATAGGTATTGAGAGAATAGTAGAGACATGTGTGAGTAGAGCATGTGTTGAGAGTGAAAAAGATAGAGAAAAGAGGTAGTTCATTGTGAGGACTATGTGTATGACCTTTTGGTCATGTATCTATTCTAATTATAGAGTTGCTATAGTTTTGTGGTTGAAGATGAATGAATACTCTTAGGGTGATCTAAAAATGTGCTTTGGATGCATTGCTTATGTAAGCAAGGTTGAGAAAGTGTGAATGGTAAAAGAGAGGTGTTATGAATTGTGTCTCCATTGGATTGATGTGAAATAAATTTTTTGGATTTATTTATTTCATAGGTGTTGTGTGGGTGATAAACATGTAGAGCAAGTGGGTACTTATTCATTCTTATGGGTGGGTACTCCTTGTGAAGTGGGTGCTTCACTAAAAGGGTTTCTTATTTTTAATCATCTTATAGGACAAGTATTCCATGTATTTATAGGATTGAGAGTGGGTTTAATTCCCCATTAGGGTTTCCCATAGTAATCATGTGTTATGTGTTTAATGTTATGTATGATTTGAATATATGAGCTCTCATGTTTATGTTGCTTGATCAATTTGATATATGTTATTTTGATTAAGAGTTAGAAAATATCTAAATTAAAGTTTGAAATATCTAGAATAAATGATTCACCCCCCCCCCTCAGTGATTGTACCTCTAGTAATTGGTATCAAAGTAGGTCTTTTGGTGAAGTCTTAACAACTTTAAAGAGATCCAATATATAATATGAGTAGCCATAAAATTTAAGGATCTTTTTCCACTAAGAAAGCACTAATTTTGAATGGATCCAATTATCCATTTCAAAGTATGAGAATGAGGACCTACTTCATGTCCCTAGGGTTTGATAATTTTAAATATATTGTGGATGTTTATTCTACACCTACTATTCCTCCATCTAGTGATGCAGATAAGAATTTGTTTGAGAATAATTTTGAGGCAATGAATGCCATCATTTGTGGTATTTTAGAGACTTAATACACTAAGGTAATCCATTACATATCTACTAAGGAAATGTGGGATAAATTTATGAGTTTTTATTAAGGAGATTCAAAGGTTAATTTGGAAAAGTTACAGACTCAACAAGGATAATTTGAGAGTCTTAAGATGAAGGAAGAAGATTCTGGGAATCCTTTCTATAGAGAGTTAATGATATTGTGAACATCATCAGAGGTCTTAAAGAGAATATTGAAGAAGATATTGTAGTTAAAAAGGTATTAATGTCTCTCTCTCAAGTTTTATTCTAGTATATATTGTAGAATAAATTCATGATCTTACTTATTTGAAGATGGATGAATTGCATTACATCCTTATTGCCTATGAGATGAGAGTAGATGATGACATACCATCAAATAAGGAAGCAATAATCAAGATGTAAATGAAGCCAAATAAGAATTTCCAAGGTAATAAAGTCAAGGAGGATGGCATATCTAATATTGATGAAGATGAACTAATTGCTTTGTTTACAAGGAAATTAAAAATAGGGTCAAGAAAGTATAAGGATAAACTACCATTAAAATTCATTAATTGTTGAGAATTAGGACATTTTATTAACAAGTTCCCTCATAAGTGTAAGAAAAATGATGTTGAAGATCATGGTCAAGGTCATGATGATGGAAAGAGACCATTCAGGTCTGATAAAAGCAAGAAGGGATTTAGAGAGTATGGCAATGGGAAGTCCTTCAAGAACAAGAAGAGTCTCAACACCAATAAATATTGAAACTCATCAGATGAGAGTGAAGATAGTGACTTAAAGTATTGTCATGAAGATGATAGTCCTATTGAAGATGAAGCCCTATTCATGACTAAGGAAGAAAGTTGCTCATATTAAAAGGAGTCCAATTCGACTGATTTAGATGATGATAAATATGAGGTGGAATGTGAGATTGAATTGATGAATGCTCTTGAAAAAATGAATATTGAGAAGAAGATTAAAAAGAAGATGAAGTCTCAAATCAAGGACTGTGAGGAACAATTTAGTGTGTATGAAGCAATAATGAATGAAGACATTGAGGAACATGTAGATATAGTCAAGGATCTCAGTTGTCAATTGGAAATCATGTCTATAAGCGTTAAATTTAAATAAGATGAATGTTCAAGATATGTATTTGAAAATGAGTCATCAAAAGCTGAGTTAGAGAAGAAATCTAGTAAGATGCAATCTTTTATGAGATTTGAAAAGAGCTCAAGTGATCTAGATAATTTTCTGAGTGGTCAAAAGCATGAAAGTAATAGAATTATTCTTGGATATAAAGAATAACTATAAAATACAACTCAAGACAAGATGAATACTAATGTAAATCAGACCTTGAAGGTCAATAATTAGTCAAGGAATGAAGATGCTGGTAGAATGAACACAAATCAGACCAAAAAACTAAATGCCATGAGGTATGCAATTTTCAATGGTTATTGTTACACATGTAATCAATTTGGGCATAGAGCTAGAGAATGAAAGAGGCCTATTAGAAATGAGTTTGCATGGAACTATGATGGGGGTCATCAGTCAAAAGGTGAGTCTTATTTAAAAAGAGTAGTTTATTTTAATTATCAAAAGAATAGACATTGTAATATTTTTTTATAATTAAGAAATGAAGTATAAGCTTCTTGAAATAGGTATAGTGTGGTTCAACTATTAACATATAGGTCAAATTTCTAAATTATATAATCAAAGGCTTACAAGATAGAGTAGTTTTAATTAGACTCCCAAAGTGTAAGAAAGAATGAAAGTTAACTCATGGAAACCAAAGGTGGTAAGTGTGAGTCATGATGAGTCTACAGGTCCAACAAATCTATTTACTATGGTGGAAAATGCTACAAAATTTAGAGAGTTCCAAGAGCTCTCATTTTTTGCTCATGTTGTGAATGAAGAGACCAAGCTCAAGGAGAAGACCAAGGTTCTATATAAGGATAGTTCTAAGGTGTGTTTGGATGATAATGAGCAATTTGTTCTATGAGAAAGTTGAAATATTAGTTCTTGTGTTGTCAAGGTTTGAAGGTGATGTTTTAAAATACAAAGAATATACTTTAGTGATCAAGGTATGTCAAGATTCCATAGTTGCTCAAAATATTGTATATCCTATTATAGAAGAGAAAGTGAGTAATGAATAAACCAAATGAGTTGTCAAATTTCAAACTAGGAAGTAGAATAACTATCAGTATTAGATGACCAAAGAGGAGAAGTAATATGAGGATTTGTGGTAAATTATTGGTTTCACATTGTTCTAAGGAAACATGTGAAGTAGAGTGTCTCTACCTAAGCTTCTTAGGAGACATCTTTTTTTGTGGAGAAGCAAGTATGTGTACTCAAGGTGTATTCAAGGATTTTGTTCCTAAATTTGGAGCAGTCTATAGGGTCAGATTGAAGGTTTCCTAGTGGAAAAGGAGGATTTGAGAGTTTTCATAAAAATTTATTTTGACCTTAATCTAGCATGCTCTAGGTGGTTTTATGGTCTGAAGATATGTTGAAGTTCAATTGGAAATTTTTGAATGCTCTCAATTTTCTTAGTTTTGGCTTAAGGGTAAGCAGACCTAAAATGGGTTATAGGATGTGTGGTATCACAAAAGTATAGAGACTCAAATATTTGTCCATAAGTGTTAGATGGTTGTTTCCAGGTGTCTAATACATTTTAGAGGTGGGCATTGACCTGAAGGAGGTTTGTTGACATTTTAAGATTCTTGAGTTTTGGGCTATGATAGAAAAGTGTTTTTCCTTATGAATTGAGGTGCGAGGATTCTTAATATGTTAAATGTGATAAATGAGTTGTCAAATCAAGATGAAAATATGTTATAAGGTTTATCATTTTCAAATTATTCATGATTTTGTCAAGATGGGGGCTTAATTAGCTAGTAGGTTTGTGAATGAAGTATGTTTCAAAGGATGAAATACATGATGAAAATTGATTTTCCTAAGGAGGATGTGAGAGTGATTTATATATGAAGTTTTAGGTCTTGAAATTATGTCTACTAAAATTTGTGGGCTTTGCAAGTTCCAAGTAGGGCTACAAGGAGTCTAGATAGGCCTAGTGTGAAGATTTGATTTTTTTTCTCAATTTATCCAAAAGAGCAAGGTGTGAGTGTTTCAAAGTGAGTCCCTAGGTTGGTTTAGATCATGTTTTCTTTTTTTGAGTGCCATAAAGTTCTATTGGTGATCCTTAAGCTGGATAAAGAGAGAAGGCTAGTAAGCCTGTGTGGTGGTTCTTCATGGTGTATGGAGATATGAAGATGATCAAAAGGTGAAAATGGCTCAGATATCTTAGAGGGATTACCTCTTAAATGTTCTCTTCATGATTTCAATCATATTTTATTGCTTTTTTGGGTTCTTTCTTCATTGATTATAGTGCTTGGTTGAAGAGAGTGTTGGCATGTAGCAAGAGGAAGTTTTCAATGTAAGAAAAGGTAGGCTCAAGGTAAGGGGGAGTTTGTATCATCTTTATAAGGTGATCTTATCCTATTGGAGGTATTTTTAGGTCCTTAGTATTAATTTGTGCCACTGTGTCATTGTGTTAAAGGGGGAGAAGTTTCCTATTGTGAAAGTGCTTAAAGAGAGATAAGGAAGGTGAGTTGTATGATGGGTATTGACATCAATGAAAAAAGGGGAGATGATCGGATAGTTATCAGTGATGTCATGAAAGTGTCTAGGTGATTTGATGAAGTGTCTTGATAATCTAAGTGTCAATGACAATGTGTGCAATGTGCTTGTTTTAGTATGCTTGAAGTAGGCTTGGTTGACATTCAATTTTGGCATGGTTAGGGATGTTTTAGGATGAGTATGGTGATTTTAAGCTATTAAAGAGTTCCCATAAGAGGTATTATATGATTTTAATTCTTATGTGCATGATTTAAATTCATCTGGTAGTTCATAGTTTTTCATCTAGACATTTTGGGTCTAGTGGTAGAAAAGGCTGAGTAAGAAGTTTGTTGATGTCATAATTACCATATGTGGATGAATCATGGGGAGTTGGTCATACTTTTGTGATTATATTAGTTACAAGATATTATGGTTCAAATTTTAGGTAATGAGATTGAGCATAGCTAAAGATATGTGGGTGTAGAGTTGGCTTCCTAAGTAGTTTGTAATGTTTTCCAATACTTAGACAAATTTATAAAGAGAGATATAATGGTGCATGTTTAATTGCATCATAGATCTACAATGTGAAAATAATGTAATATTAATGTATAATTTCAATTATATCTAAGTAATAAATTTGATGGCATTATATTTCACACATGTGAAGGTTCTAGGAGCAGATTGATATATTGATGAATTCCCCTATTAAAGATCATATGGTTTAAATTTTAGGACATGTGATTGAGCATAGAAAAAGTTATTAAGGTTCAAAGTTAGCCTTATAGGTATAATTTAGTGGTTCCCATAATTATAAAAATTTACAAAAGTTAAATATGAGGACTAGATAAGGATCTAATCATGAGTGGGTATTTATACAGATTCAGATCAATGATGCATTTAAGTCAACATGTCGAAGGTTGTACATGCTGGTGACAAGTGTCACAAGATTGTTAATTTGATAGAAGATCAATGGTGAGTGGTGGTTTGTAATAGAAATGGTGTAGTACAAGTAAAATAGTTAATAAATCATGTAGGACTACCAAGTGGCATAAGCGCATGGACTAAAAACAAAGTGTTTAAAAGGCACATGAGGGTGCCAAGTATCTTAATTGTAGGAGTTATAATCAAGATCTAATGGTGAGCATTGCAAGATAAAGACCTGGATAACCCATGGAGATCAATGATACATATTTTTTCAATATTTTAAGGGTTCATGAGATGAGTTCAACATGTTTTAAGTTTAACATTTGCTCAGTGACCATTGGAATTCAAATATTTGAGTTTATGAGGGAAGACTAGTCTATATTTTTTGTGCTATAACATTTGATATATGAAGAATTTGACCATGGTGTAAAAATAAAAGTTTTATAAGACTTTAGGTTTAATCCATAAATATTTATTTTAAGGTTTGAATTTTTTTAAAATCAAATTTATTGAGATTAAAATTTTAATATATATGTTTTCATGATCTACAAGTAACCCAAGAAGGGTAATTAAGTTGTTCTTGATGGCATTTCAAAGTTTTAAGATGAACTAAGTGTTGGATCATGTTGTATAATTAATAAGTACCACCTTTGTGGATTATGGAGGTTTTATTTATCTAGATTCAATATGATAAAAGTCTTATAAGTTTATTGTGCATTCATTCATGATGATCATATGTATAAAATTATGGGATAATTATGTTGTAGCAGAAGGCTGTTGTGATGAATGTTGTTACTGTAAGGAGGAATTATAGATCATGTGGCATGGGTTTATGTATTTTTAAAGTGTTCTTGTGTTCTAATTTTTCTTGAAGAAGTGGAAAATATGTGAATGGGTCTCCATAGGACCTAAAATAACAATTAGGCCTATTTGAAAAATCATACTACTTAAAGGTGACCCATGTATATGCCTTAAGAATGAAGGCATGCATTTTAGCCTATAGGGAAGGTTGTGAACATGATATTCATGAAGACTCTATAAAATATGGAACCAAATGTATTGGTTTATAGTCTTGTGGAATAGGTATTGAGAGAATAGTAGAGACATGTGTGAGCAGAGCATGTGTTGAGAGTGAAAAAGTTAGAGAAAAGAGGTAGATCAGAGTGAGGATTGTGTGATGCAGGAGCATCTACAATAGTTCAAATTCTAGTGTGAAAATTCAAATTTTGGTTTTCCCTCCAAATTGTGAGATTTCAAAATTTCACCTTGAAAGTAAAATGTAATTATCAAAAAGTGAAAGTGAAAAGGTGAAAAATTATGGTTAGGCTGTTGAGGGAATCAGGGGGAAATGGTTGAAACTATTTTCAACCTTAGTATCTTGTTAAAACTTAAAAACAATATATTTTTTTTACTTAAGCCCAAATTGGGCGTAGAAGTTAGAAGGGAAGCTCTTAAAAATAAAAATAGAGAGAATTCATTAAAAAAAGAGGAAGAGAAGAAGAGAGGATGAGAGGGGCGTAGAAGTGAAGAAGGACAGAGAGGAAAGGTCCTCTCATTCAAGGAAGAAGATGGAATGAAGGATAGAGAGGAGAACTAGTGAGGGACGACCTCACTCAAGAAATGTTAAAGGAAAGAGAAGGAGCAGTAGAGAATGTGTGAAGGAGCAAGCAAGGTTTTGAAAGCCATGGATTCTGATATTGAAATGTAAGTCTTCCAATTGATCTATGAAAGAAAGAATGAATGTATTTGTTCCATTTATGAATTTTGTATACAGGCTTATATATATATATATATATATATATATATATATATATATATATCCTTCACACACACATTCCCATATATACATACATACATATATATATATATATATATATATATATATATATATATATATATATATATATATATATATATATATATATATATATATATATATATGTATGTATGGGAATGTGTGTGTGAAGGATGGTTATTCATAGCATATTAATAAAGATTGGTTATTTGGAATTTTTAGGATAATTTTAAACTGGTATTTATGTGAACAAAGGATCTTAAGAACTTTGAATGCTATAAAAATCCCAAACAGGCCTAAACAAGGTATTCAGGGATCTAAACTACAACCCACTGCCCAAAGAAAACCCCACGTGAAAATGGTTGCATGAAGTTCATAATTGTATGTATATAGGTATATAAGTCAATTAGAAACCTAAATGAAGAAGAAACAGGCTTAGAAATCCCTTTGATATCTCAAAACTCCAACTGTTAGAATTCAGGCCTGTAGGTGACAGTATGCAGGAAAAGTTAAGAGATTTGCATGTTTTGTAAAGTAATAGGATTGATAAGGTCATCTTTGACATGAGTAAATGAAAGGGGGAGATAATTTATATGTTTATAGGAGTTGTATATCCTCTTGATAAGCCTATTGATCATTGTAACAAGAAGACAAGCATGAACCCTGTTGACTGTCATGAAAATACAGTTAAAAGACACTGAGTTGTTGAGTATTGGCAAGATTAGAAGGTTGATATAACCTGGAGAATAATTGGATAAGGTGTAGGGAACTAATACAGACCCTATAAAATTTATTTGAACCTTTGAAATAAGGCTAAAACACTCCCAAAAAAAATAATAAGCTCTCGTCCTGTGATTGTCATGGGAAAATTCTGAATTAGGTTCAAACCCTTAAAATTAGTTTTAATTCTTGAAACCTATTGAAACTTTGTAATCTGAACCTTGATGATGTTAGAAAATTTCTGGAATTGGTCTGAAGGTGCTGCAGTATGGAGAAGTATGGAAAAAGACAATTACCAAGTGAAACGTAGGTGCATGTGAAGGGAAGAGCATAGGCCAATATAGGAAAAGTGAATTTCTCCAAAGAAGTGCGCTAAAAAATTATTTATTCACCTGTAAGAAGGTAATGGGTATCTTTAATGGTTATTTTTTTGATTAGAAAGTCCGTACTTTACTCTAGACAAGGTGTTTTACACACAAGGAGGGCTAATTAGAACAGGGCATAAAGAAGAAAGTACAATTCCGTACAAAACAACCTTAGGATATTTTATGTTATGTTATATAAGGGCTTAATGGGTATCCAAAAATGGTTTTAATTTCATTATTGAGATAACCTAAAAGGATTTATGGCCAATAAATAGGGAGAACAGGGCTACAAGGAATGAATGATCTAGATAGGTTAGTATCAGTTTGTTGATGGTTTCAGAGCAGTGTAAGATCAGTTTTCATCATTGTTTGTATGACCTTTTGGTCATATCTATATTATGATTATATATTTTATTTAGGTTTATGGCTGAGGGTGAGTGAAGATTCTTAGGGTGATCCAAAAGGGTGCTTTGGATGCAATGCTAGTGTGAGCAATGTTGAGAAAGTGTGAAGGGTGAAAGAGAGGTATCATAAATTGTGTCTCCATCAGATTTAATTGAAATCAAAGTTTTGTAGATGTCTATTTCATAGGTGTTTTGTGGGTTATCAACATCTAGATCAAGTGGGTGTTTATTCATACTTAGGGGTGGGTTCTCCTTGTGAAGTGCATGCTTTACTAAAAGGGTCTCTTGTTTGTAATCATATTAAAGGATAAGTAGTCCATGTAATTACATTATTGAGAGTAGGTTTTATTCCCCATGAGGATTTCCCATCAGAATCATGTGTTATGTGTTTAATCTTGTGTGTGCTTTGAATGTATGAGCTCTCATGTTTATTTTGCTTGATCAAGTTGATATATGCTATTTTGATTAAGAGTTAGAAAATATCTAAATTGAAGTTTGAAATATATGACATAACTGATTCACCCCTCCTCTTAGTGATTGTGCCTTAAAAAAATATCCTCATGCCATCTTATTATCATTATGTCTATTAACATCATCCAAGTCTTGAGTAGCCATAATAATCCCATAAGAAATCATTCAATCACCAATACTATGTCAAAATTGGGGCACAAAATACAATTTAGAGGCAAATTTATAGAAAGATGATGGTATGGTTTATTTTCATTTCATTATTAAATGCTTCTAATTTATCTACCTTTCCCAATCCAAGATTTATAATATATTTGAAGTTGTGTTTTTTTCATTTACATTGATAGTTATTAATTTTTGATATTGAATTTCAATTTAATTTTTTTTTCCACACTAAGTAGTATTTAGAAGATTTATATGTCAAATCATTATCTTGGAGGTCTAGTTTGGTTATTGACATTGAATCTTAAAAGGATAAGTCAAATTGAGGAGGTAGACTTGGTCTTTGGAGTCTCTAAGTAAAGATATCAAGTCTTCATCTTCCCATTTGAGGTCTTCAGTATTAAATATCTCTTAAAAAATTCCACATGAGCTAAAGGGGAGATTGAGGGTGTAGATACCCCTATTTGGTACAATTATAATTTCATAATATGTTTTTAATAGCCTTGCATCAATAGACCTTTTGATATAGATTTATGTATCTAGTAGTATAATCTCACATGGATGTAGTTGGTTCTATGTTATTCTATTACTTTACAAAGTATTTTATATATTTATGTTATTCCAGTATACTTTAGGGGTATACCTATCTCTTTATCTTCTTTGTATGGACACTACTAGTTGGATTGGGACACTAGCTTTGATCCTAGTTTCCAAAGTCAATTGTAGTGTCCAACCTTATATTTTGATAATTTCCCATACTTATTACCTTGTGACCCTTTTTGAAGATAGATATGTTTGTTTTATTTTCATATTTCATGTGTTACTAGGTGTTAATTAAATTTTTGAAGGTTCTCTATATATACAAAGATATGGTATAGTTTACATAACCAAGTGAGATTATTAATTAACATGTATTTTTTCTTATTCAAAATATATTAAATTAAATCATATATAAAATTTATATAATTAAAATTCTAAGGTATTCAAAATTTAATTTAAGTTGCATTTCTTGTACTAAGGATTACAATAGGAAAAATAACATATAGTTTCATGATCACCATTACACACACATACTTAGGAGGTAGAATTAAATGCTAGTCTAAGGCCTTGTTCAAAGTACATAGCTATGTAGGAAAAACTTTGAAACAACATGGTTAATAAGGTTATCTTGACTCAACTATTAATCCATTTTTATTGAATCGCATAGGAAATTATATATAAAGGATCTAGGGTTTTTATTATTAATAGTATTGTATGCGTAACTCAATATGTTTTGAAGGACAAAACATAGTTACAAGTGACATTACATCTTTAGAATTTTTTTTTTTATCAATTTTAGCACATATTCAGGGTGGGACATCGACATCTATATTGGGACACCTATGTTGATGGTAGTCTCCAGTTAGTATGAATAATTAGAGCAAATAATGAATATAACACATGGTTTTTTCTTAGGCCTAAAATGAATCTAGATCATATTTATAATTTAGAACAAAATAAAACACTAAATAAGATATGATCTTTTTACACCTTAATTATATAATATGTATTATATTTTTTTTTATTCTTAAATATGTTAAATTTCAAAATAAATAGTCATACATTCCTCAAATCTGAATATTACATTGTTACATTCAAACATTTTATTTACATGGTGCATTTATTTAATAGACCCATTTTGTATAAAACATTTTGGTGAACCTATCCTCTCTAATCATATGAACTAAACCCTAGATAACATTTTGGGTTTATCCTTCTACAAAAATTTATTTTCATATTATTTTATGTGTTTTTTAGATCTAATTTATTATATGGGCTTAGCTAAATTAAGTCTTGTTCACATTTTTTCCTAGGTCTTGTACTATTTATCTTTGTTGTTTTGTCTTAACTTTTAACACTCATCATGAATCCTCTTATTGAAATCCATAGGAGACCCCATCCCTTGGATATAATATTTAATTTCCTAAATTACCAATGTATTACCTATGAATATCTTTTAGAAAAACAACAATGTACCCAACCATCTTCTTTTTCTTACAATTATGATAGTTAAAAGACTAATAATGAAAATATAAGTCTAAATTAATGTATATAATAAAATAATATTTTCATGTGGTTTTTAATGTGATTATAGACCTCTTGAATATGAATATGATGAGCCTAGTTTTGTTAATTATTCTACATCTAATGATGAAATGCCCAATTTTTTTTAAATGATAAACTTTTTTAGTGCATCACATAAAGATGATACAATAAACATACAAGAATATAACATTCATAATGTTCAAAAAAATAATTTTTCATACATAACACAATGAATTTACTCTCTACCTAATGATGAACATTTTAATAAGGATTAATATTTACCTTCTTTCCAATATATTGATAATTTTATAAGTCATTTTCTTTATTTAGAGCACTCAAACAGAAATAGTGAATGTACTTATCTTTCTCTAGATTACAAAGATCAACATGTATGTATTACTTCTTCCCCTATCTCACTTGGTTGGAAATATGAACATGAAAATACAAGTCCTCACAAATCTCTCATTGGAAATTAATTTTTTTAGGATACATCACCATTGTCTAATACACTTGCTACATCTCTTTACAAAATCGCACAATATAAAAAAAGGGAAATAAAAATTCCATTGAATGACAAAAATAATAATGTTTCATCAAATTTATATTTATCATATGATCATGATATACCAAAATTATAGATTAACATTTCATTATATCTACCTCTTTTATTTGAGTTTAAACATTAAAGTGAAAAATGGATTTTTCCTTCTTATAATGTTGTAATTAAAGTATAAGATATTCTCCTCTCTCCCTCCTTTACATTCTTTTATTAAAAACATGTTTCATTTATAGATAAATAAAATGAAACCATATATCCTATTACTATTTCATATCATGAAATTTTAAGTAATATATCACCTTAAAATGATAGTGACATTAACCTTTGTAACATCCAAAATGATATAGTTTATTCTTTGGTAATGAATTTTACTTTACCTAATATTTCCAAACCATGTGATGAGCCTATTTTAGATTTCAAGGATGGAGGTAAACAATCTAGTATCCCTATGTTTCATTTGGATGGTAGGATACAACCATTAAGAAAATCTCCAACCTCTTTACCAACATCTCCTAATGACATCCTATCTATGATGACTACTATAGAAGATATTCAACAAAAAATGACTATTATTTATGTTGAAAGTGACCTCCCATGATGTTGTTTTTAATGAAAATATATTATAGGACCAATACCTTACATGATATATTTTTAATCATCCCTACCCATTTAATTTTTTTCATGCCTATGCTCTATTCCTTTGTTTATCAAGGATATCCTAGTGGTCACATGAAACTATATATACATTGATTCAACCATTTGGATAAATATGGATGCATGTTACTCAAATCCTTAAATATAAGTTTAGCTCAAGAAAGCTCTAGATTGGTCCTATAATCTCCAAAATGGTTCTTTATAAACCTTTAAAAGGACTGAATATATATTTTAATTGAATTTTCATCAACATAAATATCCCAAGCTATCATTGGAAAATTTATAATCCTTAACTCAAAATGGGGATAAGTATATTCAAGACTATGCTATTATATTTAATGATATATTGTATTCCATTAATTACACCCCTTTAGATTTGTATTTAAAATTTGTATCTAGTATGGGTATTCTTTATCCACTTAGAGAAAGAAAATTTCACAAGACCTTTAATTTTTTTGATAATTTATATTGGCATGTGCATAAAGATGCATGTTTCCTAACAAACACCAATGTTGAATCACCTATTTTATCACCTCAAGGTAAACATGATACAAACAATACCGAAAAATCAAAACAACAAAACAAGATGGGTAATGAGCCATATCAAATACCTTATTCTAAAGTAGTAGTTCATACCAAAGGAAAAAATTAAATTTTTTAAATATAAGAAAGGAATCCATATATGTAATACCTCCTACAGTAAAAAAATATACATCTAATAAGAGGCAACCAATTAAATTTGATCAACTAAGATATAGACCACATGATATATTACATACACTATTAGATAAATAGTTGATTACTCTCCCTCCAAATTATTATCATCCACTACACAAATTTTAAAAGCTAAAAGGAGAACCCTTTTATAATTACCATGGTATTAATAGACATTAATATAATGATTATTTTACACTAAGGAAAAATAATTCACAAATTTAAGATCAATGTATCATTGTATTTTAGAAATAAAATCAATATCGATTTCTCATACTTCTTTTATAAGTCATTATAAAAGGGTTGATACATCCCCTTTTACTCCTTTTTAGGAATATATGGTCCATTGACATTCATAGGAGTCAAATAATAGAATAGTTCTTATCCTAATGCACCCTCTATAATGATAAATCTCTCCCACACTAATCCAAAAATGGAACCATTATTTGATTGATGACTCACTATAGGCACATGTGGATGAGGCATTGACCAAAATCTTAGAGACCCAACTCATATCTCTACACAATAAATTTGGGTACTGAAACTATCATGCATTAATATAGGCCATATAGACACACTTGATATATATATATATATATATATATATATATATATATATATATATACACACACACACACACACACACACACACACACACACACACACACACACATATGAAAAGAAAAACCTAGTTACCACTTGATCATTGTAATTGATCATTTTTATACCTAACTAGATTCTATTTCATAAGTTTATTACCTCAAATATCACAAAATAAAATATTTAAATTAAATTGACAATATTTTATCATAAGTGAAAATATCAAATCCAAATGTATCTTACACAAACTAAAATGTAAAATATTAAAAATAATAAGACATAAGATTGCACATCCATCATAGATAAAATATAACACCAAATATTATATATACATAAAAAGTGATTCAAATTTTATATATTAATATATGACAACCATATGTAGGGTCATATGCCTCAGTGCATACAAATCATTACCATTATCTATCTCCATAAATATCACATCCATATATGTGGAGGCTATAAGATCCCTCATAATCCCATGAGATATGGATCAGTATTTTACTCTCTCCTCTAATGATCCTATCCAATGTAGTGTCTTGTCATTCTCTTAGTGTAGGACATCATAGTATTCAATCATATCTTGCATAATCTTAGTCAAGTTCATCTTTGATATGTCTCATCTATCAAGTTATACACATAATTCATCTAATTTGGTGTAATGTATGGTATTATGCCATTGTTCTATCCACACGATCAAATAAGGGTGGATGATCACTCACAATGTCTACCAATCAACCCAAAATATTACATAACTAATCAATTAACCATATGGTTACATGAATAGGATGCAACTCATGGGCATCCTAATCCCAACTTAAAATTGTATTGTATAGATGCCATATGATCTAGGATAGTTTCAATAAATCCAATATCATCTGATAATCCATGGTTTTTTTTCTTCTACCATGAGGTACCACCCATCGGGATGAAAAAATTGTGGGTGGTCCCATTTTTATAAAGTTCCACCAACCTACCACACAATTAAAATATGCTCAGATACCCATACATGCAAAAGTGAACCATCACCTAATCCACCACCCCTTATTTTAGGATTTTTAGAAAAATATATACAAATATATATAATTTGGATACCATGGTATGTTCCCAAGATAATATCACTCCCTATTCCTCAATATGATGGATAATTTGATACATCTGGTATGATATCATCACCACACCACTATCAACTACTATGAAAGAAGATAGTAAATAATAGATAAATTTATGCAATTGTGGAAAACCATATTTAACAATAGTCTTCACATGAATAATAATACTCATATATACATCTATCAATCGCTACCCATTAAAGTACATATGAGATCATTGAATGTGGCTAATACTAACCTTTCTATAAACCTATGACTTATCACATTTAATATGTAACTATAAAATCTAATATACATCCTCTAAAGTGACATTCAACTCACTTGTGGGTAGTAAAAAATTTTAAGTTTCAACATTATACATCTCATCTAATGTTTTCATTAGATGTATGTCATATGGGACTTATCCTAAATGGGCCATATGCACCCAATCCTACCTAATAAATAATACCCCAATCAATGTCATTCAAGATAAACTTAGTACGGGTATAAAAGTTTGTATCATTCCAAAAATAATGGATAACACATCCTTATACACACATGAGCAATGAAAAATAATTATTAATCATCAAATTCAAATGATTTAAAGCATGTTTTAATGTTAAAATTTCAAAACACACATGGATGGTAGTATCAAACATTATTATCAATTCAGAATAGTAATGTAGGACATACCATAAAAATAAATGCTACCACCAAATCCTTGTTAGTAGCATGCAACTTGATGATGATAGTGTCCATCAACCCTCAAAAACTAAAAAATGTTGAAAAAAGATTACATTTAAAAACATATAATTACCAAAATATTTGTAAATTTTTATACTTATTAACTCGTGAAGGTCATGTCCTCCTAGGGAAATGAAAGTATCTCAAAACACATTATATGCACAATTCTCCCACTAGTATTTTTCAAATTCACTCTAAAGCACAAGTTTTTGAAAATTAAAAATGAAAATAAAATAAAATATTATTTTACCAACTCATTTATACGGCTTTTTATTTTTCCACTATCATAATTTAATAGACCCTATCTTGAGCATCATTTATCCAAATCAAAAAATATAATTCATGTTCATATCTATAAAATTATTCCTTCCAAATCATACCAATTTTACACCTATTTTATTTGAAAATATAAAATTACTTACAATATTATTCAACACAAGCATCATTCAATGTTTGAATAATAATATATAATGGTATATTACATATTAACAAATTATCAGGGCATATTATTAATAAGGAATTAAATACAATATGATTGATCTATATCATTATAGATAATTCATCTTTTTATGATCTAATGACTACCATATTCTATTCCCCTCGTTAAAAATAGTTATGTGGGAAGGGGAAATATCAGTGCAAGCATGTCATAGAGATATGACCTCCACACTTACATAGTTCTCAAAATATCTAAACTTGAACTATAATCACAATGGTTAGCTACATATTTGGGTCAAGATTTTATTCATTGGCAATAATTTTCATAGATTAGGGACAAATTTTTTATATTTGTGATATTTTTACTACACAAATTATAAATTAGGGGTTACATTTTGATATATACTCTATGTTAGCATATAGTAGAGGTGCATATGCTAAGGAATATATATATATATATATATATATATATATATATATATATATATATATATATATATATATATATATATATATATATATAATCACTTTTCTCACACTAGACATAATAAGATGCATGAATAGAGTCTACTCTTTATATCATTTACCAAATTGATTGATTCATCTTCCAGATTCACCAAATTACATATACAAAATAATTCACTAGGACACATTGATTACATTAGGAATTACTATTATGAAACCTTATATGTCTACAATAGTTGGTTCTATTTATAAGATGAGTTTGAATAAATCACTCAACCTTACTAGATTATGCTTTCTATGATGAGTTTGATTAAATAATTCAACGTACATTTGATTATATATGTGTTTATAGTTGAGTTATGTTGGTTTGGATGTATTACTCTCAACATATATAACACCACTCTACCTATATTGAGTTGGGGGGAATGATCACTTTTAAACTCTCCCCACTTCAAATATGGAACTTCTAGAGTGAAACCCCTATGAATTCTTATGTACTCATTCATTTCCCTAGCCAAAAATGTATGAGGTCTCAAGTCCCTCTATTGATGGTGATAAATGTCATGTCAATGAATCAACCCTTTTGTCCATCATGGAGGTAAAGATAGAATCAAACCAATTTAATTGTAGGTAATGTACAAATAAAATATTGATCCTAAGTTGTGTAGAGGCATTTTTAAATATTTTTTGGTAATAATTCAGTAAAATATAAAATAAATTATTATTATATTTCATAAATAAAATATTTATTTCAATGTAAAATTAGAATTTGAGCTAATAAATATAACTAACCTATCCAACAGAGTAAATCCTATAAAAGAGGCAATATCTTGAATGAAATATATATGATTATTATCAATTTCAATGCCAAAATAAATAAATAAAAAAACAGTAAGAAAATTAAAATTGAAACTTAAATATAAATAAAGGGAACAAAAGAAGAAACCAAACAAAGAGATAGAAATAAAAACCAACATAATCACTTAACTAAAAAATATTTTATCAGTGTATCAAATAACATTTGAAATAAAATACAAACTAAAACTAAAAATTAACTAGGCAACATACTAAACATAAATGAAAATAAAAACAAGATATAAAATGAAAATAATGACTAAATCATCAAAAATAAATCTAAGAAAAATTAATACCTAAGTAAGATAATTATAAAGTAATAAACATATATACTTCAACCATTAACTAATCAAATAAAATAAACATAATGAAAATAAACTCATTAATAGTAACTAAATCAGAAAATAGATAATAATTTTGAAGGTAATAAATAAATATTTTATGAACCTAATTAAAATAAAAAATTAAATTCAAATAAAGAATAATAAAACTAAATTAATAACATGAAATAATTATATGTAGGAACATAATATAAATCTAAACTAAACAAATAAGAAAGGAAGTGTGATACTAAAGTATTAAAAAGACAAACTTTATTGAGAACAAAATAGAATGTGCCTAATTTTAAACATAATATTCAAATGAAAATCAATATACAATAAATATAATAACAATTTGTCACAAAATTCAAGGCAATCATCATTGGTTAGGTAAAGAACATGAAGTTATACTCATATGACTACATATCTATAATCGTCAATGACATTAATTATCAATAATAACTAGATATTTAATTATGAATAAATAAATAAATCTAGATATACCTACATTATTCAATCAAATTACATTACCATTAGAGAAAGAATTATTTGGTCTATATACAAATGATTGTTCAATTTCAAAGATGCTTACGTAGAAGAAGAGAGAGATGGAAAATTTTGAAAAGCTTAAGAGTTATTAATACCCATGTGTTTCTCCTCTAATTATGTGTCTTCATTCTCCTTATAAATCAAATCTCCTTGAGATAGTTATAATTTATGTTACAACTAACTTTAGTTAGTTACAGCTATAAAATTAACTAATTTCAAAAGTCAATCACTTTATAATTAATTTAAGTTATAAGTTATAAATTTCATAAATTAAATTTATATTTTGAACTTAAAAATAAGTCCATCAGATTAAATTAAATAATATAAACCAACTTACAGTATCAAATGAGTGGTGGCCCTTTGACTTTTTTAAACATCACACAGACATTTATATGCCTATGCATAATATATTTATCAATAAATGACAATGTCAAATGATCTAAACATATTTAAAAAATAATCCATAAAAGTAAAATTTATACAAAAACATCATACTATCCAATTAAAGCATAAAAACCATTTAATACTACATGAATATATTAATTTCACTACATAAACTGAAATTGAACAAATGAAGCTCAAAACTCCCATGTCATTAAAGTCATAGTACTATCAAAACTACATCTATCTAAATAAATTCAAAATTAAAAGATATCTAATAATAACACTGAAGCCAATATCTGATCAAATATTAATAATTGAGTCAACAAAATATATCACAAAAAAACTTAATCAAAGTCATTACCATGAAAAAGTTAAATGATAAGGGCTCCCTTATCATTCTAATATTTTGTGTATTCCATTTTATTCCACTAAAAAAACCAACTTCTTAATGATGCTAATAATTGGCATGTTTTGTAATATCACTATCAAAATATTGATTTCAAAAAAACATATTTTTGTATTTCATTGAGTTTGATATTTCAAAGAAATATAGTGAATCAAGGACACATGTAAACTATAACCATTTCTATCAATATCATCTTATAATAATTCAATATAATCAACTACCAAGTTATTGAAAATGCTAAAAAAAAAATCATAAAGTCTAATTATTTTTCAAGGATGGCAATCTCTCAAACTTCAAATGCATGTAATAGGATCAAATATTATGATCGGGTTTATAAAAAACAATCATAAAACTCCATGTAGAGAATTATTCAAAAATAACATAAATAAACCATAACATTTTGCATATATCTTGACAAAATGGATACAAACCTAGAATCACCAAAACTATATTATAAATACAAAAATCTTATGCAAGTATCCATTTAGTATCCTTCATAAAATTTAATAAACCATCAATTTCTACTACAAGCAATTAACAATGCAACTCATATGTGTTCATCAAATAATTACATAATAATATTGATGTAGATGTTTAATCAACATTCAAAACCATGTATCTTAAAAATTATGTCCACATTATGTTATATTAATATAACCTAGAACACAAAAATGTATCAAAAGATCAACTCAAAATTAAAAATAATTATTTTATGCCAGGCTAACCAACTGAAATCTTTTTGATTTTTACAAAATTTTCATGTAGAGAAATGGATAAGTAACAAAATCATGAAACCCTAAGGTCCTTGTTCATTTATATCAAATGTATATAAATTCAAAATACCCAAATGTACAAAATCACCCAAAAGAGTCAATAATATGTTTATTTTACATGAAATCTATGTTAAAACATTTTTAACATCTATTCCATGTTGATCAAATAAAACAAAACTTGTTTGAATAACTAAAAAAACACTATAAAATGATACAATAATTTACTTTATGAATCTCATGCATTAGGGTTTTAACCAAACTCAGGTTTGAAAAATTAAAATTTTCTAATCTACAAAATTTGAACCCACTATTTTTCATGCATAAAAGATTGCAAGATTTGAAATGAAAAACTACACCTACATGCATACATTTCATAACTTATGTTACATTCATTACTAAAAATAGAACAAAATTCATGACTTACATGACATACAGAAACAAAAATAAAGTGTACACCTTGTTATTTGAAAGAGATTATTTTTAAGACTATTTATCTAGACCAGAATATAAAAACAACTCAAAATCCATGGTTGCATGAAGATTCTAAATGATTAAAATTTATAATAGAATTTAAAGAGAACCAAATTCAAAATTAAAAACATATATGTGAGTAAATATAAACAAATATCTTGTTTATCCACAAACATACCATAGCAAAAATGCATGCAAAAAACTATCAGTAGATTAAGCATAAGAATACACACATATGAAACTATTTGCAAATCAATTATTTCTAAGAAATATAGGAAAAACATTTATATTACACCAAAAAAATGCCAAAACATTGATTTTAATGACTGAAAATATATTCAAGGATAACAAATAATCAATAAAAAACCAATTGGCATACTTGGGACCACTGTGTTCATAATTAAAACTATTGTAGATGAATGAAATCCATTAGTTACAATTAAAAACCAAACTTACCAAGTCTCTTTTTTAATTTAATATTGTAATAAATTAATTTCAAATGCTGAAAATGGTGTTGACCAAGACAACCAATTAATGTAGTTAATGTGACATGTCCACCAAACTTGTTTTCCAAATCACATATTAAAAATATAATTAAACTATTAAAAATATTCCAAATCACCTCAATAAAATTACCACCATTGAGAACTCAAAATGAGGAGAGGATGACTTATTAAAATAAAAGATTATCATGTACACTAAAAAATCCAACCACTTTTTTTTCATTAAATTCAAACAAAACTAATCAAAAATCTTAATGGTTCAAAACTTAGACAGGTTACATGCTTATATATATTAGAATATATCAATACCAAATAAACCAAAGTAACCTTACTAAAATAAATAATGACCACCATCACATTACCAATGTAAAATCACAATCCTTAATAATTTTCAAAGTGAGTAAGGGGAAAAAGTTAGGATATCAGGTCAAACACCAGTGGTGGAATAACTTCATAATGAAAATTCATATGATTTATAGACACTAAAATATGATACTATATTTATATGTAATATAGTGTCACAACAAATAATGACAATGCTTAAAATATAGATATAGGTAACATCAGAACTTCCATGACAAAAAACAAACACCATTGTAATTTTTTGATAATGAAAATGTCTTTGTGATAATTTGATCAATATTATGCATTGCATATTTATTCAATAGTACTAAAAGTATTAAAATTAATCAACACATCAAAATTTCATATTTAATTATACACATAAAAAAATTCCAAATAAATACAAATAATTTGTCCCCCACAGTTGGTTTTTAATGTCATGACTTAATCCATCATATTATATAATATAATCATTTCAAGATGTTTTCAAAAAATACAAAAAAAGGAGGGGTACTGAAATTGGCTATAACACTAGTAACCTTGTTACTAATTTCACTTTGTAAAATTGGGTTGAAAATCAATCTTATGAATTTTAAAAGACTTAAGAGTGTGATCTAGGTAAATCATTTCCTAAGAATCTATGCTTGAACGCCTTTTAAATTTTTAGGATCAAGCGATGAATTGTTCTACTAGCATGGCATGAAGAATACGAAAGTTAAAACAAAAAAATTAGGGTTGGATGAAAAATCAATGCCTTAGCCTAGAATACCATTTCTAAAGTAAAAAAACTTTAAAACACATGAATATTCAGTACTTGTTATTTATAAAATATTAATCCAAATTTGACCAATTATTCAAATCCTTGGTAATGAGATACAACAATATGTAAAAACACACTATCTTTTCTCCAATAATGATGGAATCCAATAGATACTAACAATAAGCTAAGCTTAAACCAAAACCATTCAAATAAATATAAATAAAATAAAACATAAAAGAAACAACAAAACAAAATAAATTAAATTGAAGTTAGTTGAAGAAAATCTTCAAATGATGACCATTAATTGAGTAACACAACTAATTGCCATCACAATATTGCAAATGAAAATCATTCTTACCATGAATGATAACTATTTTATGTGGTCCAAGATAAAATGAATTTAATTTATGATTCTTTATAGGATATTCATTGGTTTTGTCCTACTATAAAACAAAATTAAAAAATTTAAAATCGTTTTTCAAAACATTATTATCAAAAAAATCTTAAGTTTCTATTCAACATTATCTAATTTATGTAATGCAATGCCTTTAGACTCATCAAGGGCTAAGTGATAATTAAGTCTCTATTAAAAAAAGTTAGTATATTTTGTAAAATAATAAAGAGAATTTCTGAAATAAGCAATTTGAATCTCTATAGGTAAAGTAGCTTCAAATCCATAAGACACCATAAATAGAGAATATCCTATTATAGATTTTGAAGTAGGACATCATTTGACACTTTTAGAAGTCAATGTATTTAAGTGTGTTTTTTTATAATTTAGGTTTATTTTGGTGTTATAAGTTTTATAGGGACCCAAGTAGGGTGTTAGATTCATTAGGTGTTTTTTTGTTTGATGTTATTTGGCTTGGGAGAGTTTCCCTTCAAAACTTGAATTTGAAAATTTGAATAAGTGTGAACTAGCCTAGATTGATAATAGATGTTGTGTGTCATGTAAATGATGGTTTTTAGTTTTGGAAGGTCTTAAGTGTCTTAATATAGTTATAAAGGTGGTCACAATGTGAATGAAATGCAATTTCACTAGGCAAGTAGTTTGTAACTACCTTTATACAAGTAACTAGCAGGGAAATAGGAAGGAAAAGAAGTAAAAAAGGAAATAGTAAGAGATTTAGGAGTTAGAGTAGGTATAATATTGGTATAAGGAGTCCTTTATAAGTTAAGAGGAATTAGAGATAAAAATGAGAATGAGTAATAAGTGAAAAAAATGAAAAACTCTATATTTTATCCATGGCGACGATGTTGATAATGTAAGAGAAGAAGTCAATGAAAGATAACATATTTGAAACATATACATCTATATCTTTGTGTTGTTATCATTTTTTGAAAGTATTTAATATTTTGGAAGCCTTAAATCCATTAGCATAATATTTTGTAAGTTTGAATTGTAAATAATTGTATCTTACAGGATTGTGATAGGAGTTCTATGTAGGTATTATGAAATCTGTGAAACTAATGAGGAAATAATCTTCTAAGGTAAAGTGTTGTGAGTATCTACATGATATTTAGGAGTATATTTATCTTATTAAGTTGTCTTTCACACATATAAACTATATTTTTCTCCAATAAATAATAAGGGACCAAGTAACCAGTTTTTGAGTGCCGTATCCATGTAAGTCAATCAAAGAACATTTGTGTTTGATTTAATAATGAAGTACACAGAGTTTATTTTGGCATGAAGATGGATTATTAGGATAAAATAGTGAAATAGATTCTTGTAAGATTTTTTAGAAAACCTAAATAAGTAAATGTGTACATAAAACCTTGTATTAGCTTGCTATAGGTAGACTGTGTTAATAAAGTCCTTTAGAACCATGATTAAAGTGAGTTTAGAAGTGATTCAAAAGAAGTTGTAGATTTAAGAATTTGATCCAGTATAGGACAGACCTTTAGGAGCTTTTTTAAAGGTCTAATAATAATAAATAATCATTAACGTCAAATTTTAATCCTCTTGGGTCTGTATAGAACAAGGAAACCCTAGTTTAAGGTCTATAAAAATAAAATGAAATGTCGAGAGTTTCCACCAGTGAAACTTGATGAAATTTGGTTATATGAAACATTAAAATTTGTATCAAAGGATTTAGGTTTTTTTTGGATAGTATACACATATATAGATTGGCACTTGCAGATTGAGATAAGAAAGTGTCTTAGAGACTTAATTAGACAAGAATAAGGGTATATAAAGGTGATCTTCTTAGAGTGTTAAGTCATGAAATTTTGTGAGAATATTAAGGAAGATAGAGGGTGTTTAAAAAAAGTCTCATATTTTAAGGAAACTTAATGGATTATTCAAACTTTGTAAATTTCCATGAAAAAAGGCTATTAAGAGGGTAGTTTAGTGGAGGGTTTGAGGAGTGCAGAATAATTTTGAATTTGTAATAGAGTTTGATTAGAGTTGAAAGAAGTGTGTTAAGCCTAAGATAGGTTATCCATGTTTAATTATTATTGATATGAGATCTAGATCAAGAATTGAGGTGATTTGGGCCTTGAAAAACATATAGCTTAGTGAAGTGATGGATTACATGAAAGGGAGATAGAAGATGAATGGAATGAGGTGAGTGGGTGAGTGAGAGGTTTATGGAGGGTCTAAAGGCAAATAAAAATAATTCAAAGATAATTTTTGAATAGAATCATGAAAGATAATGATATAAAGCCTAGTGAGGGAATTGATAAACAAGAAGAGATTGAGAAGTTTGGTTGCATGAATTCATGGTTGAAGGTATTGAAGTTGTAGAAGGAGAAGATGAATTATTTAATCTCAACATTATTTGGTATTATAGAAACAAGTTCATTGTGACAAGGAGAAAGAAAGTCTTTAAGCAAAAAATCTATATGTTCTATTTAATTTTCATTTTGAGTTTTTGATAAGTTCATGAAAAAGTGTTGAAGTATGAGTGAAAGTTGAGAGTGTGGTAAGAAGAACTAAAGCTATTATGTCTTGATAAAGAGAGATAGAGTTTTTGGAAGATCAAGAGTGAGCTTAATGAGAGATTGAAGAGAGAAAGATGAGTGCTAGGAAAAAGACAAGAGGGTGAGGTAGACTCAGGTGAGGTCATAGAGTGAGAGAGACCAAAGTGAGGTCATGAGAGGCAAGTAGAGGAGGCTTGTCAAAGAGAAATAGGTCCAAGAGATACCAAAAGGTTGAGATAAAATTGAGTTGAAGGTATAAAAATAAAAGAGAAAATAGGGCATGGTTGAAATGAGTTACCACAAAGAGAGAAAGGTGTAATGAGACACCAAGATGAAAGAGATGGAAAAAGAAATGATAAAGGTAAGGTAACAATGATATGAGTTGATGATCATAATAGAGAAAATAAGGGAAAAAGAGAAGCCATAATGTTTATAGGTCATGAAGAAGAAGAGAATTAAGTGGCCAATAAGGCTACAAATGAAGAAGAGAAAGATGAAAGTTATGAGAGAAGAAAGAGATTAGAAAATGTTATTTTGTAAGCAACTCAAGAAAAAGATGAAAAGACTCTAAATGAACAACATAGGAGCAAGAGTGAGAAGAATAGTTAGCAAGAGGGTGAAGGTGAAAAATATCTTGATAAGGATTAGGTAATATTAATGATTAAAAAGAAGTCAGTTGCAGCTAGTAAGATGATGGAAAAGATGAAAGGAAAGAGGTAGATTAGTTTGAAAGACTTATTAAATGTCTATAAAAATAAGATAGAATGAGAATATAGTCTGAATATAGATTTTCATATGAGAGTATCAAAAAGTTAGAGGCTGAAATAGAAACACTAGAATAGGCCTTGAATAGTGAAATGATGGAGAATGAAGAGAAGGTACAGGTTGTAGTAGTAGATAGCCTCATGAGGGAGGAAAAATAACATGAATAATAAGCATTATTAGTATCAATAAAGAAGATAGAAGACAAAGAGACATGGAAGTCTGTAAATTAGAGAGATAATAATTGTGTAAGACATTTACATTTTTTTTTCTAGAGGTATGAAGAGGACAAAATTGGATGAATAAAGTACATATATACCAACAATATTTTGGGGCTTATACTACCCATATTATAGAGGAAAATTTAAAAGTATGAGTGTGTTGTCAAGTGTGTTGTCATTGATGTCAAAGGATTGATGTCTTATGTGCATTGATGTCAGGTGTAATGATAAAGTGGTGATATCATTGATGTATGGATGAAATTGAGCTTAAAGCTATGCAAGGCATAATGATCAGGTGTAGATGAATATGAGATAAGGTGAGAATTATTTGAGTTTTTCCATGTTGTTTTTATCATGTTGATGTTGTTACAAATCAAGGAAATAAGACAAAGTGTGTTGGCATAGGCATGGTAGCCTTGTATGGTGCCATAGGCTTCTTAGCCTAGTATGTTGAGCAAATTGAGACTAGAGAGAATAAGGTTGGAAGATATGGAGGTTGTCATTAATATGTATGAAATGTTATTTAGGCGGTGATATCAGTAAAAAAAGGATCCAAGTAATTTTTGTATCCATGTTTTATTTACAGTTTTAGACCTAGTGTGCATAGTGACCTAGTGAGGTATAAATGAAGTGTCAAATAAGTTTCAAAGGTGGTAGAGCCCATGTAAGAATGTAATGATTTTTTAAAAAGTTGTTTCAAATGTGTTTACTAAGATTTAGGTTATGAGAATAAAGATAAATCAAGATAGTATGTTGGAAAGTATTATGTGCATGAAGATTGGAGGTTTCCAAACCCAAGATGTTTGTGATGCTCATTGGCATGTATAATATTTACATGGTGACCTGAGACTTTTGGGAGAGGTGTAGCATAGACCCAATAAATATTTATAATTATTTTTTGATGGTTTTGGGTACATATCTTTATGAACATTTGTTAAGAATGTAAACTAGTCAAAACCCTATATAAACCCTTATAGTGGAGTGATTGGAAATAAATTGATAGAAAGGACATAGAATGGATTGGTTGACTAGGTTTGACTATTGGATGATGTAGAGTACTCCTCTATGTTTCTCTAGGCGGTAGTGGTATTTTAGGGAAGTAAACAAAATATACATAAATATGTTTGTTTTAAAATATTTTAGTACTACAGGTAGGATTGATTGAGTCAACACATACAAGATATTAGAGGTAAATGATAGAGAATTTTTATATAATTACATGAATTAATTTGGGTATGATTTATCCTATATTAAAATAATTTTTATGATCTAATTCTACTAGTTTCTAGAAGTCAAATGATGAAAATAGTGAGTAATAACCATGCAGAGTGAATATAAGTTTAGGAAAGTGTTCCACATGATTAGGGATAGGTCCAATAGTCTGGGTATTTGTTTAAGATATATTACCCTTGTTAACCTAATTTTTTAATGTTTATTATGATAATACACAAGATTTAAGGTGATTTAAAACTGACTTATTTAGGTAATGAAGACTATGAGATAGTGACCTAAGGAATTGGTTTGTTAGACTAATGAATAATGATAGAACAAGTGAAATATCTACATTATAGTTATATAAAGATAAAGTATAATATATGAATGTGGATTATATGTTATTAAAGTTTTATTTTAAGTTATATAAAAATACATCTACATGATTTTACTTTTGGAAGCTACAAGCAGTATGAGTGGTCATTTTGAAAGAGTGAGTTGGAAGTTGTTTGAGAAGATTTGAAGAAAAAAATGAGTATTGAGATGTTATAAAATTATAAAACATTTATTTTAAGGTAATATAAGTCATTTTTTATTTCTAATCAAGTTTGGAGAGTCAAAATACTTGATTTTAATTTGATTGTGTTTTAGCAGAATTGAGTGAGCCTGTGACAATGGTGTTTTCTGATACTTGTAGCATGTTTAGTGAATATAAATGGATTTGGTGATGTTGTTTATGTCATGGAGTAAATATTAATGAAATATTTTGAGTATTTTTTGGGATAAAATTGTTTTAATACTTCAATTATTTAAGGTAGTGCTTTTTGTGTATGAAGGCCTAATTGGCGAGTAGGCTAAAAGACTTGTTTCAAGGTATGAAATGGAGTTCTAGATGGCATGGAACCAAGGAGAGATTTTAATGTGTCTATTAAATTTATATTTTAAGTTTTTAAACTATTGGTATAGGATTAATGTGTTCACTTGTGTCCAAGTGGTAACATGTATTTTTGAAGCCCCAATTGTTTTAATTCTCATTAAGGCCTAATAGAGGATTTGAGTCTTAAGGACTATGGCCAACCTATGTAATTTAGTGTATCACTAATTTAAATTTTTTTGAGACATATTAAAATTTCAATACAAGTTTTTTAAGTATTTTTTCTAACAAATATGGGTTATAGGAAGGATGTGATATAAGTACAAGACCTAATTGGCCTATTTGTGCTAGTTGAGTGTGGGTGGAGCCAAGCGAAGGAGGTAACCTTTGAAATAAATGTATAGGTAATTTAGGATCATTAGAGGGTGAATAATATTATTCATTCATATATTATCAATTTAATATAGGTGGATGCATAGGTCATTGAACCTAATGAGCCTAGAAGAGGTAGAATGAATGAGTAAGCCTTAGAGGCTATTTGAGAGAGATTGAGGGGTGAAAAGTGAAATAAATAGGATTACATAATCAGGTGTGTTTGATATCATATCAAAGGTGGAAATAAGATCAGTATATATGATTTGGTGCCTAGTTACTAAGGCATTATGTTCCTCCTTTCAAGGTAAAGCTTGCAAAAGTCTAGTTGTGTAACTGCTCAACTAGATAGGCATCATATCTCCTTATGGGATGGGTGTATCACTAAATTTGGATATTTTTATTAAAATATTTTATTACATCTTGTATGTTTTAGTGGGTTTTATCCACCATGAGTTTTTCCCACATAGATGATGTGTTCATATGATGTATGCTCTTATACATACTTTGGATGTATGTGCTTTAATGATTATGTTACTAGATAAAGTTCATATATGATGGAATGGTATTTGAATTTAATGTGATTTTTTGTATAGTAATTCACATTCCCCCTCTAATTATCTACTTCCAAAAATTTGAATTAGACATATACCTTTCAAGGAGGCTTAACAGGCTATAGGTGATCCTAAGTAGCTTGATGGTTATTTTAAGTAACACAATATGGTGAAGCAGTTGAGAAAATAAAATTTGGAGTTGAGGTCAATGATAAAATATCATAAATAAAAATCCAATTAATTCATGTAACATGGAGAAAATATAAGTCATATTCAAACCAATTTTGAGTGAATGAGTGAAATAGTCAAAGAATATAAGATGACTATGCAGGACCTTAAGGATCAGTTAAGGGTTACAAAGACAAACCCAAATTCAAAAGAGAAAGAATGCAAACATATCAAGACTTAGTTAGAATAAGATAATGCCAATTTGAGTTCTAATCAAGGTGAGAATGATTATTTGAAGTCTAATATAAATTTTATGAATATTATGCATGATCACCTCTTAGACAAGGTGAGCATGGTTGAGGAAGGTAAAGAAATAACTACAACCAAAAGGGTTGAAAATAAGGTATATCATATTAATAAATAAAATAATATGAAAATATTTTTTAGAAAAATAAATTATATAATGTATGAAATTTAATTTCATGGTCATTGTTTTTCATGTAATCTCTTTGGTCATAAGACAAGAAATTGTAGAAGAAAGAGTAGTTGTTCAACTAGAGGTATGGATAATTTAGTCTTCTATAATTATCATGACATGGGATATATTGATATATTATTCCCCAAAATGTATGATAAAAGTATAACCCAAGTATGGAGATCTAGGATAGTTAAGATTTATCATAATGAACCTAAGAGATAAGATAATATGTTTGCTGAGGTATGTTAAGAAACTCTCTTGACTGCATGTATAGTCAATTCTATTGAAAAATGAGAGAGCCAAATACAAATACAATTAATGCATATAAAATTTTAATCTCAAACATAATAATATTACACTGTTATTTCTCTATTATTTTTATATTACATAGTCAAACCACACTATACCAATATATATATCAGAATATATCCTATAATCTAGGAAACCCACTACCCATAACATATCCCAAGAATATCTCATAATCTCCTATAATACATCATAGGTATTATATTGTTGTTACCAACAATATATACAATAAAAAAAAAATACTTATAATATAATAACAAATTATATTCTCATATAATATATCCATAGTATTATTTATCATAGTACAACCACTCATGTAAATAACTATTCCTAACATTCCCCATATATTTTTACATAGTACAATATATCTCATTTTTTTAATGTATCATGCCACCTCCATGTGCTCATAATTTTATCTGCATACATGTGCCATCACACCTATCTTCCTTCACACTCATCTACAATTGGTTTTTCAAGTTCACCAATAACCTTACAAAATGGTTTTCACAAGTTCACCAATAACCTTACGAAATGGTTTTCATAGGTTCACCATTTACCTTAAAAAAAGGTTTTCATAGGTTTACCACTAACTTTTCATCATGATTTATACAATGATTTTTATATCAACATTATCCAATGTAAATATACAAAAGGGGTTACATGGGAATATCATTCACAAGTGAATAGGTACAACTATTCCTATTTTTCACATATGTTAAAAAATAAATGTAACTACCATACCTCATTAAAAAAAGACTAAAATCCACATAACTGAAAATAAAATGTCACAAAAATTTTTTACAAAACCCCATCACTTATTACTAATGAGATTATCTTGCATGTACTCCAACCTCCTTTGTCTCCTTCCTCTAGTAGATTCAATTAATATGCATAGTCTTATTCACTTAGATATTCTATGTGAGTAGCATTTGTTTTCTCATCATTATCTTCTTTTTCATCTACATCCATGATATTTTATTTTAGTTTGACATCAAGTAAATATTGTGTTATTTTTATACAATTCATATACATGTGACCAACTTGTTTATAATATAAATAGGTGAGACAATTATTTGTACCTTTGGAATTTGTTCTATGTTTGAAATATTTCTTAACAAATGCCTTATATTTCTTTGTTTTACCATATATTGTAGTTTCCTCTATTTCAAAAATCATAGTTATTTTCTATTAATCAAGTAGATAAGAAAGGAAATATTATAAACTAGGATTGATTTTACTTAATATAAACACTATATTAGATAACTGGGTGGCATACTATTCAATAAAATTTCTTTTGCATCACCATCATATACCTAAATTTTAATTCTAGATAATTTATTTTAGATGGAATGAAACTTACTGATGTGCTCCACCATGCTATAACCTTCTTCCATTTTGAGATTGAACAATCTTTGTTTCAATGTAATTAAGGCACTTCTAGCTTGTCAACTAAATAATTTGTTTAATGTTAGCCCAATTGTATTTTAGGATTTAGACAAATAAATATGATGCAATTAAGCATTAGATAGTCTCAATATAATGATTGTTGTAGCTTTTTGATCTTTGCTCTCCCATTTTTTTGCTTCATCTACTTCTTTGGGTTTTTTCAATTTGCCATCAATAATATCCCATAGGTTTTTGTTGATTAGATACAATTGGGTTCATACCTTTTAGGTGTGAAGATCTTTTCCCTCAAAAATTTTTACATGACCAAATTTTTCAATTATTACACTCTCATAAGATGTCGGTTTAAACCAATAATGCATCCTTTATAAAGAAAGAGTTTGACCTTGACTCTTGACACTAATAAAAGACACATAGACTCTTATTTTTTATAATAATTATGATACCCTATTTTATAATTTTTTTTACATTTGACTTAAATATAACAAAATACTATATTTACAAATTGATCAACTAACTATAAACATAAAACTAGACACGATGTCATATTTTTATATGACATAATAATGTCGATAAAGCAGGGTTTATAAATATACCAAGCTTAACAATACTTTTTAAATATATCAAAACATTATTTATGATCGAATAATAATAAAAACACTAATATAATAAAAAATACTATATCATTAGATTATGAAATACAAAACCACTATACTCATAACCATAATTTAAAAAAAGGACAATACCTACAACTATGTGGAAAGGTTTATATTATTTTAACATGACAAAAATAATAACATAAACTAACTTTGATAATATTAATAAAAAACAAGACTCACTAATAAACCATTTCCATGGAGTTCAATCTGAATGGAGAGAAGACTCAAATGCACAGGTTAGTATAAGTCTCACTTTTATTGTACTTGCATTCATTGTATGCTCAGCAAGCTTTCACATTGCCTCTTCACCAAAATTTCTTTATAGGATAATATTCATACAAAAATAGACTCCACCACACATAATTCCTCACATCAGTATTGACACATGCAGTATTGGAATTCAAAAGTTAGAAACTATCATTCTAATAAAATATCAACCACATGAACATTAAATTTATTTGATACCACTATTGAAAAATGAGAGAGCCAAACACAAATACAAGTAGTGCAAAGAAAATTTTAATCTTAAAAATAATAATATTATACTATTATTTCTCTACTATTTTTCTATTACATTTTCAAACCATACTATACAAATATATAGGAGAATATATCCTATAATCTAGGAAACCTACTACCCATAATATATCCCAAGAGTAGCTCACAATCTCCTATAATAACTTATAGGTATTATATTATTGTTACAAATAATATATACAAAAAAATAACATACATATAATATAATAAAAAATTAAATTCTAATGTAATATATACATAGTATTATTTATCATAGTACAACCACTCATGTAAATATCTATTCCTAATAAATTCCTAGAAGATGATGTAAAAGATCTATTATTCTATTCATATAGAAGATAAAAAGGAAGTTGTTGAATCTAAAGAGGATATAATATATAGAAAGATTAAAATCAAGAAGAAGATCAAAATGTTAAAAGAATAATTGGAGGACTGGGATTTTCCTAGTTTTACATTATTTTAAAATCTATATAAGTGAAGGTGTCTCTATCAAAGCTTTATAGAGGCATTCCTGTTGTAAGGAAGCAATGGATGTTTTCTGATAGTAGTAAATATCTTGGAGGTCATGTACAATGTTATGAGGCATACCTATATGAATTTAGGAGGTTATAAAATCTAAAAGTGTCCTTTAGAGAGAGAAAAGGTACACTAAGAGTTGAATTGTGAATATGTAGGTCATCCTTATTCACTTGATAAATTACATTAAGTAGGCAGATTGATGATATCACCTTTGGTAATTTTGAGGGTCTAAAGATAAGTTTGGTATATGGATGGATTACCCTATGAGAGGAGATCATGTAGTCCAATTTTTAGGTCTTGAATTGATATGTATCATAAGATATGATGGTTTAAATTTGGGCTACTAGGATATTTTTCTCTTATTCCCATAGTCATTTTTGAATGAAAATATAACCGTTGGAACTTGAAAATTCAAATTTCATAAAGGAAACTAGTTTTTAAAGAATGTATTGTAGAATATATGGATGAAGTCATATCAAAATGAGGTAATAATAAAATTTTAAGAGAACTTAGTATATAATACCCTTCAAGTAGTTGTTTGATTTAGGTATCTGTACACATGTAATAAATGTAAGTAAAAGTTTACTGTAATTGATTGGGTTTTCTCCTAGTAAACTTAAGAAGAGTAATAAGGAATTAGAACTTGTCATTTTATTATGTTTTGATTGTATAATCATTGATTATTATTTATGGATTATTATATCATTGATTCATGCCTAGAGAGTATCTAAAAGTGTCCATTTGTGCAAGAAAAGCTTCATAGAAGTAGACCATTATTGAAGAATCTTGTATTTAGAAGAAAAATGTTGCTAGGTCATTTTTTAAGTGACTTTGGTCACTCAAGGTGATTGGTATAAGAGTTTGGATATGAACTCAAGGTCATGAGACATTTGTAAGTACTCTATGCAAGGTTAGTTTGGTCCTTGATGTGCTAAACAAGCTCAAGTAATGAAGGATAATGTATTGAGGGTATGATGTTTGCTAAAACTAAGGTGGTTATTCTTAATGCTAATGGACTTTTTAATGAATTGTGATGATAAATAATCACTAAGTGATGTCTATGCAAAGTTTTATTTAATTGTATACATACTCATGATGCATTTTTGTGAGCTCAGATGGTGCCTTAGAATACAAAGATAGGGTAGGGTTATAAAGAGTTGTTGATTGGTATTGAAGACCAAAGTTGGTGTGAAGAGATGTTGTTCATTTTTTATAAAAAAACTAGAATGATTAGAGACTAATGTTATCATGTCGTAAGAACCCTAAATATGTTCATAGAAGTCTTATATGTGATATTTTCTATAGCTTATCTTATTTCATGGAAAGATTGAAGGATATTACCATATTATGCTCTTAAGACTACGAATTGAAGTGCAATGGTTTATTTTATGACATGATTGACCTCATAATGTCTTAGAAAGTTGTGATATGTTGCATGTTTCATGAGTGAGTTCACAACATTCTGAAGGTGAATATGTTTTGAGTTCTCATATGCGAGGTATAGATAGAGTATGAAATATTGGTTTTTGAGTGATCATTGAAGAATTTCATGATAATATTGGTGTTTATTGAACTTGGAAATGAAATTTAGGTCATAATGAATCAATTAATATATGTATGATACCTATTGGCATATTATGAAGGAGACAAAAATTTGATCAGAGGTCTACTACAATTTATGATGTCTCACAAAACTAATATGATTGGTTATTGACCGAGAAGGTATCTTAAAAAGGCTAGAGCCTTAATGGATTAAGGATATTAGAGAGAAATATGCTTGAAGGTAAGTATGATGAATTTATATTGGTGATGTTCTTAATTATCTCATATGTTTTATTAGATCCAAGAGGATATAAGTAATCAAGAAGGAGTGGACCCATGTTGACTAGATCTCCATGAGACATATTGATGTTTCAATGAGGGTATTAACTATGTGTGCACAATACTTTAATAATTATTTGTAGACCTAAGGAAGACATTTTGAATATGTCTTGATCCAAGTGAAGCTTGGAGTTAGGGGAAACTGATCCAGATAGTTTTAAAGGCTTAATGAGTTATGCATGATGTGAGGGGGAACATATGTGAGATACTCCAATCATGATGAAGCTATAGAGATGTTTGTTATAGCTGTTAAGTAAATAAGTTTATATGATGAATTGATAAAACCAAGTCATGTGTTTTTAAATTATATTGAATCTTCATGCATGAACAAAGGGGGAGTTGTGTAAATGGTCAGGTCTTAAGATCAGAGAAATATGTAGATGAACCCAAGAGGAGCATATGTCCTCTTTGTCATTAATGTAAAATGGGGAGAAGGAGAAGAATAGGTTTACATAAATTATAAATGGTGATATTGTTTTAAAATATGTTTTCTTTGATGTCAAAGGCTTGATGGCTTGTGTGTATTAATGTCAAGTGTAATGATAAAGTGGTGATATTATTGATGTATGGATGAGCTTGAGCTTGGAGTTATGCAAGGCATAATAATCAGGTGTAGATGCATATAATTTAATGTGAGAATTGTTGTAGGTTTTCCATGTTTTTTATAGAATTTTGGTGTTTTTATAGGTCAAGGAAAGAAGATAAAGTGTGTTTCTATATGCTTGGTAGCCTTATGTGGTGGAATAGGCTTGGTACCCTAGTATGTTGAGTAGATTGAGACTAAAGTGAAGAACATTGGTAGTTTTGGAGCTTGAAAATAAGATTTATAACATGATATTAATGTGGTGAGATCAATATAAGAAGGATTTAAGTGATTTTTGTATCCAAGTTTGACTTGCAGTCTTAGACCTAGTGTGCATAATGACCTAGTGAGGTCCAAGTGAAGTGTCAAAGTAAGTTTTCAAGGTGGAAGATCCCATGTAATAATAAAATTATTTTTGATAAGGTGTGTCAAATGTGTTGAAAAATATTTAGTTTATGATAATAAAGAGAAAGTAAGTCAATACATTGGAAATTATTCTATGCATGCAAATTGGAGGTTTCCAAACCCAAGAAGAAGTTTTTGATGCTCATTGGCACATCAGTTTACATGGTGACCAAAGACTTTTGGGAGAGGTGGAACATAGACCTTAAAATTATTTCCTAGTATTTTTAGTGGTTTTAGGTACATATCTTTGTGAATATTCATTAAGAATGTAAACTGGTCAAAACACTCTATAAACCCTTATAGTGGGGCGATTGGAAATAAGTTTATAGAAAGGAACCAAAATGGATTGGTTGACTAATTTTTAATATTATATGATGTACAGGAATCCTTGAGGTGTCTCTAGGTGGTAGTGGTGTGTTAGGGTAGTGAGCAAAAGGTACACAAACATGTTTATTTCTAAAGATTTTGGTACCACATATAAGGTTGACTAAGTCAACACATGAAATCTATTATAGGTAAAAGCTAGAGAATTATTATAAAAATCCATGAAGTAATTAGGTTATGATTTATACTATATTCCAATCATTTTTATTATCCAATTTTGATATTCACTATATGCCAAATGATGAAAATAATGAGTAATAACTAGGTAGAGTGACTATAAATTTAGGGAAGTCTTTTAGGACAATAGGGAAGAGTCCAATGGTTTGGGTTATTTGTTTAATAATTATGAAAAATTTTACCTTGATTGGTTAATGTTGATGATGCTAATACAAAAGCTTGAAGGTGCTTTCAAAGTGACTTATCTGTGTAATGAAGACTTTTTGATAGTGCACTAAGGAATCTGTCTATTAGACCAATGAATGACGATAGAACAAGTGAAATATATAATTTATAGGGATATAGAGATCACATATAATATATTAATGTGGATTGTATTCTATGAAAGTGTTATTTCAAGTGATATATAAATACATCTACATGACTATACTATTGGAAGCTATAGGCAGTCTAAGTGGTAATTTTGAAGGACTGAGTTGGAAGATGTTTATGTAGATTTAAATAAATAATTGATTATTAAGATATTATAAAAGTAAAATGTTGATGTGAAGGTATTATAATTTATTATTTTATTCTAATAAAGTATGGAGATTCAAAATACTTTACTATAATTTGACTATGTTTTACCATAATTGAGTGAGATCATGACAAAGGTGATTTGGATACTTGGAGCATGTTTAGTGAAGTTAAATGGATTTGGTGATGTTTTTTAGGTCATTTAATACCTATCCATACATTTTTATTTAGTATGTTTTATCAATTTTTTTTATACTTCATTTATTTAAGATAGTGTTTTACGTGTATGAAGGCCTAATTGGCGAGTAGGCTAAAAGGCTTGTTCTAATATATGAAATGAAGTTCTAGGTGGAATGAACATAAAGAGAGATTTTAATGTGACTATTAAAGTTGTATTTGAAGTTTTTGAATTATTTTTAGAGGATGAAGGTGTTTATTTGTGTCTAAGTGGTAATGTGTAGGTTTGAAGGCCTAATTATTTTAGGTCTCATTGAGGCCTAATGAAGGATTTGAGTCTTAAGGACTATGTTAAACCTATGGAGTGGAGTGTCTCATCCATGTAAAATGTGTGAATACCTATTCCAAGTGTGATAAAATTGTCTAAAACATATTATCTAACCAAGATGGGTTAGAGGAAGGATGTGATATAAGTATAAGGCCTAATTGGACTACTTATGCTAGTTGAGTGTCGAGCCAAGAAAAGGAGAGAATATTCTAAAGAAAAGGTATAGGTAATTAAGGACCATGATAGGGTAAATACTATTATTCATGAATATCTAATCATGATGATGCAGTTGGACACATAGGTCATTGCACTTAATGAACTTAGAGAGGTATAATGAGTGAGTAAGACCTAGAGGCTGTTTGAGAGAAATTGAGGGGTAAAGAGTGATATCGAGAGGATTCCATCATCAAGTATGTTTAACATCAGATCAAAGGTTGAGATTAGATCAAGGTATATGAGTGGGTTCTTGGTTTCATAGGGGGTCAGTTCTTACTTGCAAGGTGAATCTTGAAAAAATCTAGTTGTGTGGGTGCTTAACTAGATAGGGGTTATAGATCCTTGTGGGATTGGTGTCTCAATAAATTTGGATCTTATTGTTACATTAATATATTCAATCTTGAAATTTTCATTAGGTTTTATCCCCCATGAGGGTTTCCCATATAGATTATGTGTTCATGTGATATATGTTCTTGTTCATGTTTTAGATGCATGTGCTTTCATGATTATGTTTATAGATGAAGTTGATATATGATGGAATGGTTTTGTAATTGAATGTACATTTTTGTCTACTAATTCATCTCCCCCCAACCATTAGCTACTTCTAACAAAGTGTACATCTGATACTAGATGGTACAAGTAAGCAATGGAAATAAGGAAACATAATTATCTTTGTTAGAGGAAAGAAATATAACAAAGATGAATAAAATTTGAAGCATGATGAATAAATAGTAGAGAAATAATATCCAAGGATAAAAAAATAGAAAACCAAGAAGAAGAATACAATAGTTCATTTTAGCATAGCTCAAATCTTTTCTTTACATGGGAGTACGATGCAAGGCATCATTTGACACTCTAAGAAGTCAATGTATTTAAGTGTGTTTTGTTATAATTTTTGTTTATTTTGGTGTTATGATTCAATAGGGACCCAAGGAGGGTGATGTAGTCAATATGTGTTTATGTGTTTGATGTTCTTTGGCTTGGGAGAGTTTCTTACCAAAACTCCAATTTAAAAATTTGAATAACTGTGAACTATCCTAGATTGATAATATATCTTTTGTGTCATATAAATGATGTTTTTTAGTTTTTAAAGGTATTAAGTGTCTTAAGATATTCCTAAGAATGGTCACAATGTGAATTAAATGGAATTTCACTAGGCAATTAGTTTGTAACTACCTTCATAGAAGTAAATAATAGGGAAATAGGAAGGAAAGCAAGTAAAAAAGGAAATAGTATGGTATTTAGGAGTTAGGGTGGGTAAAATATTTTTAAAATGAGTTAGTTAGAAGGTATGATAAATTAGATGTATGGAGGAGAATGCGTAATAAGTGAAAAAATGAATAGCTCTATATTTGTCCATGGTGATAGTGTTGACAATGTTAGAGAAGAAATCAATGAAAGACAACATATTTGATACATATAAATTTGTGTCTTTGTGTTTTTATCATTTTTTTAATGTATTTAACATGTTGGAAACCTTAAATCCATTATCACAGTATTCTTTAACTTGGAATTACAAATAATTATATGTTGTAGGACTGTGATAGGATCTCTATGTAAGTATTATGAAATTTATGAAACTAATGAGGAAATAATCTTCTAAATTAAAGTGTTTTGGTTATCTATGTGATCTTAAAGAGTATATTAATCTTAGTATATTCAGCCTTTGAGTGCCCTACCCACATAAGTTAGTCAAGAAACATGTGTGTGTGTGTGTGTGTGTGTGTGTGTGTGTGTGTGTGTGTGTGTGTGTGTGTGTGTGTGTGTGTGTGTGTGTGTGTGTGTGTGTGTGTGTGTGTGTGTGTGTGTGTGTGTGTGTGTGTGTGTGTGTGTGTGTGTGTGTGTGTGTGTGTGTGATATTTAATAATTAATTATATAGATTATATTTTAGCATAAATATATACTATAAGGATAACAAGGTGAAAGAGTCTCTTGGAAGAGTGTTTTGAAACACCATTAAGCAAATGTGTACTTAAAACCCTATATTAGCATGCTATAGGTAGACTATATTCATAGAGTCCTTTAGAATGATAGATAAAGTGAGTTTTTAAGTGAATCAAATGAAGTTAGATATTTAAGAAATTGATCATATATATTAGAGACCTTAATGATCTTTTGGAAAGGTCTAATAATAATAAATATTCATTAAAGTCAAATTTGAATCCTCTTGGGCCTATGTAGAATAGGGAAACCCTAGTTTAGGTTTTAAAATTATAAATTAGAATATAAAGAGTTTACACCAATGAAAATTGGTGAAATTTGGTCATATGAAATATTAAACTATGTATCAAAGTATTTAGGTCATTTTGGGATAGTGATAAACTGTACAGAGTGGTACTTGTAGATTGACACATAAAAGAGTCTTAGAGACTTAATTAGACAAGAACAAGGGTATATAAAGTTGATATCCTTAAATTTTTTAGTAATAAAATGTTGTGAGAATCTGAAGGAAGATAGAAGGTGTTTAAAACAAGGCTCATATTTCAATGAATCTTAGTGTATTGTTTAAACTTTAGAAACTTCCATGAAAAAAAGCTATTAAGAGGGTAGTTTGATGAAGAGTTTGAGGAGTCTAAAAGAAATTTTAATTTGTAATAGATTTTGAGTAGAGTTTAAATAGTTTTTTTAATCCTAAGATAAGTTATCCATGTTAAATAATTGTCTATATGAGATCTAGATCAAGAATTGAGGTTATGTGGGTCTTGAGAAACTTATAACCTACTGAAGTTAGTGAGGGATGTCATGAAAGGGAAATAGAAGATGAATGAATGAGGTGATTGGATGAGTGAGATATGTATGGAGGTCTTAATTCAAATATAAATAACTCAAATAAACTTTGTGAATAGAAAAATGAAAGATAATGATACAAAGCCTAATGAGGGAACTGATAAATAAGAGGATATTGAGAAGTTTGGTTACATGAATTGATGGTTAAAGGTATTAGAGTTGTAGAAGGAGAATATGAATGATGTTCCCCCTGTATCATTTGTTATTATAGAAACAAGTTAATTGGGATGAGGAGAAATAAAGTCCTCAAAAAAAATATACATGTTTGATTTAGTTTTCATTTTGAATTTCTAATTAATTCATGAAAGAGTGTTGAAGTGTGAGTGAAAGTTGAGAGTGTAGTAAGTAGACATGAATCTAGTAAGGCTTGATAAAGAGAGATAGAGTTGTTGGAATATCAAGAGTGAGCTCAAGAAGATTTTGAGGAGAGAAAGATGAGTCCTATGCAAAGGACAAGAAAGTGAGGTTAACCAAGGTGATGTCACAGAGTGAGAGAGACCCAAATAAAGTCATGAGAGGCAAGTAGAGGAGGCTTGGAAAAAATAAATAGGTCTAGGAGAGACCAACAGGTTGAGATAAAGGTAAGATTAAGGTATAAAAATAAAAGAGAAAATAGGGCATGGCTGAGATGAGTTACCATAAAGAAAGGAAGGTGCAAGGAGACACCAAGAAGAAAGAGATGGAAAAAGAAATGAAAAAGGTAAGGTAGTAGTTGGATGAGTTAATGATCATAATAGATAAAATGAGGGGAAAAGATAATCCATACTATGGATGGGTCATGAATAAGAAGACAATCATTTGGTTAATAAAGCTACAAATGAAGAAGAGAAAGAGGAAAGTTGTGAGAGAAGAAAGAGAAAATAAAAGGTTAATTTTTTATCAACTCAAGAAAGAGATGAAAAGAATTGTGATGAAAATCATAGTGTGTAAGAGTGAGAAACATAGTGAGTAAGAGGATGAAGGTGAATAGTGCTTGGATAAGTATGAGGTAATCTTGAATGAGGAAAAAAAAGTTAGTTGCAACCAACAAGATGATGGAAAATATGAAGGGAAAGAGGTAGATTAATTTTAAGGAATCATTGAAGGCTTGTAAAAATAATATAGAATGAACATATAGTCTAAATATCCATTTGTAATGAGAGTACCAAATAGTTAGAGGCAAAAATAACAATACTAGAACATACCTTGAATAGTGAAATGATGGAGAATGAAGAGAAGTTATAGGTTGTAGAAATTGAGAACCTCATTAAGGAGGAAAAAACATAAATAATAAGCATTTTTTGTAGCAATTAATAATTTATAAGACAAATAGACATGTGGAAGTCTGTAAATTAGAGAGATAATAACTATGCAAGATGTTTGCATTATTTTTCCTAGAGGTACAAAGAAGATAGAATTAGATGAAGAAAGTACAGACATACCAATAGTGTTTTATGGATTATAATATTAATATGACATAGGAAAATTTTAAAGTATAAGTGTACATCATATACTGGTTGGTACAAACAAGCAATGGAAGCAAGGAAGAAGAATTATCCTTGATAGAGGAAACTAAGAGAGAAAATATGAAGAGAAATTAAATCATGATGGAACAATAACTAAAAAACCAATAATAAGAGTACATCATTCCATTTGAGTAGAGATTAAATATTTTCTTACCATGGGAGTATGATGCAGGGCATCATTTGGAGCTTTGAGAAGTCAGTGTATTTAAGTGTGTGTGTGTGTGTGTGTTTTTTATAATTTTGTTTTAGTTTGGTGTTATAAGTACTATAAGGACATAAGGAGGGTTTTATATTCATTATGTGTTTTGTATTGGATTTTCTTTGGTTTGGAAGAGTTTCCCACCAAAACTTCAATTTGAAAATTTGAATAACTGTGAGCTAGCCTAGATTGATAATAGATGTTATGTGCCATATAAATGATGGGTTTTTTGTTTTACAAGGTCTTAAGTATCTTAAGAGAGTACTAAAGGTGGTCAAAATGTGAATGAAATTCAAATTCACTAATCAAGTAGTTTGGAACTACCTTCATACAAGTAACTAACAGGGAAATAGGAAGGAAAGCAAGTAACAAAAAGAAAATAGTAGAGGATTTAGGAGTTAATGTAGGTATAATATTTGTACAAGGAGTAAATTATAAAGTATAAGGAAGCATATCTATGAATTAAAATGAGTAATAAGTGAAAAAAATGAAGAAATTTGTATTCGATCCATATTGACAACATTGACAATGCAAGAGAAGAAATCAATGAAAGACACCATATTTGAAACATATAATTTTTTATCTTTGTGTTGTTCTAATTTTTTTAATATATTTAATATTTTTTAAAAACTTAAAAAATATTTTGTAACTTGTAATTGTAAAGAATTGTCTTACAAGACTGTGATAGGAGTTTTAAGTAGATATTATAATATCTATGAAACTAATGAGGAAATAATATTCTAAAGTAAAGTGTAGTGAGTATCTATGTGATCTTCAAGAGAATATTCATCTGATTAATTTGTCTTTCATGTATATAAATTGTGTTTGTTTCCAATAAAGAACCAGGGTTCAAGTTACTAGTCTATGAGAGCCCTGTCCAGATAAGTCAGTTAAGAAACATGTGTGTGTGATTTAATAATGGAGTATATATAGTTTATTATGGTATGAAGATATATTATAAGGATAACCTAGTGAAAGAGACTCTTGTAAGAGTGTTTCAAAACCACAAATAAGCAAATGCGTACTTAAAACCCTATATTAGGTTGTTATAGGTAGACTATGTTAAAAAAGTCCTTTAGTACCATAGATTAAAGTGAATTTGGAAGTGATTCAAAGGAAGTTTGAGATTTAAGAAGTTGATGAAATATAGGACAGACCTTCATGAGCTTTTAAAAGGGTCTAATAACAATAAATATTCATTAAAGTCAAATTTGAACCTTCTTGGGTATGTAGACAATAGAGAAACTGTACTTTAGGGTTTAAAATGAAAAAGTGGAGTATCAAGAGTTTACAATAGTGAAACTTGATTAAATTTTTCCAAATGAAATATTAAAATATTTATCAAAGTATTTAGGTGGTTCTAGGATAGTATAAACCTATACAGAGTGATACTTGTAGACTAAGACAAGAAAGAGTCCTAGAGACCTAATTAGACAAGAACAAGGGTCTAGAAAGGTGATCTCCTTAGAGTGTTAAGTCATGATTTTTTTTGAGAATATGAAGGAAGATATATACTGTTTAAAACAAGGTTTATATTTTAAGGAACCTTAATGGATTGTTCAAACTTTGGAAATTTCCATAAAAAAGGCTACTAGGAGGGTATTTTGATAGAGGGTTTGAGAAGTTTAGAAAAAAATTAAATTTAAAATAGAGTTTGAGTAGATATGAATTTTTTTAATTAATACTAAGATAGGTTATCCATTTTTAATAATTGTCTATATGATATCTAGATCAATAATTGAGGTGATTTTGGTCTTGAGAAACTTGTAACCTAGTGAAGTTAGTGAGGTATTACATGAAAGGGAGATATAAGATTAATGGAATAAGGTGAATGGATGATTGAGAGGAATATGTATGGTCTAAATGTAGATATAAATAACTCAAATAAAATTTGTGAATAGAATCATGACAAATAATGATATAAAACCTAGTGAGGGAATTGATAAACAAGAGGAGATTGAGAAGTTTGGTTGCATGAGTTGATGGTCAAAATTATTAGAGTTATAAAAGTAGAAGATGAATGATGTTCTCTTTTAATCATATTTAATCATTATGTAGTTATCTATAATTCTTCAAATATTTTTATGTGTCAATCATGCTTATTATCATAAACTATTTATTTCATAATCAATATCAAATTTTTATTAATGGATACAAATTTTCCATTCTATTGAGGATAGTACTTTTAGGAATGACAATAAAGAATTGAATAACATCCAAAATTACACTAAATAATCATTGGATATAAACTAAGGACCATTATCAAATATTATTTCATAATAAACACTAAATCTTGAGAAAATTTGATTATCAATAAATGAAATAACTTGAGTTGTAAAAAAAATTCAAAGTTATGGATTTAGGATATTTAGTGAAATGTTTTGTAGTGGTTAATATGTACCTATGGCCAACTGAAGAAGGTGGGTGAATACTTAAAATTAAATCAAAACCACACTTAATAAGAGGTTTTTTTTACTAATAATAGGTCTCATGGGCATAAAAATTAATTTATCCCTACCTATAAAAAGATGACATAGAATACCTAATCGAAATAACTTGTATTAATATTTAAATAATGTAATTAAATAACATTCCCACATAAATTTGTAATCAATATTTTTTGTTGTGTAATATTCACCACATTTTCATTCCCAAAATCCCCTAAGAACCTTTTAAGTTTGATCATGAGTTAAATAACATAATAAAAAAGCATCCATGTTCCTATAAAATAGAAAATTGTCTAACAAAATGAACTTTACAACTTGAAATCTAATTTTTTTAATTTGTCTTCTATTTAAAATTTCAAGACAAGATTTATTTTTAAATTAATAAATTAACTCATGGTACCAATCATCTTTTGGAAAAAATTCCTACTCATACATTTCAATACCAACATTAAAATGTTTTGAAAAATCAATAAATCTCATTATTTTGAGATGAGGATTATCATGACTAGTATCTTAAATTGAAATATATTAAAAAATTATGATATAGGTCACTTTTATTTATAAATTTTTAGTTAAATTATTCCATTTAATTATTTTTGAAGTTTCAAATTCAAGATCAAACTCTTGAATTTAAAAAATCTGCTTTGCTAACCTTCCTTGAATTGTTGGTTGATTTAAAAGATAAGAAAAAGACATATTTGAATGAGAAATAAATTTATTTCCAATTAAAATATTTATAAATTTAGTTATAGATGAGACTAATGAAATAATACATTTTTTAATCAAAGGAAACCTTTTTTAACATCTTTCAAGACTTGACTCCTATAGCCAATATGTATTTCTTCATCATTAGCATCATGATGAGTAATAAAAACAAGTATAGATTTTTCAATGACATTTACATATATAATAAATTACTTATTTGAATTTGGTTGATAAAGTATAATATCATTTTTAATTTCATCTTTAAGGCTATTAAATTTTGAATTTGAACTTACATTGAATATTTAAATCTGATTTTTCTTCAAAAAATCTATAAGGGATTAGATTGATTAATAAAATTTAAAATAAATTTATGAAAAAAATTAATTTTACCATAAATAAAACCTAATACCATACTAATATTTAGGAATTCATAAATAATTGATAGTTTTTATGCATTCAGGATCAATTAATATTCCATTGTAGAGATGATATGACCTATTAATTTCCCTTTGATGACTCCAAAAACTAACTTCTTGGGATTAATTGGGATACCATATTTTCTAAATCTATAGAAAATATCACATATATGATTGATATGATTTCTTATCTTTTTATAATCTATGGTAGTATCGTTATGGTAGACTTGAATAATAATGTTAATTAATTCATCAAAGGCTACATTCATATCCCTATGAAAAGTGACACCTACATTCATTAAACCAAAAGACATTATGTTAAAAACAAACATTTATCTTGACATATTAAATTTGATTTTATATTTATATTCTAGATTAAAAAAAATATGATTATAACTAGAAAATACATCAAGAAGAGACATCATTTTAGACCTTGTAACATACTATAAAATTTGACCTATACTAGGTAAAGGAAATTTATCTTTAATACTTATTCTATTTAAACATCTAAAGTCTACACAAATGGATATTACCATTATTATTTATAAGATGAAATAAGTTATAAAACCAATATAAGAATAATTTAAGGAAAATGACACCCCCATCTAACTTCTTACCAAACTCCTTATTGATGGTGTCTTCCAACAAGGGACGTATTCTTATAACTTTTTTCTATCATGTTTTGTATTAGGTTTAAGAGGTATGTCATGTTTAATAATTTATGTATCATAAATTATTAAATATTTTTATGACCAAGAAAAAATATCTATAATTTAATTATATAATTTAATAAAATGTACTTTTTCCTCGACAATAAATTGTAATCCTAAATACACATATTTAGGATCCTCCTTAATGCCAAGATTAATAAGAATAGTCTCAACTATGATTTTGTTAGATGGAACTTTGATACATGAAATTTTAATCTATTTTTTTGGTGTGAACATATATTATAAACTAATGAATAAAACATTCAATCTATTAGTGCCTAACTATAAGTAATCACCATAATCTATCACATACTTGTCTTGATCGCAATCATTACCTTTTAAGAATGAATCAATAACTTCATTATAGTAAAAAACCATGCCAATTATCATTAAGATATGTCACTTTAGGACTAAAAATATCATTAAAAAATAGTCTAAAGTTGGCTTACTATCATTTAAAATGGGATTAAAAGTAAAAACAACAATTTTATTAGCACGAGAATTAAATTTTCTAAGTATTTTGATATACTAAATTATTCAGAGATCTCAAAAAGTGACCAAAATTTATAAGTATATCAAAAGAGTCAAGTCTAATTTATTTTATATTTTTTTTTATAAATTTTCTAATAATCAATTCAGAATCTCCAAATACCTATAAATGCTCAATATTCAACTTTATTGTCTTTTCAATAATTAAATACATTGCTTTGAGTTTAGCTATGTTATTAGTGTTTTATATTAATAGTTTACAAGCATATAAAAAACTAACAATAGGAGAAATCCAATAAATTCCAACACCACTAGCATGATGCAAATAAACTCCATAAAAATACAAAGACCAGATGATTTCTCTAGAAATAGTCCTTATTTTATGGTGATCAGGTTCATTTAATGTTAGCAACTCATAAATTCCAATTACAATTTCAACTTAAGTAAAAAAAATTTGTAGGTATTCTATTGGAGTACTATTTCATTAACTTTATACATAAATTCAATCTCATTACCAATAGAAACCCTAGTTGTATCCTTACCTATGAAAGCACTAATTTCCTTTGACCAATATCTACCTAATAACATAACATAGTTAATTGGGTTATATAAGACTTTCAAAATTGAATTGCACTTGATTATCTTGTCCTAAATTATTATAACAATAATACCATGAACTTACTGTAACTCTTAGTTTTGTGACAATCAAAACTAATAAGTTTCATGTTATCAATTTCATAATATATTACTATTTGATTGATAATATATTTAATCATGATATTACTATAAACACTTGTATAAAGGATACAATTATGAATGACTTTAAAGTCAATTTTAACAAAAGTATAAAACATGGTAATGTAATCAGTTGAAGGATTTTTGTATTGATAAAACATAGAAATAGGTCCATTAATACTAGATTCTTCTTGAAATCCTACTACATTCTTGGTTTTGGATATTTTATAGCATCATTAAATCTATCAAGCTATCTAGGTAAACCAATAGTTTGTAATAAATAAAAAAATACTTTAATCATACCCAAATAATCAATAATATTATAAGCACCAACATCATGATGATAAATATAAGTATATTTTTTTGGCTTATAATGAGGATATTGCATATTATTGAATCCACTAGAGAAAAAGGTAGGTTATTGATAGTTTGCAACATAATATTTTGTAACAGTAATATTATGCACAATTTTACCTTTGTCTTGCATTTAATGCTTTAAAGAATATGTTTAATTATTAACTTGTTTAGATTTACTTTTTGGGAAGAATTGTAATCACTTTTCCTTGTTTGAATAGAATTGATTTTATCTGAGGATTTGTTAGTATCACACAGTTTATATTATTATCCAAGTCAATGGAAATATATCCTTCCTATGAATAAATATTTTAAAATTTTGAACAAATATACATGAATTAGGGTCATGATATAATTCAAAAACATAAAAATAATGAAATTTATATTAATTTTTACCTTTCTAAGGATTATAAGTTTTTCTTGATGGAGAAAGTTTCATTTAATTATCACTTGATGGTGGCTAACTTATTATCAATATTATGGATGGTTTTTAAAATTTATGCATTATCATAAGTCAAACCAATAGAAGCTTTGTCTTTAAATCCAATATATTTTAACTTATTTTAATAGTATATAAATAAATTAATAGTGGCATAATATTGTTCTAAGTCCTTATATTTTAAAGGCATTTTTTATTTGGAAAATAATTCCCTAAAAAAATATAATCTAGATAATTTTTTTGATGGTCTAATGTGATTAGGAATTTTCTGATGCAACTTAGTAAATCTAGTAATGAAATAATAATTTTTTTTACTTATATCAATAAAAATATTTAAAATTTCATTAAACATATCTAAATTTTTTTTAGGCTTGACAAAAAAAGATTTAACCAATATTCTATATCTTTCCAAGTATCAATCACCTTAGCATGAAAACCAATAAAGGTTTGATATGCTTTACCTTATAAAGTTTATGAAAATAGTACAAGAGAAATGTTTTCATTAATAATGCCAGAAGTAGTGTAAATCAACCTACAAGCATGTAGATGATGTTCCAAACACTCACTAGGATTTCTTGAAATTTTTGGGGCATTAATTCATTTAAAGGTAACTTACTAGGACAAATATTAATATTAATTGAATTTTCATAAAATCAAGGATTTATATCTTGTTGATCATTATTAGTTATTTCAACTTTTTCCCTATTATTTTTTAGACTAAGAGTAAGGTATGTAACTCTATCATATATTTATTTATCCATTGGAATATTTAATAGGATCTACTACTTGAATAGGTTGCGTTGATACTACACATCTATTAGGATCAATAGGAAAAATAAAATAGTTGAAAGGAAAGGTCTAAAAAATAAAATGAGTGATAGGTTATGTATTAGAAATCAAAGTTTCGTTTATTTCTTGTAGAATGTGATGATTTTTTCTTGAATATGAAATTGATTTTGATGGTTGAAGGTAGCATATGAATAAATTTTAAATATTTATTCATATTATTCCTTAGCTATAATCTCAATAATGTGGTGTAAATTATAAGGTCAGATGGCTAAAATTAGCATACCAATCAATTTCAAATATGACTTCATCTTTTTCCTTGGCTATAACCTCAAGAATGCAGTGTAAAACATAAGGTTTATTATATAAACCAATACAAACAAGATTATAATTAATATATACTTGATCGTCAATAATATTAAATTTAGGTTGGATGATAGGAGGGGAACCACTAATGCTCATGGTCAAAAGGACTAAAAGAAATAAATAATAAAAAAGAGAATAAAATTATTATTTTTGAAACAACTTCTTAGTGGAGTAACCAAATTTTTTAATGGAAAAAAATGTCACATCAATGAATCAACCCTTTCACCTATTGTGAAGGTCAATATGGATTCAAACCAATCTAATCATAGGGGATTTATGGGGTAAATTTTTATCCTAAAATATGCGTATGAGTTTTAAATAGTTTTGATAATATTTTAGTAAAATAAAAAATAAATTGTCATTAGATTTTAGAAACTAAATAATTCTTTCAATGTAAAATTAAAATTACATCTAAAAGATTTAATCTAGCCTATCTAGAAAAGTAAATTATATGAAAAATATAATCTCTTGAAGTAATTATCTATGATATATTTAATAATTCATATATTTATTATCATTGACAATACCACAAAAACTAAAATAAATAAAAATAAACGTAACACATAAAACCTAAAGATAAATGAAATCATAAACTAAATAAAGAGATAGAAATAAAAACCAACATAAACACTTAAATAACATGTATTATATTGATGCATCATTTAAAATTTTAAGTAATACATAAATTAAATAGACAACTTAATAAAAATTAAAATAATAGCAAGATAAAAAATGCAACAAAAACTAAAGTGTCAATAATACATATAAAACTAATTAAGATCTAAACAAGATAATTATAAAGTAATAAAAAAGGATAATTTAATCACTAACTAATCAAATAAAATAAATATAATTAACAATAACTAAATCATAAATATTTGTTGGCCCAAGGGGGAATGGTGCAAACTTGAAAAGATTACATGGCGACCAAAATATTTAATAAAAATATTTTATTGTATTCATTTTCAATAGTTGTATAATGATAGTGAAAGTGTATAAATATTTCATGGGAAGTTATAACTATATTAAAGGTTTTAACTAACCCAAATATCAAAAAAATAATTAATCTAAGAAAATAAACTAAGTAAATAAACTAACACATAACAAAACCTTGGATCAAATATCCAACAAAGCCCCCCTTGATCCAAATGGGTATTAGAAGAAGATCTAGAGAAATGAATTTGAAGTCATAAATGAGTATATATACTAAATTTGTTAGATATAACACATTACATCATGGTACTAATCAAACTATGGCTAATGAGCATGATCATGGCCTGATCATCCCCTTTCACCATCATACCCTATTATAGTAGAATCTGATCAAATCCTATCCAACCTCATCAACCCACATAAGGTCCCACACAAGAACCCACATAAGTGATCCTCTAATACTCTATATGGTACATCTCTCAGATCTCTAATAATTACCAACATCACACACATGCCTTTGCTCAACACTCAAAATGCTAACAAATCTAATGCTGACTCATACAACCATTGATGATTGATTGAAGGCCATTATACAATTTTTTCTCCCCTATCATTCAAGAGGTGAGAAGTTTTACAACATACAAATAAATTCAAACTACTCTATCTCCTCCTAAACAATCATAGCAACACATTGAAAGAAAATCAAAACTGAAAGCAAAGTACACAAACCAAAATTATCCCAATAGTGAACCCATACTCTAAGCAAATACTGAATTGGAGAAATAAAATTATCCTCCAACCTTCATGGATCATCTAACCTCTAGTTTTTACTTGGGACTTGTAATGAATAATATTATTCTTGAGAGCACAAGGATGAAATGATATTATCATAATTTTGATTTCAAAGATGTCAGATTCAATTGAAAATTCACCTTTATACATTAGTTTCATTATATTAGTTGAAATAATCATATAAGGACACTTAAAATTACATAATTGACTATTTCATTATGTTTTGAACATTTAAATACCTATGAAAATGCCTGGTTATATTACCACTTTTAGATAAATTGGTGATTTGTTAAAAATTTGGCTCAAAAGGTCACCAATACACCCTTATATCACCGATTTGATCAAAATACAAAGTCAAAAGGAATTTTTACCAAGATTTAATTAGGTTTTGAACCTTTGATCTCTATGCAAGTAAGTGACCAACTAAATTAATGTGACCAACTCTGCATCAACTAACTTTCTAAATCAAAGGTAAAATATGATAAATAGTTTTGATTTTGCCAAATGTAAAGAAGTTACTTGGATGGTAATTTATCAAATGGATTCACTTTGAAATTTAAAAAAATATGAATTAATGTTGATTTCTATGGGGTGGAGCCCACACTCTATGATCAAGGAAAAAAATAAATAACAAAATACTTATTTGATTTTAGGTTATGAATTTTTATTTTTTTTTAAAACTTCAACGCTCCTTACATCAGAGCTTTAGCCATCGTATAAGTATCTTCTCTATAGATGTTGTATAGTTTTGTTAAGAATTAAAATTAATTTATCTTTATAATTCATGACAAAGACATATTTGATTTATTTTATTCTCTACTTCTTTGCTATGTTATACATATCTATATGTTGTATTGTCGTAGGAAGTCATCCATTCACCTAGAATATTTTCATTCCACCTTTCAGATCTTTCCTAGATGTAGATGCTATCACATATTTTAAGAAAGAAGCTTTAAAAAAAATATGCTAACCAATTTATTGAATATTTTATAATGATTATCAAGAAATAAAATAATCTTTTAAAAAAAAATATCATACAATTGTGTGTGCTACTACCCTATAAAATCTAGGAATTGCATTTAAAAAAAAATGATGTACTTGCTTCCATACAGGGTTTTGACATGGACTACATTGGAATAATATACCTTCTAAGGTTATCCTTCAATTCTCAATTATGAACTAGTGCTCTGATACCACTATTGGCCAAGGGGACAATGGTGTAAACTTGAAGAAATTACATGATGAGTAAAATATTTAATAAAAATATTTTATTGTATTCATTCAAGACAGTTTTATAATGACAGTGAAAGCATATAAATATTTAATGAGAAGATATAACTATCTTATAGGTTTCAAGTAACCCAAATAACAAAAAAGTAATTAATCTAAGAAAATAAACTAAGTAAACTAACACATAACAAAACCTTGGATCAAATATCCAACAATATGAATTTAAAAATGAAAGTAATATATAATTATTCTAAAGACCTATTTAAAATAGGGAATAATTTTCAATAAAGAATAATATAAATGAACTAAGAATTTTAAATAACTTTATCTAAGAATAAAATAAAATTTTAAACTAAATAAATAAGAAAATAAGTGAGAGTTTGAAAAGAATCATCATATGGAGTATGAAAAAGATAAACTTTATTGAGAAACTAATAGAATAAGTCTAATTGTAACCATACTATTCAAATTAAAATCAATATATAATTGGTATATTTATAATTGATAGACTAACAATCTATCACAAAATGCAAAATATTCATCATTATTTAGGTAAATTACGTAAATTTATTCACATAGGAATTCATATCTACAATCATTAATGACATTAATACTTGATAATTTTCAAATAATTAGTTGTGAATAAATAAATAAAACTTGGATATACATATGTTTTTGATAAAGTAAGGTGGAAAACCAAGGGATGAACCCTATACAGTCAAAAAAGACAAAAAGGCAAACAAACAAAAAATGCCTTTAGAGAGATGACGGCACAGCCGAGAACAATAGACAGAAACAAAACACAAACCATGGGAAGACTAGAGTCAGAGAGGTCTCCCCTTACATAACTATTGATTTGATAAGATCATTGAGTTTCTCATTCTCTGTGTTGTCAGCATACCCAGTATTACCCACCACTTCCAGCATAGACATGTTCAGCATAATTGTATTACGAAGCCCTTTGGCGTAGACCTTCTCCAGCTTATGAATGTGGTCCTTCAGGGCCCCAATTCCAATTTTAAAATCATTCTCATTCTCAGTGCCCTCACCAGCTTCCTCAATGTACATTTTCCCCTTATTGTCAGTAGTTCCCATAGTGTCAGCACCCTACTCCTCAGTAGCCTTTACAAAATGCCCTGGAATGATGACATTGTCTACTCCCATGCTTGAAAATGTTTTCCCCTTGATGTTCATGATGAGACCCACACACCTCAACCTCATGATACAATTAATTATTAATGATTACCAAGACAGTACTAAGGTTATCAAGTTCTAAGATCCCTGATGGCTCTCTCCACGTGGACCACCTCTGAAAACTAGCCTTGTCATCAATACACCTCATTCCTGACAAGTCATCTCCTTTTGAATGATCTCCCTAATGTTTAAGGGAATATGAACACCTTGTCGCCACACCCTCCAACCTGAAAATTGCTGCCTAAGGTTGGCACAAGCATCAACGACCCTGTTGCCTTCTCTGTAGGTATGGGAAATCTCAACTTTGGAAAACTTTTGTAAAATAAATTGGATATCAGTAATTATGTCTTTTAGCTTGATTCCCACATTTGTTTGGTCAATCTAAAATTGTATATACATATGTTATTCAAGTAGATTACTTCACTTTTAAAAAAAACATTGTTTGGTCTATCTACAAATGATTGTTTGATCTTCAAGTTGTTTACACATAATAAAAGAGCTGATTTTTTTTAAAAACTTGAAGATATCTTAATACCTTTATGTTTATGCTCTTGTTGTGTGTCTTCAATCTCATTATAAAGAAAAACTCCTAGAGATAGTTATGTTTTAAGTTAAAACTAATTTTTGTTATTTCTAGTTATAAATTTAATTGAAATGTGAAATTCAACTAACTTATAATTAATTTACTTTATAAGTTATAAAGTTTATAACTTAAATTTATATTTATAACTTATAAATAAATCCATAGATTAAATTGAATATTATAGATCAATTTATAATATTTGATGAGTAGGGACCCTTTAACTTGTTTAAACATCACTTAAGTAATTTTATAACTATACATATAAATAATCAATAAATACTAATCTAAATTTTCTTTTAACATATTAACACTATAAAAAAATAGTAAGTACAACTATGCTAACTATGGCAGAGCAAAGTGGAGGTAATGGTAATATTTTGAATGGGTCAAGTGGGTAGGAAGTTATAGGGGAGTTTTAAGAAGGAAAATATGATGATGATCTATAAAAAGATCATCACAAAATGAAAGAAACACTTATGAAGTGGGGAATAGTATGATTAGGAAGGGTTGTCAACCAATTTTGGAATAAAAAATGCTTAACACTCAAAGGATTACATTAGGATTAGAAATGATTGGGGAAAGGTACCCCCACAATTGGGGTTATTATTGATTGTGTTCCCATATTTGTCATTGATTTAGTTATGCTTGAGAGGATATAATGGTTCATATCTTTACAAACTTGATCTTTTGTGATTTAATTTCAAATCCTTTTTCTTGGAATGAAAGGTTTATTAAGGTGTTTAGTCATGTCTCTGATACTTAGGAAGGCCTCTCCTTAATAATTTTGGGATTATGGGAAGCTTTTAAAGACAACACAACTAGAGCTATTTGTTTTGACATGATGCATCATTAGGGAGGAATGGTTCCCATATGAAGTGTTGGCCTTAGGTACCTTGGTTTTGTAAGTAACATTGGTCTTGGTGTTTTTGGATCTCTCCTTTTCATCACAAAAACTATGTTTGGATGAAAATTTCATCCAAAAATGGATTAAATTCTATTTTCAAGGTTTTTCATTGTTCAAAATCCCTTGTGGGGAGTATAATGATCTTGAGTAAGGTTATATTTTTATATGGTAGTAGGTTCTCTTTCCTATTAAGGATCATTTTTGGAGATGTTCTCTAATAAGGCAAATCTCATCTCTGGTATATCCAATTTATTAGAGTGATATGTTTTGATTTGGAGGGTTATGTTTTAATGTTGGTCTTAAAATGGGATAAGTAGTTCCCAGATGGTTTATCAATGGGCTTCATGCCCTGATTAGATCCTTTCTTAGAGGTCTTTTATTCAACCTATAAGTTTTATGCCATGAATGCTAAATGAGTGAAAGTAGGAAGTAGTTTCATTTTGATCTTCCATTTGGCATTCAAGAATGTTTTGGAAGGAAGATCAACATCCACAGGTTTAATTTAATTAGACCAAAGATGTGGTAGATGGCATTGATGGAACCTAAACTGTAATTTTTTGGAGCTTTTGTTCTGGTGGCCTAGTGGCTAGTTTGACTAGAACTTGGATTATTTGGTTTTAGGAAATGCAAAGAAGGGATAATTGTTGGCTTGTTTTTCAAGGTGGTTACCTTTCTAAATTTCAAATTTTTAGTTTGACCACGTTTTTTGGGTATGCCTTGCTGAATTTATGGTTCATTTTTTCTCAAAATATTTTAGCCATTGGGTGATGTGGCACCACATTAGACAAGCCAATGTGGCTCATTTAGGGAGTCATTCATTGCCTTATTCTAAGATGAAGGTATGTACTAAACCCTTGTGGTTAGCAAGGCCCCTATGCTTTGTTTTTTCATTCCTCTATTAAAATAATATCCCAAAATGGATCTAGTAAGGTTTCCTCTATGGTTGTTTTTCTTAGAGAAATGGACCTCCAATTGTGTCCAAGCTTGTCCCTAATCTAGTCAAAATGACATGTTGGTCATTTGTAACCTTGCTATCTCTTCTATGCCCTTTGATACCTAGACCTTTATATTCTTCTATCCAAGCTAATTTTTGTCCCATTTAAAATTGACTTCATGTTACACAAATAAAACTTAGTGGTTACTATGCATTTTAGAGATCTGGGCCTTATGCTTCTTCAGCTCAAGATGGATGTTAAACCATCTCAAAACCAATAAGGTCCTATTGATAGTTTTTATGGTTTTTTTTTATGATGATTTTTTTGAGGGTTATGTCCTTAGAGACTTTGACTAGGGGAACCTGAATGTCTTTCTCGATACCTATGCTTCCAATTTTTTTTGCCCAAGATGGTTCTCAGTACTAGTAAATGTGGTATTTGGTTTTACTCTAATGGTTATTGATATAAATAAAATTGGTGATCTAATTTGGCTCTAAATAGGATACCTAGACCTCCTTTTGTGTCCATGTTAGTTCTCAATCTAGTCAAAATTATCTTGTCAGTTCCCTAGGGATCTTGAAGGCATCTTGAGATGTGGGTCTCATTAAAGCCTAGGCTGATTTCCAATCTAGCCAAAACTAACTAGTTATCACACCAGTGAAATGAAATAATTTATCTTCCTCTGTTGGTTCTTGGTCCATTCAAAATTAGTTGTTTTTTCATTAGGATGAGTTCTAGTTTTAATCTTGGCTAGTTGTTTCTAGACAGGAGCAGACCCAGTTCTCTTATGGGGAATTTTATTATGAAACTTGTTGTTTAGCTTGGTCAGTTATTTCCCAGAGGGAGACCCAAACCTCTTGATGTGTCTAGGATTGTATCCACACCAATCAAATGTGTTTTTTACCTTAATCTAAATGTATTAAAACTATAATCCATATAATTGGAATTTATCCAAAAATTTCATATGATCAAATGGAAATCATAAAAACCATCAAATACTAAATGAATATATTGATTTCACTATTTAAAATAAAATTAATCAAATGAAAATAAAAAAACCATATCATTTAAGTCAAGTACTATCAAAACTACAACTATCTAAATATGTTAAAAACTAAAAGGTATCCAAGAACAACACTATAACCAGTATCTCACCAAATATGATTAATTAGGTCAATAAAACATATCATAGAACACTTAATTAGATTCATTACTATAAATAAGAGGGGCTCCCTTATCAGTTTGATATTCTATGTTTTCCATTTTATTGCACTAAAAAAACCAACTTTTGGATAATGAAAACCATGTACATGGTTTTAATATCATAATATTTACACAAAACCCTAATTTCAAAAATAACCTATGTTTAAATTCAAAAATTATCACATCTTAAATAATAATAATAAATCAAATACAACTAAAAATTTTCAACCAATTGTATGAATAGAATATTACAATATTTCAACATAATCAACTACCAAGTGGTTACAAATTTTGAAATAAACTTCAAAAAAATTAATTCTTTTACAAGCCTAATAGTCTCTCAAAATTCAAATACAAACAACACGATCAACTATTATGATTGATTTTATAAAAATTTCCATATAACTCCATGTATATAATTATTCTAAAACAACATAATAAAACCTTAACATTATGCGTATATCTTACCAAAATGCATATAAACATAGAATCATCAAAATTATATTATGACTAAAAAAATTCTATGTAAGTATCCATAGAATATCCTCTGAAAACTCAATAAACCCTCAATTTAAACTTCAAGAAATTAATAATGCATCTCATATATGTGTTCATCAAATAATTTCAAAACAATATTCATGCACAAGTTTAATTAAGAGATAACATCATATATCTAGAAAATTATGTCCATAAAATATTATCTTAATACAACCCAGAACACCAAAATGCATCAAAATATCATCTTGAAACTCAAAATAATTTCCTTATGCCAAGTTGACTAACCAATATTTTTACTTTCTACCAAATTCTCATTCAACTAAATGGTTGTAAAAGCATCACAAAACCGTAAGGTCCTTGCTCATTTCTATCAAATGTATACAAACTTAAAATACCTGAATATACCAAATCACCCAAAATAATCAATAGTATTCCATTTTATATAAACTTGTGCTAAAACATTTTCAACATCTATGCCATGTCGATCAATTAAAACAAAACTTTTATATATTCAAGACTCAAAACCAATACAAAGACATACAATCATGTTATATCTATATGAATCTCATGCAGTAGGGTTTCAACAAAACTGAGGTTCCAAAAATTTAAATTTTCAAATCTACAAACATTAGACCCAATATATTCTTGTATAAAGGACTACAAGGTTTGAATTGAAAAATTACACATATATGTATAAATTACCTAGAATATGTTACATTCATTATTGGAAGAATAATAAATATTTATGAATTATATGACATGAAAAACATAAAATAGATTCAGCAACTTGTTATTCAAAAATGATTATTCTTGATATTGCTTCTCTAAACTGAAATATCAAAATAACTCAAAACCCATGGCTACATGAATATTTTAAATGTTTGTAGTTTATAACAAACTTTCTGGAGAATCAAACATAAAATAAAATGCATACATGTAATAAAATACAAATAATGATATTATTTATCAATAAGTATACCACAACAAACATGTATGGATAAAACTATTTGTAGATTGACCATAAGAATATATGCATATATGAAACTATCTACAATCAATTCTATCTCAAAACTATTTCTCAAAAATTTCATGCACTTTTAATGTATCTTAACAAATTTAAAATTATACAAGAAAAATATTTCTATTGCACTATCAAATGCCAAAACACAACTTTTAATGATTGAAAATGTACTCAAGGAGAACAAATAATCAACAAAAAACCATCTTTATACCTAGCACCAATGTGTGCACAAGTGAAATGATTTTAGATGAACTAAATCCATTCATTTTACTTTGAAACTGAACTTATAGTCTCCCTTGCACTTCTATCTTGGCATAAATTTATTATAAATGCAAACAATGAAGGATTTATGGCATGGAAATTACCAAGATAACCAATTAATGTAGTTAATGTGACATTTCCACCAAACTAGTGGAAGAAAGTCTCTACCCAAAATTGCTTTCCAAATCAAACACTAAAATAACTACTAAGTGCTTAAAACTCTAATAAAACACTTTACTAACTTTTCTACCATTAATAAATCAAAATGAGGTGAAGAAAGCTTATCAAAAGCCAATGATATCATGTACACTAAAAAATCCCACCACCTTTTTGCATTAAATTCAAACAACTCCAAAAAAAATCTTGATGGTTCAAAACTTAGTTAAATTATGTACCTTGATATATTAGAACATATCAATGTCAAAGAAACCAAGGTAACCTTTCTAAAAGAAAAAATGACCACCATCACATTACCAATGTAAAACTACAATCCTCACAAATTTGTAAAGTGATAAAGGAGAGATAGTTATAATACCAAATCAAGCATTAATAGTGGAACAACTTCCTTATAACAAGTCATATGATTTACAAACATTAAACTATTATGTTATATTTATATGCCATATAGTGTCACAACAAATGATAGTAATGCTTATAAAAGAGATTTAGATAACAACTAAACTTCGATGGGAAAAAACCACCATTACAATTTTTGAATATAGAGAATGTCTTTGTGACAATTTCATCAAGTTTATGCTATGTATAATTATCAAATAATGTCAAGAGTATTAAAACCAATAAACACAACACAATTTCATATTTAAGCTTATGTAGAGCAAATAATTGTTAAGTGAATGCAAATAAGATGGTCCCTACCAAAGGTTATAAATATCATGACTTAAGCCATCATATGACAAAATACGATCATTCAAATATTTTTTCAAAAAAGACAAAAAAAGGAAGTGTAATAAAATTTTATATAACACCTTCTTACTTCTCCATCCACCATAGTGGAGCCGATATCCTAGCTTCATTACTATGCCTCACATAAATATTTGTATTCTATCCATGCTCTTTCTTTATCTAGATAATTTATAATACTGTTCATTTTTTTAGATTATATATGTTAATTACACTATGGCATGCCTTTGGTTGTAGGTAAAATTCAAACAACAAGTTAAAATAAAGATCAAGCAAAGACAATGTATGTTATACACACCAAAGTATGAATTTTATCTCCTTTTAATAAGTAAATTAATTTTCATGCATTATTAGATTGGGGGGGTGTAGATACCCATTTTGGTATATGTATAATTTCATAGTGTGTTTTTCATTTCTTTTATTGTATAGATATTTTGACAAAGATTTATGAATCTAGTGGTGAAATATCACATTCACCTCTTCGATTCCATGTTATTTTATAATTTTACCTAATATTTTATAGATTTATGATGTCTAGTATGCTTTTATAGAGTATGATTTAGGATTCCCTGCCTATCTCTTGATATTTTTCATGCTTATAACCCCTGGACACTAATGGATGGCTTAGGACGCAAGTGTTGATGCTAGTGTTCAGAGTCAATGGTAGTTTCCATGCTTAATTTTTTTTATCATTTTTCATGTTTCTAAGCTTGTGACCATTTTTGAAGATCTATATGTTTTTTCTATTGTCATGTTTTGCACACCACTAGTAATAATTCAAAATCAGAAAGGTTACCTATATGTACAAAGTTATGGTATAGTTTATATAACCAAGTAAGCTTTTGAATTAGCATTTAATTTCTATTATTTAAAAGTTATTGAGTTGCATCATATATTAAATTGATAGAACTAAAAGTTTTAGGTATTCAAAAACTAATTTGCACTTGTATTACTTTTACTAAAGGTTAAAATAGGAGAAAATCATATAGTTTCATGATCACCATTACACCTGCATACTTAGAAGAGATATCTAAATTAAATTCTAAGGAACTCTTAGGAGTATATGGATATGTAGGCATCACTTAGCAACAACATGGTTACTAGGGTTAACATGATTCAAGTGATAACCCATTTTTATTTAGTCATAATAAGTCATAGGCAAAGGATATTTTTTATTATTGACTACATTTCACATGTAGTTTGATTTGTTCTGAAGGAAAAAATAGAGTTATAAGTAACATCCCAATTTCAAGATAAGTTTGGATTAGTTTCAACACATATTCAATGTTGGACACCTTCATTGGTATTATGACACTTATGTTGATAGTAGTGTCCATGAGGTAATGGGAGTGTCCATGTGGTAATAATAGTAAAAACATAAAATGAACATAACATATGGCTTTTCCATAGTCCTGAGATGAATCTAGATCATATTTTTAGTTTATAATAAAACACTAAACAAGATATGTTTTATTTACCCCTTGGTTTTATAATATCTACTTTATTTATTACAATACTTGAATAGGTTAAATTTCTAAATTAATTACCTACATTCTTCAAAATCTAAATATTACATTCTTACATTGAAATATTTTATTTACATAGTGTGTTTATGTAATAGACCCATTTTGTATAAAATAGAGGCATCATCATGTCCACCCAAAGGTAAGTATGTCTATCACTAATGACTTTCCTTTACTTAGTATATTATATATTACTTTCTTATTTCTATTGTGAATGTAATTTTTTATCCTAGCTTATTATCCTCCTTATACTAAATCAGCTGGTATAGTTATAGGGTCGCTTAAGCTTTCCATTTATCACCTTAAGTTGCATAGACCACCCATTAGTTGATCATTTCAATACATCATCTTATCATTAATTTACTAATTTTAGTTATCCTGGATTACATTAACCTTGTTTTTCACTTCCTTGTATGTGTTATCCTTATTATATCCTTCATACATCCCTTTAAAATCATTGATACAATCATTAATATATATTGATCCTAGTGAGTGTTATACCCCATGGGATAGGCTTAGGATTTAGAACCCTTTCCTCTTGAAATTTGAGTGTATATTACCATTTTTTAGGTCTATGTTTAAAATAGGTCCTTATAGACTCATCCAAATGTATGTAAGCTCTATTTGTATGATCTTATCCATTCCCTAGTCTATTAAGAGAAAGAGGATAGTAATAGGTAATCCTAACCTATGCATGCATTATGGTAAACTTGACATAAATCCTATCCCACCCTTATTTATATTGTCTTCACATTTCTATTTATTTTCATTACTTATTTACACTTTGGATTAAACATCATATTACATTATAGTGAACCCAAAATAAATCCCATCCCAGTATTTGGATTATACTCACAATTCTAAAGCTTGATTCTTATATATTTCAATTTAAAAAATAACTCTTTCCAAGTCTTTATTTATGGTTCTTAGCTTTTTCATCATTATAAAATGATTTCCCCACTTAGGGTATTTTTAATGAGCCTCAACTCATTTAAATTTTATATGGGTTTCTCCTTTATCCATCACACATACACCCTTGAATACAAATCCTTAGGTTGTGACTTTCACCATTCCCAAACTCAATCTATACCATACCACATGGTAGATCCAAAAAAACCTTGAAGGTAATTCTAAAACCATGACAACCATAATAACTATATGCCCTACATTAATTTTAATAAATTCAAACATGGAATTCATAAATTCATCAATAAATCCACATCAATAGATGGAACATTATAATGGAGTTCATATTAAACTCGCGCAATTATAGGATCGCTCTTGTACATCATTACCATAGTTCTAATAACACAAACATTACAAAACATATAAAAACATGCACAATAAAGTCTCTATAAATGTATTCACATCATCTATGTGGGTCTCCATAACTAACCATTTCAAATTACATGGGAATTCTAATTAAATAGGCAAGGTAGGTTATTTATTGAAACAAATTATAGTTACATGAATAACCTATAAAATAGGAATTTATATTATTAATGTGCACTCAACAAATACATGAACAAAATATAATAGAATATCCAAAAATTTAAAAAAATGACACATAAATCAAGCTTATATGACTTACTCCAACACCCTCCCTTAAGTACATAATAGGGATTGAGAAAAGAGAAATCAAAGAGATGGAGTTCGTCCTAAAAATTAGGCTTGATTAGGTACTCATTTACAAATCACAGTGAAATATAAAGTGTCCTTATGGTAACCAATCCATCTTACTCAAATAAATGGATGTTGAATCACTATAACCACCAACTTAAATAGGAATCGATACTCTACATGAGGCTAAATTTGTAAAAAAACATTTATCACAAAACACTGGGAAAAGAGTAACCAAGGATGTATCACCATAAGATACCCAAAAAATAATAACAATAGTTAATGTCAAGAGAGAAAAACATATTGTTTAAGGCATCGAAAGATATAAAAAGTTTCAATACTCAAACATAATGTTGAAAAAGTGCTCTAGGTGGAATAGAGGCCATCAAATATAAATGTATTTGTTAGACTCAAAGGCCATAAAGGAACTCAATCTACATGAGTGGTCTAGACCACTATTTGATAAAAAAAACATTTAACACTAGAATTCACCAAAATATCTCTTATAAAAGAGACTATCATATTTGTTGATAGTGAAAAAACATTTCACCAACTAAATTTTATATACTAATACAAGATGCAATACACCAAGGGTTAGTAAGGAACACAAAAACCAAATAAGGAAGATTTGCACCATACCCCCCATATTTTTGATTGAGTGGAGTGATGAAAAAATGGTCTATATGAGTGGACTAAATCCACTAATTTAATGCTAACATGATGACACTATATTCAATAGAATAGATACTATTTAGAAAGAGATCAAGATCCATAAAAAATATAAAGGAGACAATCAACTATAAAAAAAGTGTCAAAGATACAGATCAAATATCTCTCAAGAAGATGACCCTTGTGGTGATTGGGAAAGTCAAAAAATTGAAAGAGTGAAAAGGTGCCTTTAATAAAGCACTCGATTTCATGAAAGTAGATAAGGATGAATCATCAAACCCCTAATGGAACTTTACAACTTAGTGTGAGTAAAAAATATCCCATACACAAAAAACACAAGATACCGTAGGAAATTTGAGAATGTTGTCAATCTATACAATATGACATAAATAAAAAGAGAGTTACTTGTAAAAAAATGGATTAATGTGCTGGAAACATAAGTGACAAAAAAATGTACTCAGTAATGTAGGATGTTGAACTCTATAAAAAATGTGTTTGTGAGTACAATAAGTGGTAAAAAAATATAATGCACACTCAAAATGGGATGTCAAACTCCACCAAAAATATGATCATGTATAAATCATATAAAAAAATGAAGTGTTATTTTATAGGGGTTCTCACCAGCTATGAGATTGGACCTCACCCTCCATATTCAATAACCAATATGGAAGGTATGTGTCAAAACAATAATGTAATTCCCCTCTTTTAAAGGATTATTTTACAAGTAATTTCAAGGATTTTTAAAATTTCATATCCCCCCTTATAATAAATTCCCACAATAATAAGGTCCTCCGTTTTAGAAAATAATTTTACCACCACTTTAATAATCACCCCACTAGTAAAAAATTAGGTAGTGGGGTGTGGCAGAGGTTCATCCCCTTGACCACCTATTAGGGTACTATATTAATAAAATGATACCAATCAAACATATCAAGCCCAATAATAATACATATGGATAATTTTAGTTTTAAGGCTCTAATTTAGGTTTATATTAGTTGTAAGGCTCACTTTGAGTCATAGAATTCCAACACTGAGTTGGTCGATCAAATTGTAGGATCTAGAGTTCAATGAGAAGCTAACATGAAGAGTAGGTATTGTGTCAAATAGAATTTTTTAAAGAGCCATAAAAGGAGTGAAATAAAATTGGGGAAGATCTACAAGGTCAATTGAGAATTAAACTCCCTAATTCAATGAAATAGGAGTCTAATCGAGTTGATGGTCAAGAAAGATGTGAGGCAAGGAGTCAAGGATATTCTTAATAAGGGCAAGGAAAACTAATTCCACCTTATCATGGATATAACCAACCATAACCTACTATCCCTACATATTATTAACATGCATCCTCACAATTGTAATCTAAATTGAAGGTTGGTTTAGAGGATATGCTCAACCATTTATTGAACAAATGTATATAAATCCTTAAATATAAAAGTCAAATACAAAGTCTACCATTGATATAGGAGGATTAGGGATGGGTGAATGAGGAAACAAAGATCATTTTTTCTCTAGGATCTAAGGTCAATGAGGTTGGAAATAAGCATTGGAGGTTGATGCAATAAACCTATCTTGATGAAGTGAGTAATGACCCAATCCATAGTTAAACAATCCATAAAGGTACTAAACATAGAGTTATGAGGAGATAATTATTAGTTATAAATAAATAATACAACCTTATCATGGATGAAATATGAGATGCAAGCATGAGTTGAGTTGAAGGGAAATTGCATCAATTTTTAATAAATTATATTAGAATATGTGGGCTCAGTGTGATGAGATTGATTGTGCTGCTTGATAAGGCATTACATATTTGAATAAAGTAATTGGTATTTATCTATCTACCTTAGATGGTTGACACTAGTGCTCATGGATTTTTGTGAAGTGGGTTGACTTACAAAAAATACTAAAAGGCCAAAGAAAATATCAAATCCTGAAAAATATTAAACTAGAGCCTAATGCATAAACAATACAATGCCAAATTGAATGCAAAGTGAATCCAGTAACATGACATCCACACATGAGTTTCTAATACTAGGTATGATCTAAATTTTTGACTAAGTAAAAACTATATGAAGTGAACTTGGATACCATGATGGAGTTCATATTGAACTCATTCAACTATAAGATCACTCCTACACATCATTATCATAGTTCTAATAACATAAATACTACAGAATATAGAAGAATACACATAATAATGTATCTATAAATGTATTAACAAAATCCATGTGGATCTCCATAACTAACCAAGTAAAAATACATGGGAGCGCCTATTAAATAAGCAAGGTAGGTTATTTCTTGCAACAAATTATTATTGCATGAATAACCTATAGAATAGGATTATCTACTATTAATGTGCACTCAATAAATACAAAAATAAAATAAAATATCATCTCCAAAAATTAAAAAAATGACTCCCAAATCAAGCTTACACACTTTTCTCCAATGTATTACATCATGTTCCACTTATTAAAACCAATTTTCACAATGCTCTACCTATACCAATAACAAGAATACCAAGTATTAACATAATACAAATCAATATGGCTGAAAATTATTTTATTATTGAGCTAATTTATCCCAATAAAATTATCAAAAATATTGATGATAACACCATTTACACTCCAAAAAAAATGGGAGTCTTGGTCTTATCAATCCATCTACTACAGTGTCTAGGGAAACCAATAATGGTTCTCCCCTCAACACTAATGTTTGTAATCTTCCCCATGATAGTAATCCTTCTACCAATAATCCTAAAATTTATAATAAAATTCCTCCTCTTGATATCTCCAAATTTCTTACAAAAGTGGTTCAATAGATGGACCTCATGCAAGCTTCTAGTAATAGTCAAATCCATCAAACATATAACCACATCTTATATTTTTATAATCAAACTCCATAAGTCATCATGAGTCAGCAAAGTCAAAATTATGTTCATCCTTTTTTTAGAGATTCCAATATAAATATTATACCCTAACCTATAATATGAAATAAACTACTTAAATATCTCTAAAATAAACCTCTAGGTCCCTTCAATATGTTTCTAAATATTGGAAGCATTTCTCCAACCATCATATATGAAAATAATATTGAATCCACCTTACATATTAAAGCATTTAAAAAAATTTAAAAAGAAATAGATTATAACCAATACCTTTGAAAATACCAAGCTTATAACCAAAACCTTTATTGGAGATGTATTATAATGGTATAACCAACTTCCTATTCATTTCATTATGAAACTAGAAGACTTAATCAATGTCATATTTAGAGCATTATAACATAATAGACTTTCAAGAATAACCTTAGAAACATCATTCACACTAATAAATCACCTAATTAATATGCCCATGATTTCATCAAGTGATGGAAACCTTTGGCATATAAATAAGATCATAACATGAGTGACAAAATATCTTCAACCTCTTTGTTACCACTCTATAATCCCCTATTCAATACAAAGTTTGAACATTTTCCCCTAATAATTTATAAGAAGGATCCATTAAATAAGAAATACAATACTTCCTTATGAGTGAATTTAAACCATTTCAAAATGCTATTAAGGAATATTTATGAATATCAACCAATACAATCATCACTAATACATCTCACAAAAGCTACCCAAAAAATCTCATGTGGGAATTCCTATTCTAAAAAATTCAAACCTTTATCACCCTCCCTTGATTTTCCAAGGAATCAAGGAAAATATAACACATTATTGATGCATGTTTTTTACATTTCCAATCCTCCCCCACCATAGTAAAATCCTAATAAATTTTTTAGGTGGCATGAAACAATAGGCCATTCTCATAAAGGTTTTATTTTACCTTATTTTTAGATGCAAACTTCAACCATGAATCCAACACCATATAATGATATAACAATTATATAAAATATTATAATGACCAATAACATCAATATCAAACTTTAAAACCAAATAAAAATCAACTTGAACATCTTCCAAATTCCCAAGTAGCTAATAATGTTGTTGAAACCAATATTAGCCCTTACACTTGAAATAATGATGAAAACTTAATTCAATTAAATAACTTAAAAAATTTAGTAACATTCATCACTCCTAAACATATTAGTTAAAATTATATTTATGATACCCATTTAAATTCCTAATCCAAAGTGATTAATAGATTATCCTAATTCTCAAGCTGATAGGACTATTCAAATCTCTCCTACATGTCCTAGTTTAATTTTAACCAACTGTATCATCCTCCCTAATAGACTTCATCACAATTATATCACACTAGACTATACCATATTGGCTAATACCATACAAAACATATTTAAAATCACCTCCTAAATATTCCAATATTATCCTAGCTCCTAAAATTCCTCATGTAAGATAGATCTACACATAAATTAACAACAAAGGCAATCCAAACATCGATATTGAGTTTTCTATCAATCATAATCCTACATCACCTTAATATACATTGTATGTTAGAGAATATTGTCATTCCCATGCACATTTCACTTCATATCTCAGGACATATTATGTTTTACACCCTTTTATTTATTTATACTTTTTGTCATTTTACAATGCCCATCCCTCCATTTAATTACCCTTTAGATCATCCTATGATGCCTGCTTTTCGTCTAAATTTCACAATAATAAATGAATCTATCTTGAAGAAATTTTCAAAGAGCCATCCATGTGTTATGCTTGTTAGTTTTATTTTTTGCACATAATATGTAGTTAGATTCTATCATAACATGCTAACACTTTCTTGTAGGTTTTTTTATAACACTTATTATGTTGCACCTTAGTTTTAACCTATTGGTATTTTAGTTTTTGAGTTGCATTGATGCAAAGCTTAGATAAACAAATGCATTCTTAGGTCCTACTTTGATCATAACCCAATTTTTCTCACTGACTCTTATCATTTCTCTCTTACCTTGTATTTATCCTTATTTATTTTATTATTCATTACTCTTTACATCAGGTTTCCACATAAGATTTTTATTTAAAAAAATTATTAATTAAACTTAACCTCTTTGTAGTATTGTCCTGAACCTACTCACACTCTTACCTCTTATAAGTTATACACCTATATCAATCCTCAAGCCTAAATGCACTCAATTCATCTTAGAAGATCCATTAAAACATCCACACACCATATATGGAATCTCATCAGTATCAACTCACCTTAATGATCTACTTATTCACTAGTTCCTTTAATACACCTATTGTTCAAATAATATTAGTCCTCCTTGTATCCTTCCAAACCTATAAACCTCCTTCTCCATAACATTACACACCTGATCATAGAAAAATAAACACATATCTAAGTATCCAGTTGAATCTTCCTACTTCACTTGAAATTTCATGATTCAAATTTTTAGGTACACCCACTTTATAAAGAGAACACACTTATACTGAGAGGAGGGTGAATTAGTATAATCTAATATTTTAATTTTTCAAACATAACAACCACAAAAATAGAAATCACACAAAATCTAACAATTAAGCAACACAAGATCTATATAGAAACCCTTTCTGGGAATAGAAACACAATATAAAATTATCTTACAAAATTTATGGGCACTGGCCTAATGGAGATACCAATCCTCACTATACAAATATTTTGTAGGCACAAACCTACTAAAGACACTAATTCCCACCGATGAGCACCAACGTAGTAAGAGACACCAATATCTTTAATATGAGGCACTAACATCTCCAATATGACACACCAACCTCTTCAATATGAGGCAACAACCTCTAACTCATCAAAGTATTATCTTCTTAAGAATAAATCTCCTTCAACATTTGCCATGAGGGATATTCTAATATTTTATTCTCCTCAAATATTCTAGAGTTTGTATGATGTATCTTATATTCTCCACACATATCCTCAACCACACTTCTTATCTTCCTTTTATATCTCTCTTACAATATGGAGAGGGATGCAACTCTTTGAAGGGAGGAAACACTTCATAATAGATGAATTAATTTCCAAGGGAGGCATCCTTCTTTAAATACATGTATTTTATTAAATCTTAATTTATGTATTTAAAGACTCATTAATCACAATTTTTTTACTCTTTCACTTGCCCTTTTTAATTGTTTCACTCTATTTAGGAATTGTTTCCCTTTTTTAATAATTCATTTCCTAATCATTGCACCTTTTTTTTGACTTCATCTCTGCCCTTAATCATACGTGTTACTTCTTTAACTTGGGAGATTAAAATGATATAAATATATATCTTTGTGTTAACTTTGGTGGCAAAGGATGTTGACCAAGATCATGATATTAATTTAAATTTATCTTCCATATTGGATTCTAATAAATGGAGGTCGACTAGTATACATTTAAATCTTGAATGTAGAGATTAAGACTGATTTAAGTTGATATTTGGATGATGATTGGTGTCCTATAGAATTTGTACTATTGAATTCATACTCCTTCTACATCAATGAAAATAATATTTCCAACAATCTCATTCATACACCTTTAAAAATAATGACAATATTACCAATAATCTCCCCCTTTGTCATTGATCGTAACCCTATAAAGAAATAATTTATGAATGCAATAAGAACTTAGTTTTCCCCCCTTGTTGTGATTATCCCCCTTATTTTGGTTTTCCCCTTTTTTTAATTCTCCCCCTTTGACATAAATGGAAAAGGTATGTTTATTATACTTCCATCCACAAATAAATCATGGGAAACATCCATGTCATCTTTTTCAACATCACCAAAACATAATGACAGTATTTATTCTCTTGCCTATATTTTAACATAAATAATTATTATTAACTCATTTCCTCTCCTAGAATTTAATCAAATTTTAGATCTTTGACGTCATCTACCTCTATCTATATTATCTCTAGATACTTAAATGATAACTCCTCTTCTCCACTCTTCACACTTAAAGTCTCATTACTTAGAGATTCTTGAACCAGAGTGTGTGTACTCAAAGATTCATTATTTTTAACAATCCTAGGAAATCATTAATTTGGTTAATAAATGGTAGAAAGGAATCATAATCTGTAAACACCTAATTTAAATCATCTTGAAAACCTTCCCAAGGAGTGATTTTGAAAGCCTCTCGTGAGCCAAACACAATTATAACAAATGGCTTGGTAATATGTTATCATATAATATTAGAGGTAATGAATATCCATCTCCTTAAATAAACTTCTTTCTATATTCATATACAAGAGTACAGGAATGCAACCTTTTATCATATAAGATCTGATCATTTTAAATATTTCACAAGATTAGTCGATCAAACAATTCATCATGTATTTTAACCACATCCTACAAAAGTGTTTATTCAATAGAAATCCATATATCATCAAATTTTTCATGTTCATATCTCAAAAAATCAACTTTTTCTTTATCATCTTTCTCATTCTTCTCTCCAACCATATCTTTTCTCTCTAATATTTATTGAGACTTCATCATTTACTATGTGTTTTCACTAGAGTTAAAAGATAATGTAATGATTAACTACCCCTATATTCATACTTATTATTATGAGCTTAGTGATACCTCTTATGCATGAAATGTAGTTTTCACAAACATAAGTCTCTCCTTTTCTTGATCCTACTTATTTTTCCTTACTTTTGAAGTTTCTACTTCCTTTTTACCCATGTCTTCCACTTTCTTATTTTGCCTAGGAAGTTTCATGAAATCACTTATACAGAAGCATGTTGTATGTAATAGTTGTTTCATTTATAACATAAGAGATTGTAATATACTAAAGGAGAAAATGAATTATAGTTCTTATTTACAAACCCATAAGGAATTCTATTTTTGTTCCAACCAAAATGTCTTACGTGTGTCTTATAGTCTATTACTTTATGACCAAAGTGATTACATCGAAAGCAATAACCATATAAATAATGTTGGAATTTGGTCATGTGTGTCTACCTTGGAGGAAAGAATTTTTTGAATTTGTCCTCGTTATATTTTGGAGGAGTGATTTTTTTGTAAGGGACTTGATTCTCTTTTTTCTTTTTGATAGGAATTTTGAACACATATGCATAGATTTTTGTCTTTTCCTCATTTTCCTTGTTTGGTGGCTCTTTATGATCTTATTTGTTGGCCATATGGATTTATTTATACCTTAGAATAGTATTTATAAATGGTAACCTCTGAAAATTTATGATATCATCTAACATCTTGGTACTCTTCTCAAATTTGAGGCTTTTATTCAACTTGGTGGTTATTTTCTCTAGTTCCTTCCTCAAGGAAACAATTTTGGATTCTAGAGTCTCGCAATTTTCTTCCTTTTTGTTTAATTGGATTCTCACCTCGTATTCAATATTTTTTAATTTTTGAAGTTGAATATTGAGGTTTATGATCATCTTTTTTGATTCCTCAAGACTTTGTGACATATGTACCTTAGATTCATAGTCCTCTTGAAGTTTTAAACTTTTGTTTCAGGTTCTTCTTCTTAATCTTATTTATTTCATTTAGAGAATAGATAAGCTCTTCAAAATATAGTTCCCCATTTATTTTGGCATTCTCTTCTTCTAAATCCTTCTCTTCTTTTTCTTTGTCTTCACTTTCTAAGTTATCACCTTTTGCTTCTATTGCCATGAATATAATACCTTCTCTATCATTATCAAAGAAACTCTCTTCCGATGAACTATTTTCCTCTTAAGAATAAAGTATTTTCTTGTGAATACTCTTATTTTTGTTAGATTTAATATTGGAATTCTCACTTGACTTAGGGTCTTTATTTTTCATTTTCTTTTCATATTTTAAGGCTACTTCTCACTTTGATGATTTATATTTTTCAGTTCTCATTTCACATGTTGTAGGAATGCCATGAAATTCATCCATTGTTAGAGTATCTAGATTTTTCATTTCTTAGATAGTAGAGAATTTGGCATAAAATCTCAAGGGAAGAGACCTTAATACTTTATGTATGATCATTTCATATTCAACCTTTTCTCTAAAACCTTAGATAGTGTTAATGATTTCATCCATGTTAAGTAGATAGGCCATAATGTTTTCTTCATCCTTCATCTTAAAACTCTCAAATAATATTCTGTGTTTGAATCTTATCTTTCTTCACCTTGTTGTCTCCCTAATATACGTTATTTATTTTATCCCAGATCTCTTTTAATGATTCAGAATGCATAACCTTGACAAACTCTTATTTTGATAGAGAACATAAAATTACATTCTTAGCTTTAGCATTATTTTCACTGGCATTCTTTCCAACATGTTTTGTCAGTGGAGATGATGGATTAGTATAACCATTTACTACTAATTTCCAAATATCAAATCCAAGAGGCATCAAATAGGTTCTCATCTTAATGTTATAGAAGGTATAGTTTGTTTCATCATATAATGGATCCATATTTGATGAAAATCCTTCTTGACCTATCACATGTACTCTTGAGATCTACCTTCTAGGGTTTAGACTAATTTTTAAGGAACCCACTCTAATAAAAATTAAAGAAAACACACTTGTACTAAGAGGGGGGGTCAATCAGTATAAGCTAATCTTTTAATTTTTCAAACTTAACAACCACAAAAATAGAAATCACACAAGATCTAAAAATTAAGCAATGCAATATTTATGTGGAAACCATTTATGAGAATGAAACCACAATATAAAATTCTCTTACAAAATTTGTAGGCATCAACCTACTAGAGACACCAATCCCCACTATAAAAATATTTTGTATGCACCAACCTAATGGAGACACCAATCCCCATCACTAAGAACTAACTTAGAAAAATAAACCAATCTCTTTAATATGAGGCACCAAAATCTCCAATATAAAGCACTAACCTCTTCAAAATGAGGTACCAACATTTTCAATATTAGGCATCAACCTCTAAATCAACAAATTCTTATCTTCTTGATAATAAATCTCCTTCAAAATATACCTTGAGTGATCTTATAATATTTTATTCTCGTCAAATATGTTGATGTTTATATGAGGTATCTTCTATTATCCACACACATCATCAACCACACTTCCTATCCTCCTTTTATATCTTCATACAAAATGGAGAGAGATGAAACTCTATCAATGAAGGTAACACTTCATAATGGATGCATTGCTTTCCAAGGGAGGCATCCTTATTTAAATACATGTCTTTCATTAAATATTAATATCTATATTCTTTAATCACTTCCTATTTTACTCTTCCTCTTGTCCTTTTAAATCATTTTACTCTATTTATAAATCACTTCACTTTTTTAACAATTCATTTTCCACTTGCTACACCTTTTTTTTTAAAACTTCATCACTACCCTTAATCATATGTGTTACTTCCTTAAATTAAGAAATTATAATGATATTAATATATATCATTGTCCTAAATTAGGTGGAAAAATAGGTTGACCAATATCATTATATTAATTTAAATTTATTTTCCATATTGAATGCCCATAAAGGGAGGTTGTCTAGTATACATTTAAATTTTGAATTTGGAGATTAAAACTAATTTAGGTTGGTATTTAGATGATAATTAATGGCCTTTGGCCTTTGTAAGATTTCATAAATACTTCTATTACATCAATTAAAATAATATTTCCAATAATATTGTTAATTTTCCTTTGATATCAATGATAATATTGCCAACACTTTTTTTATACTCCCCTTCACCAATTAGGTCTTTCCTAGGCCTATTCACATCTATAGGCTTAGAAACCATACTAAAATGTATAATACCAATTCAAAAATTTATAAATCCTCTTTTACAAATTAAATTACAATTAATTGGAAATTTTTAAGAATTATGCCTAGTTATAAATTGTATTATTTAAGTTTCCATATCTAAATCCTAGGTCTTGAAGAATATAGGCCTGTTAAAGGCTAAGGGATTACAAAATGGCCTAAAATGAAACTTATCCACTTTAAATGGAAACTTATGGTTGTATAGGGTCTAACCCACCTATTTAAATATTTTAAAATAGTTTTTAACTCTTAATAAATCACAATATGTTATTAGAGTGTAGACAAATGGATTTTTTGGCTTTAGTATGGGACTACAAGCCTGACAGCTTACTACAGAAGTTATTTTAAATTTAAACAAACTTAAAATGGTTATATGAATTATTTAATATTTTTTATAACTTAATTAAAATTACCCAATAGTATTTAGGAATCAAAAAACCTTCAAAAATATCTTTCGTACGTTTTTCAAAATTTTGTAGATCATCTATAAGATAGTGTTAAGTCTAAATGGAATCTTTGTCACCAAAATAGAATAAAATTTTCCAAAGTGTTATCCTTGTCAAAATGAATATTAATTAATTTTATGACTCATAACTCTAATATATAATTCAACAATAATCAAATAAAAATATTTCACACAAGAATTCCTAGCAGCTTGACTGAATAGGGGTAGAATTGCTTCATTTGGATTATGTACAATATAATGAAAGTGTGATTGATTATTAACTACGAATGGACTCTATGTATTTAAATGGATCACAAAAAATTAAAAAATACTTTAATATTTTATCAATAGCAAAAAATATTACATGTAACTCAAGGAAACTCTCTATTATTCTTCTTATTAACTCATTCTAAAATAAAGTTCTTGAATCATGAGTAAAGGAACTTGTAACAGCAATCATGTACATAACTGTTAAGGAAGACAAAGTTCCTTTGAAATATTTATCTCTTTTCTATATCCTTATATCCTCACCTCTATCTCCATATACCTATATCATTTTATGACCTTATACTAAACTTTCCTCACTTACATGCACAAAACATTCATATAAACCCCTAAAACATGCAATTAACTCTTTATTCTTGTCCACTCAACATATGGAGGTAGTTACCAAGATGTCATTCTTGGCTTGAATTTCTCTTGATCATCATGTTTACATTTAATTGTATTTATAAAACCTCCCTAATATCAATTATGATCCATTAAAAAATTTAAATATCATTAGACTTCCCTAAAGACTTCAAAACGATTCACATCACTAGTTTACAATTTTAGATTTTTAAATTTAGTATTTTGGTAGGAAAAAATCTATATGTAAAAATACATCATTAAAAAAAATTGTGACTTAAAAAATTCTCTTAATGACTTAAATATACCTAACACACATTATATATTTAAAACCAATCATTATTCACATTCTCTCCATATCATTCCATCATGATCCTACATTGTACTCCCAAGGTGGGAGAGATTTCAACTCTAGTTCAAAGTTAGCATGTCTTGTTTCTTTATCATTTTACAATTGATATTTTTATTGTCCTTGAATATCTTACCCTTGATATCCATTTTAACATTGGTGTTTCTCTCTAGCTATTATTTACATCTTTGCCTTTTTTACTTATCTAGCCTTCTTCCCTTGATGTGTCTTATTGTCCACTCTTATTCAACCTCAATGAAGTATAAAAACCTTTGAGATTATTTACATTAATTATCTATGGATTATTTTTTCCAATTCATTCTTTCAATTCCTTCATCTACAAAACTATCATGAAAATGATTTGTCCTCTAACTTTATACTTAGCTTACTTGCTTCTCTTTTTGATTGCCACATGGTCTAGTTCTCAATCTGGGTTTGCTCTTTCTTTGCTTCCTTATTGCATATTTGAGGTAATTTTTTTATTGAATCATACTTTGAATTATATTTTCCTCCTTAAAATATTTTTTTAGCTTAAAATGATTCTCTTTATGAGGTACAAGATTGTTTTTCACTATGTTTTGCTCTATCGTGATCTCTTGACAATCATCTTTGAGTTTGTCATTGCTTCTCACAATCTAATATTCACTATTAAATATTGAAGAAAAAAAATTTGGAGGATAATTTAGCTCTTCAATCATCCTCATTTATTCTCTTAATGAAAAATAATCCATCTCTTCACTTTTTTAATCATACTTATGTACTAGTTGTCCTCCATCTTCTTCATTTATCTCTTTACCTCTCATCTACCATTCACCACTAGTGGGAATTGATATAAACATTATATTATTAGTTAAAACATCCTATAATATCTACCTTTACATTATATTCTCTTGGATTTCATGATATGTCCCCATATCATGACCATTATCTTGATCTCTAGTCTTTTCTAAAAACAAAAAATTTGTTGTCATGCTTCCCTCATGATGTAATGAGAATTTTTATTGTAATTTATCCTCTTAAAGTGTAAAATTTTACCCCTCTCCTTTCTATATATTATCTTTTATTTCATTTCATGATTCATATTCACCTTTAGTCATCTCTTTCAATGCATAACTATTTAAAGCATTCCAAACAACTTGTTTAACTTTCATTTATATTATGTTATTCTTTTTCCAAGTCATTTTTAGGATTACCTTTGTCCTCTTAGGTTTTTATTAATCATGATTGTCTTGATGAATTGAATCATAAGGCTCTAAAAAGCTCCACTTCTCTCTTGTTTGTTTAACTATCTTCTTTTTTTCTCTTTTATTATGCATTATTGAGATGTTTTCTTCTAATCATCCTAAGGAACATTAATATTTTATTATTATTTAATTATTTTGGCAACCCACACTTGGTTTTTCATGACCCTAGGTTGATACAGGCTTCTTGCTTCAATCCTTTTTCTTGTATCATAAGTTGGTCCACATGTTAGTTTCTATATATCTATATCTTTTACCATATTCCTTATATGTTTATTTCATCAGGAAACTTATTATTTCCTTCTTCCTTTATTCTTGTCCTTAAATTTAGTTTGTATCTTAAATAATCTCTTGTTTTAGTTTTGCATTCACCTTTTTATCAGCTAGTTTCTTGAGCCATAATAGCACTATGTATCTATGATTGATTGGACATTCTTAGAGATCAACCTTGATGTTCTAGGGATCAACCTATAGGTAAGTGCACAAAGTTGGGGGAAAAAAAGTGGCCTACCTATGGATATGATTTTATTAATATTTCATAAATCTAAAATTTTGTAAATAATTTGAGATATATAAACTCCAAATTTGAAAATGGTGTAAGAACATGAAATGTAGAATTTTGAGTATAGTTTCCAAAACACTATTTTTAAAAAATAAAAGTCCATTATTCTTAGGTATATTTTTCCTAAAATCAAATTCCATCCCTTATTTCATAAATTTTGTCTTCTTTTTTCAATTTAGATCTTATGGTTTATATGGAAGTAAAGGAACTTAGAGGGTTTTCAATCTAAATCTAGGGTGCTTATTATATTCTCTATTGAAATCATACTCTCTAATGTTTCCTTGTATATATTTATTCAATTGAAGGTTCCTCAATCACAACTAGAATAATTCATAAGGTTTGTAATGCTTAAAATCATATCAAACTATCTGATTGATTTATGTGGTTGAGTCCACACCTAGATTGGTCAATTTATCATGGGATATCTATAGAGGTTAAAATTATTGAGTATGAATGATATTGCATAAAGTATTCCTACTTTGATCAACTAGATAACCCAGTGTAGGATTGGAGTAACTCTTAAGGTTCTAACAAGAATGGTGTAAATAGTTGTCTTATGGCCAATAATGATATGATGCAAGACATAAAAAATGATGGTCTTGGTATTAGTGTAATTAATGAAGCTAGGGACTCTATGGATAATCTAAACTTGGATCTTAACCTATTATCAAATTACAAGGAAGATCTACAAACATAAGCCCCCCTAAAATTTCACTCCCATGTTATAGGATGATGATGAGTAAAGGGAAGTTTGTAAATTAATTAAAGATAATGTTAATGTTTTTGTGGAGAAATTGGATAAACTCATAAATAGGGGAGGTTTTGATGAAGTGGATGAGGTGATTGAATATGTAAAGTCTAACAATATGAAATCTCTACTTAAAAAGGTTGATAGATACACTCCACTATTTATTACAAGATTGGATTAGTTATGACCTGAGTTGAAGATAAACATTGTGTAGGGCCCAGTTTGTCTGGTTTTAGATGAGGATAGTGAAATTCACTACATTCCTAAAATTGGAATATATATAATCACCAACACTTCTTCTATAACCACCAAGACTTCATATAAATATTTATAACATTCTTAAAACTGGAATATATATAACCACCAAGACTTCATATAAATATTTGATTCAATTTTTTCATGTGGAAAGATAAAAAATTATTGAGTTGATTTTGAACCCACAAGGAATGAAAAAGGGGATAAAAAGGGAAAGTCTTCTAGACTATTGGAGGATTGTAGCTAACTATATTATTAAATTCTTTAATTATGATTGGAAAAAAATTAATATTTTGAGATACAATGAGAATTTTAAACCATATTATGCATGGGAAGGATAAACCTAAGTGGAAGGTGAATTTATCTCATTTTATTCATGGTAAAGTGTAGTATATGGTAGATAAGTATGTCCAATGTCTGGATTAATTAGGCATGATGGATTAATTCAATGAATTTTCCAACATCACTTTCTAAAGAAATTTTATGGAGAGGAAAAATGGCATGCATTTTTTGAAGAGAAGCTAAATGAAAATTATAAATCTAAGGAAAGGAAACTATCTTCTTCTCTCATACCTACATCTTGTCTAAGGTATGAAACCATAGAAGAGGAAACATCTTGAGAGCCAACAAATAAAAAGAGATTGAGGAAAATAGAGACTCCTAGAGCTACCTCAGGTGAAGCTCTGGAACCAAGAAAAAAATCCATTCCAATTATGTAAATATATGATGATAATGATTATGATGAATATTTGAATATCCCCCATCCTAATGTCCTGAGATGGAGTGTAAAAATAAATACTCAAATTGATAACTCTATGTCAAAAATATTTCCTAAAATAAGGAGAAGACTTATCCTAACTAAAGAGGATGAATTTTACAAAAGGAAGGATGATACAAAGTTACTTGAAAATTTTAATAAATAAATATTTATTGAATAAACTAAAGTGGCTCCAAAAATTGAAGAACATACTAAAGTAGAAAAATAATAGAGGAACTATCCATAGGAATTGAGGATATTCAATCCATGGTTGAAGCATTCACAGCTGAATAAAATATGGAAGAACCTCTTCAAACTTCCTCCTCTAGGCTATCTATTGATAAGATCAAGGCCATAATGTTATAAGGCAAAGATCAACCGTCTAACCCTAATGAATAAGAGTAGATGCAATAAGTAATGAAATTGTCTATAATAGAGGTAATTATTAGATATCAAGAAGAAGATATTTCCTTCCTCAAGAAAATGCTAAAAGGCAAGGAATAATTTATGTCTTATTTAAAAAAGATTTAAAAGAGACTAAGATGAATACCTTAATAAATATAATGAAATTAATTAGTTGAATGAAATAATATATAAAATCCCTTAGTATCTCTCATAAATATTATTTTGGGTTTTACACACACCAAAAAAAACATAAGAGGTAGCCTTTAGCATTTTGGGATCTCTGTAAAGGTTAACTTCACTATGGGGCATGTGTTGTAGGTATTGGGTCTTGTAGTGACTAGTGGTGGAATAGCTATGAGAAATACAATTCCTAACCCTATCGGTTTAGATATGGGTATTGATCTTATATATACTTGACTAGAATGGGGATGGAGATGGATTTAGTATAAAGTGGATAGGACTCAAAATAAATGGAAAATATAAGGTAAGCTAAGGTATAAAATGGAATATACAAATAGATATCATGAATTATTTTTTAACCAACTCTAGGATAAGGATAAATGCCAAATAACTAATGCTTTTAAACTACTTCTTTATCATAGATAACTGACAAACATAGATAAAAGGTCTAAGGGATATAATGTAATTACCTATAAGTAATTAATTAAAGGTTTTTTTTATCAAAACTATTGTAACATATGATGAAGTAGTTATAGTGGTAGACACCTATACTCCTACATTTTTTTCCATTAATTTGTTGTAATAGTGGGCCTGACTATTGAAGATGTTAGTGTAATCAAGATGGTTGGTAGAGATGATTTGGCATGATAAGCCTACTTAAATTATTGAATTTTTTAGTAGAGAACATGGATTTCCTAAAAATCATTATCAATGGTCTTGAAGTCCAATAAGTGTCTCTTGAAGAGATGGGGGATCTTGCCCATTATTTTTCTATGTAATTCAATGTAGCCCCGATCTCCATAAAAATAATTTTTGTACCAAGGACCATAATTCTATAAAAAATTATAAATTATTATAGGTCATCATGGGTCTTATATATTTTTCTCTCAACCTCTAATATAAAATTATTTACTGGTATCAAGAGAAGGTCTTCAAAAATGGTCTTAAGGACCAATTCCCCACTTTCAATAAGTACACAATTGACTCCCATTTCCCATAGAATTGTGATGGATTTCCCCTCATAACTGGTGAACTTTTAGACTAATTTTGTTATCTCATGATGCCATTAAATCAATATATCTCTTCTAGTAGACACATAGTTTTTGGCCTATGTAGTAGCCAAGGTAGTTGTTAAGTTTAGATGACTATAAAACTTATATCTAACTACTCAACCTATAAAATAAATATTTTCCACCATATTATTCATGTCACATATGAGGGAGAAGACATACCCCCATTTATGTTATTATTTTATATTTTCATCTTCTATTAATTAGAGGACATCGTGTAGCTTTTGGGTTGCTCCCTGCACACTGCTTATGAGGTCCCTTGGAGGATGGACGGTTATTATTTCCTATAAGGCCTCCATATATTGATAATATCCATTAAACATATCCTTTATTAATCCCCCTATAAATTATAGAAAAATATATGGGTCTTCCATATGACCACCTACGTCAGAGGGGAGACTTCTACATTTTTTAGTTAATTGGAACACATTTTATCTTTGTTCCAATTCCACTTTCTGCCCTTTATACATTATAGTTTTTATATTTATATTTATCATAGTCTTAGTTTACTTGTCAAAATGAAATTTTCCTATGGGTTTCTCTATAGTGACCAAGTCCTGCCTACCCACCTATGCTTGTTACATCTTCTAGATCTACTTAGGAATATTTAAGGTAATTAGTTATTATGAAGGTTGTGCCTGGACTATGAGAGTGGAAGAGGGAGACTACATAGGGGTAATCATGGGATTAGGAGAAGATGTTCCTATTTGGTTAAAATTGGGAATAGTTCTTCTATATCTAGTGACCCTTTTGGGATACACTATATCAATTATTAATTTTCATTTCTCTGACCCCTTTTTTGATGTAATAGTGGTAAACTATGCTTGGGCTACCTAGTCAATTAGAAGGTTCAATTAGGTGTATGGATGGTGAGGAGTGACTAGGGAATAAAATAGGGTAGAGGAGACTATATTCTAAAAGTGTACATATTTATTAGTCAAGAGGACTGAGTGGTGGAGGAAGAAAATAATGAATAAGTAAGAGGGGTATTGATCAATTTCTACAAGTAATCAACTATAGATGTATGAGTATTCCTAATAGGTACTTCTAAAGTCTAGATGGGGGTGTCTCAACTTGAATTATGGGGGTTAGGGTTGATATTTAAAAAATTGGACCTATAGTTTCATGGGACTTATTTTTTTAGACTAAAGAATATAAATCATGCAAAAGAATTACTATAGAACTAAATGGGACAAAATCAATTATTGAAATAGATGAGGACAGAGAAGCTTCTGTACTCACCCTTTGTGTAGTAAAAATCCAAGAAATTATCATTGTAGATACCACTATTAATCTAAGAGGGACTGAGTCTATAGATATAGTCACTAAATACCCTTATTTTGAAGCTAGAGGTTTTAAATCCACTTCATTTCCATTATCCCCACCTTAGAATTGAAGCTATTCAGTTGATCCTGAATTACTCTTTAAAATTATAGAGTCCATAAACTAAGCTTCCTATATAAATAATTCATCCTCCTACTCACTCTTTTTGGTCTCACTACTGGTCTTATATAAAGAGGATTCCATCTTGTGTTCCCATTCTTCTTCTTCTATGAACCACTCTCCCTATACAAGCTTCTCTTTATCGTCTTTATCATTATCCAAGATTTCTAATTTCCTATAGAATTTTATTCTATCCTTTTCATCCCCTAAATTTTCCTCAAAGGCTCCCTTTATTATAGATACTTGAGGTGAAACATAAGGGGAATTCACATTTATTTTGTACACAAGAGTTGTTATAGTGGGAGTAGTTACTATTGATGGAGAGAAAACTAGGAAAGTATTCATTGGTGTATGAGATGAAGAAGTTAATCGAGTTGATGGTATAATGGTTTGGATTGGGGATAAAAGTGAAACCAAACACAAAAATGAGAGGAGGAAATATGGGAGGCTCACCTATTGTGCTACTATGAATGGAGGAAAAGGAAACATAAAAAATGGTCCACTACATTGAGATATGATTGCAACACTTAATGTAGTGGCAACCATGTGAGGGGGAGAGGATACCATGGTGGTTGTTTCTATGGTGACAACTAAGATTAGATGTTGAGGATTTCTTTGGGGAATTAATTTTTCACTTACCATTGAAGCATGCCTAGATGGTCCATCTTGCTCATATCCTTGAATTTTAGCTTACGAGAGAGGTCAAGGAAGGGATTTTGAATTCCAATGGTCTTTCTAAATTATTAGATAATCTTCCTTGATGGTATTTAGATTAAAAATAATATGATTTTCCACCATCATCAACATATTTACCCCTTGTTCATCCTATCCTAAAATTTGATATTATTTAGAGCATTGAGGAACACCACATCATGTGGATATGACACATGGACATAATCAATTTTCACCCTGGATTTGAGTCTATCTAAATTTTTCTTGTCCCTTTTTCTTAGATCCAATTACCTATAGTTTTCCTATTTAAAATCATAGGATGTTATATTCCTTACCATCAAGTGTAAATGTTCCCATTTATTAAATTAAATTTGGCTAATGGTGATAAATGTTGGGTGGACTACTCTCTATCTGACACTCCTTATATTGACATATATGGAATGTACCAATATAGATATAATTTATTACTAACCATATTATCTAGGAACAAATATGGAATATGCATGGGAAGGTCCTTGGTTCTTTCTATTCTGATGATATGCAGTCAGGGTAGAGCAAATAAATACCAATCCTTCTAAGAGTACTTTTGATATGATCAAATAACCTAGATATATCTTTTTGATAAATGGCCTGGTATACCATTGGATAGAAGTTTTCTATTAGCCTAGTCATGTTTTTCTTGAATCTATGGATATGGATGAGATTGAACTCATCACAAATTATATTCTTAGGATATTCAAGGGAGGGTTCCTAGGGTTATTCAAAAGCTAAGTGGACTCGTCTAATTATATCATCCACTAGATAATACATCATGTAAAAATTGATATCTAACATATTATTTGGGATACTAACTCAGTCGATCAAATTATTAATGATGAATTCCCTAATGGTAATGACCTTGATAGAGGTGAGGATAGTGACTAATAGGGGAATAAAAACCTCATTAACATAGGTTATAGTTTGGAAACCATATATATTGTTTAATAGGGCCATGAAAATCCTAATTCCTGGATTCAAAGTGGTAATTGAGATGGTAGAGATGAGTCCCTTGACCTTGAAGGTGGTTGGGTCATGGGCCCACTCCTACAACTTATTGGTAAGAATATTGGCTAACATCCATTAATCAAGTAGGGCTTGGTTATAGGTTGCCTCTAGTTTTGGGATTTATTAATAATTCTCAAAGGCATAAGCACTAACATAGACCATAGGTGTACTGGTCTAATAGCCATGCATAATTTTTCTATAAAATTGGCCATTTGTAAATAAGTCATAAACTAGGTCAATGCAGGGCATTACCTTTGGTTTTATTGATGTATCATTTATGCCCACTAATTTGATCACCATCAGATCCTACATGTACTTTTGTATAAAGGTCAAGATTTATTCCTTATGGCCATAGGGCTATGCTAACTCAACTTCCTCCCAGATAACTGAGTAATGATTGAAGTCATGATTGAGAGCCACTTTATTGAACTTTATATGTGTATAATTCAGACCCTAAAATAAAATATGCATAGGGGGAGGTGGAAAATTTGAAGTAGAATCCATTCTTGTGCACTTAATATATAGTTATTTAGAACTATGTGGATACTATTTAGTTAGGATAGATCTTGATTTAGTGCTTATACTTATTAATTTGATGGAAATGTGATTGTAATTGACTTGGTCAATTGCATATATTACCTCCTAGATTCACTTGATTTTTTGAATTGAATGCAATTCACTAATTCATGTGGATTAATGGCTCTAATGGTTTTAGATCCTTTGTGCTTTTGAATATTTTCATATTTTGAATTTTCTTTGTGATGAATCATCCTTATGCATATCATGTTTCCTAGTGTATTTTCCTTCTTGGCTCTAAGTGCTTTTTCCTCCTTTATTTGACACTTATCAACTTCTCACTTCTCCTATAAGTATTTCCTTACTTTCACTAAACCCTTAAATAGTTTTAGGGATACATGGTGAAATTTCACCTCCTTGGTACCTCATGGATCTTTCTCTACCTTTATCTATGATTAATATTGCCTCAAACCCATGGGATGGTGACACTTTATGAAATCACATGCTCTCACTCTCCCTAGAGGTATTGTACTGCATTTCATATTTTCATAGGCTTTAGGAGAGAAAGATTATGACACCTTAAAACATCTCAATGCTCTGCTTGCCCAAAGGTGTCATACTCCTCATTTTTATATGCAAAATATAGGTGAGTAGAATGATTACACATGTCATCATCTTGACATTCCGCTTGCCTAAAGGACTTATAAACTTTTTTGGATATTTTGATAACCATGGGCATGTGGGATTGGGACATGGAGATGGTTATCACTACTCTATTTTCCTAATATTTTTTTAATTTGAAAATTAGATCCTATAATTTTTTGGGTGAGCAAGATTATGACACCTAGAAACACCTCAATCTTCTACTTACATAGAAATATTTTAAAAGTTTCTAAGTGTTCCAATAGCCATAGGTTATGAATATATCATTGTACGACATTGATTTATTTGAATATCAAAATTTAAAACTTTTCAAAGTTAAAAAATGACTACGAAGATCTAGGATGTCTACATTTATGTATAATAACCAAATAATAAAATTTTCAAGGAACTATGTTGAACAAATTCACCAAACATAGAAATTTTAGGTGTGACCTCAGAGAACCTGCACACCTAGGAAAATTTTGAAAATCATATATAGGTTGGCCTAAGTAGAATAAATAATGAAAGCCTATATAACTAGTGCAATGGAAAATCTTATTAGCATTAAAGCAAATATTATTAATCATAAACCTAGGAATAAGAATGATTTATAAATTTTATCATTGTTAACCACATGATAAACCTTAATAAATGATTCACACACCATGGCTAGTTCCTTTCAGGCTAAAATGGGCCCCTACTTGAAATATTTTTAAGAGTGGGATATATTGAACACAACAAATGGTGACTTGTAGGGAGAATACTATGGAGTATTCAAGAACCCAAAATATTAGGTTATAAATTACAAAGTGATCACAAATCATATCCCATAATTATAATCAAATCAGTTATATAAAATAAACTCCCAAAACTTCATACAACATATTATCCTTGTCTATACCTTGGATATGTCTATGAAGAAGTCATTTTTTATCTTCATTTTGATATTTTTAGCAAAGACATAGAATAAACTATAGGTTTCACAAAGTTTTACTTGAATTATTAAAAAAAAACTCAAAGAGCTCAGGCATTGATATACTTCCATTTAGATGTTTATAGTCATGATAAAACTACCTTTATTTCCTCCCTTTTCTCCCTTTGTAAACCTGCATGATGCATGATACATTTATATTATTTCATCATGCAAGTCTTGTTCACCTTTAGATTTCCTTTAAAGTTTATTTGATCACTCTTTGGGATGCATTGATCCCTTTTGTCTTTCATCTTTTTTTTATAATTGAGAAGGAAAAGAGGTTAGGGAACCAAAGTCGACTGGTGTAGGTATAAAATATAAAAAATCAATTTACTAGAATGTCACTATTAGTAGCATTTACATCAATGATTATTATCTCAAAACAAGTATTATAGTGGGAGGTGTTCTTGACCCAAAGGATGGGAAACCTTTATAAATTTTCATGCAGCACTAAGATCAAATTTTACCTCCCTAATGAAAGAATATACCTATGATATGACCATGGCTCATTTATTATTAAATAATTGAATTTTGGAAATCTCAACAAAAGGGGTGTAGACTTTAAAAATTAAACAATTTGTGCATTCCACTCTAGGCCTCTCAGCTTTACTCACCCTTCCTTTTAGGACATGATCTCATGATTTTAGTAGTTAGGTTCAATAAAGAATAAGAAGCATGAAAGATTGGATATCATTTTGATCATTAAAAAAAGATACAATTAGGTTGTTCTAAAACAAAGGACAACTATTCTAGAAAATAGAAACTAAACTAAGGAAATGAAATACCAAAAATAGGAAAGGCTAATATAAAAATCAAAAAACATCTAATCTAAAATTTACCTCTTTCATATCCCCTTTATTTAGAAACATTCTTATTATGGGAATCCTTGAAGTAGTTCTTCAAATAATGCCCATTAACTGGGAAGGCCAAATCATTATCTTCAAGGTCTCTTAGATATAAAGCATTATCACCTAAGATTTTAGATAATTGATATGTTCCAATCTAGAAGGGAATGAACTTGTTGTGTTGTCCCTTATTATCATCCACTTTATCTTATATAAGAACTAGGTTTGAAATTCTAATGGATTTGATCTTGGACCTTTTATCAAACCAAATTTTAATAATGTCATAGTGTTTGTTGAACCTTTGTAATGCTTCAATTTTTGTATCTTTTAGTTGGACTATTTCTAACAATCTAGACTAAACCCTAGGATATTATGCCATATAATCCTAAATAAAATAATACATTGGGAGCTTAAGGGAAATGGGGAATATAAGATGTCATCCATATACTAATAATAGGGGTGAGGTCTTAAAGGCTTGTTTCTATCTTGTCTTATCTACCCATAATACATACTTAAACAATAGGTGGCATTCACTTATTTTATCTTGGGGTTGCCTTATTTATGGGATATATCAATTTATTATTTATAAATTCATCCACCCCATTCCATTGGGGATAATAATTTGAGGATGACTTGATTTTTATCTAATTATTAAAATCCTGCTTAGTGAATTTAGATGATTGGAAAGATGGTCCATTATCACTGACCAAGTATATAGGAATGCCAAATCTAGTTATGATATTTTCCTTGAGGAATTAGATTACACCATGATCTCTAAAGTTCTTGGTGGCCATAATTTTTTTCCACCTATTGAAATAATCTATGGTAGTGAGGATGGACTTGTGCCTTATTGATGAGTTAAGATTGATTACCCAAATGAAATCAAGGCTCCATTATTAAAAGTGGAGACCTTCAATGATCAGATGTAGAGGAATAAAAGTGTTTACCTCTCTTTTTTCAAATACTTGGCATTCATGGTAGGTATTAATATAGGTGTGGGCATATTTAAACATAGTAGGCCTATAGTACCCCATTATCAAGATATTTTGAGATGTGGTTGTCCTAGAAGGGTTTTCATTACCCAACTTTTGGTGTAATTCATCCAATATATCTATATATTATTCTCTTAAGACACTTATTAAGTATATTCCCTCATCATTTTTATAGTATATGAATCCTTTTATCAAGTAGTAGGTGGATTCAAGCCTTAAAGATTGCCTTTGTTTACTATCAACTCAAGGGGGCATGCCCCTGTGAGTAAATAGTGAATTATCTAATGATACCATTATCCTCTACCTATTTGGACTTCATTGACTTGATCAACTTGAATGCATGGATATATCTTAGTCATTATCTAGACTATCCCTTGGCCTCTTAATGCCTTGTCCAGTTTGATTTCTAGGTCAAATTATTAGAACTTGGCCATCCATTTTCCCCTTATTTCACCCAACTCATTCTATATGAGAGTGAGTTTCACTATAGGGTTCAAGACCATGACATAAGTGTTATTTTATAGGATATAATACCTAAAATTATTTATAGATTTGATTAATGCAGAGATTTTTATCTATCATTGAATGTTTTATCTCTCCCTATTTTAGATTACTACATAGAAAGGTGATTGGGCATTAATTTTCATCTACCTTTTGAGTGAGTACTATATTAGTGGTATGTTCTAAAGTGAAGCAATATAGGTAAAATTCCTTGGTGAAGTTAGGACCATTTAACATTGAGGCTTGATTAATGGCCATCTTGATGTCTTAGAAGGAACTCTTTGCCTCTACCATCCATTCCATTTTTGCATCCTTCTAAAACATAGAATTCAATGGTATGACAATCTCAGAAAACTTGGAGATGAATTTTTTCATAAAGTTAATCTTACGAAGGAATGATTTCAATTATTGCCTACTTTTGAAAGGTGTCAAATTTGAAATGGCTTGGACCCATTTTGGATCAATAATAAAAATTTCCTTGGTGATGATGTGGCCCAACAACTTTCCATCTATCACCCCAAAGATTCTTTCCTTTGGGTTAAGGGACATTCAATGTCTTTTACATCTATCAAACACATTTTACAAGTGGTTTGAATGATCTTACTTATTATTAGAAAACATAATGAGATCATCCATATAGATAATTATGCACTTATCAATAAGTCCATAAAATGCATGGTCCATGGCTCTTTGAAATATTTCCCTAGCATTGATGAAACCAAAAGGCATCCTATTATAATCATATGTTCCCAACTTCATGGTGAAATTAGTATTCATATGGTCCTTATGCTTTTACCAACTCCTAGTTGTATCCAAAGAAACCATCTGGGAAACACTCCATTTAAGATCTATTGATATCCTAGATTACCTCATCCAAAGAAGATAAAGGTTAATTATCCTTCTTTAAATACTGGTTCAAGTTCTTGAATTTGACATACAAACTTATTTTTCCATTCTTCTTCCTAAAAGGTACCAAGTTTTCTACCCAAGTAGAGTCTCTAATAAGAAATATGAGTTTGACATCTAATAGCTTCTAAAATTTGATCTGAATGAGAGGATCTAATATGAGATTCATGGGCCTTTGACATTGTATAAAGGGTCTATTACCTAGACTTAAGGGAATAGTATGGGTGATCACCCTAGGATTAAAATCCCTTAAGTCTTCATAGGTCCAGGTGATCACATCCTTGTACTTCATGACTATTTCCTTCAGCTTCTTCTTTTCATCATAAGTATAGGCCAAACTAATTCTAATATATTTAAGTCATTCTTGAGTTCCCAAATTATATTTATCAAATTCAAACTGATCTATCATTGGTTGCATTTACATGTTAGCTTATGGATCTATATTGAAGTTCCTTTCTAAAGATACCATCCCCATGGGGATTCTATTTTACTTAAGATGTATGATACCATCCTCCTTAAGGTCCTCTAATCTTAGACATATAAAGTCCTTTTAATCTATAATTTTGTCTTCAAAGGCTCCAAAATTATTTATGAATTGGACAATCTATTGATCATCCTCAAAAGACCTAGAAATTTTATACATTATCAGGGACTGGAGGATAAGGCATTATCTCCATAAAAAATTCTCCATATTAGACTCTAGGAGTGGCATTAAATTATAATTTAAATATGCTAATGAATCTACAATTTTTTCTTTATATATTGGAATAGCTCAGATGTTTAAATACTCAAAGGGCTCAATTAAGTCATGGGCTCTACATTTGTATTTCTTTCAGTACGCTAGCTTACATTGATATTTAATTCTAACCTAGTTGACTACTAGCTCTAAATCACCAAAAAATTGTAGTTATTTGACATCATGTCAAAAGAAAAGTTATAGGCCTATGATCAAGGCTTCATAATCAACTAGATTGTTGGTATAAGGGAACTATAATTTATATGATACCAAGTACTACTTTCCATCTATGTCTATCAAGGTTACACCAACACCTAATCCTTGTTTCAATTGGGTAACGTAAAAATAAAGGGTCCATAGCTATGAAGGTCTTTTGAACATATTATATTGAGACCTATATTTGGTAGTGAAGGTGTAGATACCAATGTGTAATGATACAAAGTTGACCTTCACATTTTTAGCATTGTATTGTGTGATTAATTAATTCATCTCTTGTTCTCAGTCAGTCCTAATTTGATTGGCCATACCATTCTAAGGTAGCCATATATGTGAGAAATCAATGGATACATATCCATTCAATATTTTTGACCAATCCTAGCTGAGCAACAGACCATAGGATTTTGGGATGTTGACCACCAATATGTCCATCAATTATTGTACATGCAGGTTAGATGCCAATTATGTGTATTTTCAACAATTCCCTGACATAAGGTACTACTTATATGTCTAATTATAGGACTACCCTTTTATAGTTATTTAGGGGTAGTCCCAAACTTTTGCATATGGCTATATGCATCACATTGATTGAAGATCCTGAGTTAATGAGATAATTATGAACATTTTTACTAAATATTCTTATTATTATTAAGAAGGGTCAAATCCCTATTTTATCCTTATATATCATTACATTTGCTTAGGTATTTTTGGATTTATTGTAGAATATCTTATTGTATACACCCTAAATCAGTCAAGAAATCACACATATCATGTATTTTCATAGTCCTTTCATAGGAGACTTTAATTGGAAAATATGAGCCTTGTTCACATTAGCCATGTCTTTTGTTTTACTTATCTCAATCCTGTTTCATGCTTGAGTCACATTTTTTCTTGGTCCCAGTCATCTCAAGATTTTCAAATGGTAATTATACTTCAACTAGGTTAGATTTCCTAAGCCAATCTTGTCCCCCTAGGTCCTAAGCCTTTAGGATAAGAGCATCAAAATTGGACTATATGTTGGACCCTAGGGTGTTCATTTCTAATGCTCTTGTCTAATGGAATTTTAAGTCCTAATGGTTAGGTTTCCTTACTTAATGAGTCCCAAGCCCTTCTTAACTTTGTCTTTAAGTTTTGTTTATCTTTCTAATATTGACCAAATGTGAATAAATCTCCCAAATTCAGAACAATGTGTCTCCTATATAAATGACTTCACAAGACATTTTATATCTAGAACTTACTATTTTGGCATAGTACAAAATTAAAAATTAGTCAATAGTATAACTTAAAATTATGCATCACACACAGATTTACACGATTGATCAAGGAATGGCCTAGGTGAAAATTAATTCTTGAAACTACCATACGTGTTGATTATGCATGTTTCCTAAGAGAGAACTATATTTTATTTGAGACCCTAGCTTGAAGGTTAATGTAGGCAGTGATCAGGATAGTAGAGGTTCTAGATCATGCAAGAATACTTCCCCTAAACCAATTTCCCCATTTTTATTTTGATGTATTTATTATTTCACGTGTGTAGATAGACCTAGGGTTTTTAATATTAAAATATATTTACAAGGAGATCTTTTGACATTCAGTATCTGAGATTTCACAGGCAGGATCATATAGGGATAGTGAATAAAATTCAAAAAACTTAGATCTCTGCAACTAGTTTAGACAATAATATAAAAGGACAATAATGTCAGACCCTATGGTGTCCTTTTTTGGTGATCCAATCATTTCACAAAGATAAAGCTATATATATGTTCCTCACATCTTCCCAATCCTATGTAGCAGTTTTTAGGCTTTGAAACAGTCATCTAAGTGTATTTTGCCACATAAGTTAATTTTCTTCCCTATGTAATTAATTTGATCAAATCTATATTTTTACATATTTGATTAGATTTTCCCTTTACCCTAGACCCTTTATTTTTTAGGAACTAAACACATCTATTCCCAAAAATAATAAAGCATTTAGTGAACCTGACTTATTTCAAACAAATCTAAAACCCTAGGTGCCCTTAGGGTTTCTCCTTCATATTTTATGCAAAAAATCAATTGCAAATTTCTATTTTTTGTATAATTTTTTGTAGATTTATTTTTTTCAAATTTATTTTAGAATTTAAATTATAGAAATAATTTTAAAAATTCTAAAAAGCTAACCCAAAACCCTAGATTATCAAACTAGGTCCTCAAACCTCAAGCCTTACAATTTTTAGATAAAAATTTTGGAATTTTTGTAAATTTTTTGGAGTGTCAAAAATATTTTAAAAATATCTATGTTAATAGTTATTTTATTTAAAAATTAATTTTGAATTTTTTTATTTTTGTATAAATTTTTGTGCATTTATTTTATTCAAATTTATTTTATAATTTAAATTATTGCCTTAATTTCAAAAATTTTAAAAACTCAACCCAAAATCCTATATTTCCAAACTAGATCCTCAAACCCTAAGCCTTCCTTACGATTTTTAGTTAAAAAATTTATAATTTTTGTAAATTGTGTGGAGTGTAAAAAATATTTTCAAAATCTCTATGTTAGTAGTTATTATTGCATTGAATTACTTAATAGTAATTTAAATATTCTCTTTGGTGAAAGAAGTAAAATGGACACTACGGCACTTCTTCCCTCTCACCCCATAGATCAATTTATATTTTTTTCTAATAATTATGACAATGAATGGACAAATTTTCAAAATTGCACATTATCTAAAAATGTGGAAAATGACTTCATTTATAATGAGGATAATTACTATTATTGTAATGAAGAATATGATGATACATGTGAAAGTGATAATGAAGAAAAAGTAGATGCATCTTCTTCTCTCAAACCTCTCTCTTTTATTCCATCTTTTTAATAAAATAATTTTGATAAATTCAGAAAGATAATTTTCACCTCATTCTCCTATGCAAAATGCACCAAATGAACAAATTAGTCATATACTTCCAAGTGAATCTCTTATTGGTGATAATTTTCTTCCATATGAAGCTAATCTCTCAACTCTACTACTATTAACTCCTACTATCAACTCTACTTTATCAAAAGAATGTCTAATTGATAACTCTTTTACTCTTCCTTCTCATATTATAAATGTAAATAATGTGATGCAAGAGAATCATGTTTGGGTTGTAAATGAGTCATATTTGTGTTTTTAATGATGTGTTAGCAATAAGGAAGCCTTGTCAAGCATCCCCTCTCACTTATAAGGTCATTTGTGATGTAGAAGGTCAATAGTTAATGTAAAAATAGTTTTATTTTTGTATAGTGTGTAAATTCACCTCAACCTATCTAGAAGGATGATTTAACAATAGAAAAGGCTAAACTAATTCTATTTGACATGTCAAGGAAGTTGTTAAGATTATTGATGACTTGTTCTTTATCAATAATCCTAACTCAAGCATTGGTTGAGAAAAGATCGGATCCTATCACGAGAAAAAATTATGAGTCATTCATAATTGTAAGAGATATGAGAGGAATAGTTAAGGAAAGAGAAAAAGAGATTGGAAAGGATAATTTTATGTGTATTAAGTAAGCTCATGGACCTGCTATATATGTATTCTAATAATGTATCAAAATGAATAAAAGAATAGATTTTTTTTTTTTTTTTTATGTATTTGCATGTGTGGGAGGTCATTATGTTATCTTTGTAAAGGTGGTATTCTGATTTGTAGCATCCTTAGATATTTTCTATTAATGTAATGTTTTGCCAATCATAATATGGATAAGAGAGTTTTATTATTTGTAAGATATATTAATAAAAGGGGTGTTGTTAAGGTTTGAGAGTGTAAGTTCAAATCAAGGCATAATATTGTAGAGATTCAAAGTAGAATATTGAATCTTCTACATGGTTTATTTTAAATTTAATTTTATGGAAATGCAGGTGATAAACATGAAGAGGATCCCATAAATAAACATGACCATAGTAAATATACATTATATATATGTCCTATCTAGACATGGAGATAAATGTATATTTATAGTTTGTTGAAAGCATAAATGGTTTTTTTGAGTCCATTGAAATCCTTAACTGAATAGAATGCAATTTTGATTGAGTTGAAATAGTTGATATAAAAAAGATTGGTGGTGGTTTATCTCTTGGGTTGAATAAAATAAAAGGAAAGAATATAACTTGATAAGAAAATAATGTTAATACTATTAAATAGAAAGGTTACTCCTGAAGGTTCAAACCTTGGACATGAGGATAACAAGAATTATGAGTAGGCAAAGTGATAAGATTATCAAATAGTTAATAATGGATAATTAAGTGTAAAATGGTTATCAAGAAGGAGTTCTTGGTGATTGTGATTTTGCAGTCATATCAATTCACATAGAACACTAATAAATAATGGTATGAGGTGGACAATTTCTTTGGAAAGTAAACTAATTGTAACTTTTATGTATTTTGTGTGTGTAAAGAATGACATGAATTTTTTATTCATAATAGAATCAATGGTGGAAGGGTTTGAAATAATATTAGATTGATTGATTACATTATGATTATATTTAGTGATTCAAAAGATTGGGAAAGTGTTTTCATGAGGAGTGGTGCTTGTAAAATGAGTTGAAGTGTGAACCAAACATACTTCATATTGGTGAAGGTGAAATACTATTGGATAGAACTTACAAAATGGCTAGCAACTTGTTAAAGGTTTGAATATTGAATATACAAGATTTTCATGAAATGAAGGAGATGGAGCCTACATGTTATAACTGAGTCACCATCAACTTAAATAGAAACTCAAAGATGGAATAAAATGAGTTAGATTTTTTTTTTTTTTCACTACAAATTAGTGAGGAGTTACACATAGTCTGGAAGAAATATAATATAACATGAGAATGTGTTTGTTAAGTTTAGACAGTTATAATAAAAGAAAGAAACCATGTACAATGGTTTATTAGTACAAACAACTTTAGATATAAATATCCCAAACCTATTGCTTTAAAGAGGATATTATAAATAGACTAAAGGTGGAGTTAAGTTTGTAGATCTGGGTGAGATTGATAACTATGTGGATAGATTGATGACAAGTAAATTCTTAATGAATGTAATTTACAAAGGACAAATGATGAGTTAAAGAGAAGTTGATACAAGTGGAGATATTTGATGTTAAAAGGAGTATGGTTAAAATATATTTGATATTATATGTATGTAAATAAATTATTGAATCACATGTTGGGAATTTATATGCAAGGTATTAGAGGTAGATAATGTAATAAAAAATCAATTTAATGCATTAATGAAAGAAATTAAAGTCAAATATCATGAAGAGTGGATGACCAAGAGTATACAAAGAGGATTGATTACAAGTTGGTAATTTTAGGTGTTAAGTTTGGATTTTGAAAAGAAATTTAATAATGCTCTACATCATTTTTATGGTATTAGAGTAAGGATTTACTCTTGTGAGAAATAAATAAAACATAGATATAACAGTTAAAAAAATAAAGCGCAAGCAGGAAGCTTGTAAAATAGAAATGGAAAAATAATTAATCAAGGTTAAATTATATTTAAAAAGGTTGGAGCTTGAGATTTTGATGAGTCAGTGGTTAGAAGAAGGAAGACAAGTATGTGGTTGGAATTTGAAGAGAAGAATTAAGTGGCCTGTAAATTTACTTATTAGGAAAAGAAGGCAAGAGATAATTTCCATGAGGAAAACAAGCCATAGAGGCTTTAAGAGTGGAGAGTTTCCAAGTAAGCAATAGAAGATGGTTCTCATTGAGAAGAATAAAAAAGAGGGAAAAGTGCAGAGATGAGCACTTGAGAAAACCAAAAGGAGAGTGTTAGCAAAGGAGGCACTCAAAGGGACATTTTGGTCTATAATATAGCTATTTAACATTATACTTAAATTTTTTATGTAGGAAAGGAGAACCTCAAAAATAATGTCAAACATAAGGCCTTAAATTTTGTAAAGAACGGTGCAAGAAAAGCACCCATGAATTCAAATGACGTTGATAATGAAATAGGACAAGTTGTATAAGTTCCCAAGAAGGAAATTGAAATCCTTCAGCATGATGATAGAGAAATGGAAGAAAATGTAGAGTTTTATGATACTTTAGACAACATCCCAATAGAAGAAAGAAAGGAAGCACACCTGAAAAGGGTGATTACAAGCAAGAAAAATATGAAAAAGAATGAGACAATGTACTAGCCCATGGAACAAGTAATTAAAAAGTTGAATTCTAATTTCAATATTATATCTAAAAATAAAATTATTTATGTGAAGATGAATCAAAATGAAGGCAATGTTAAATCTTCACAACTTGTAATAAATCATGGTTATGTATTTCTAAAATGTATGAAGAAACCAATTGTTGAAGTGAAAAAGGCAAGATTCAATCAAAAAGTTATTGAAGTTGGGAGTTCAAATGGAGGACCAATTCAATAAAAATAAAATTTTGAGATAAAGTCTAGACTAGCTCAGGAAAAATAGAGGTCTCCACCTATCAAAATAAATTGTGAAGAGATTAGAAGGATAAAGGTAATCCCATAGAGAAATTGGAAAAATAAGAATACAGGTGATGTAAAAGGTAAAGAAATTGCTTTGAATAATGATGCATTAAATAATTCAATTGATAATACTAATGAATTAGGTGATGAAATGAATATAAGAGCTAACCTATAGAAAGGAGAAGGGTCAAATTTGACACCCAATGAGAAGCAATTGCCAAACAAGTGTTGAAAATACATGAAGAACATAAAATTACTAATTTTATGTCTCAAGAAAAAACTAATGATTCAGATAATGGCCATGAAATCCATATGGATAATGATGTTGTTGATGAGAGAGGTTAGAAATCATTTTACATAGAAGATAAAATTTATATGAGAGGTAAGATAGAAAAAGATATAGGATCTAAATGTGATGGTCATAAACTTGATGAAGAAAGTGGAGAGATAGATAAGCTCTCATTGAAAGAAGAAATGAGGATATTGGGGAAATTTTTTAACCCTCCTAAGAAATTAGTTACAATAGAAGAAGAAGATGAAGATTTAGATAAATTTCATAAGCTCATTGGAGAGCTTGAAAAAAAAGAAATTCTGACACAAGAAGAAATTAAAAATATACAAGCAAGTGATGGAAACTTTCAAGAAGAAATTAATAAGAACACATTGGAAGGATTTTTGTCTAACATGTTTGTGGATTTTGTAGGTTTAGCAAGACAAGATTTCATAGGTGAACTCATGAACACTTTAGAAAAGCAAGAGTCCTTATGTTAAGGACAAGAAGGTGAAATAGTTGTTGATGTAGAAATGATTAGTATAGATATAAATAAATATAAATAATGTTTCCAATCCAAACATCTTCAAGGATATTTTTATGACACAAAGCACGCAAATAAAAATAAAATTAAGAAGGTTGTTGATATTTAACTAGTTAGTGTTGTTGGTGTAGTTGAACAGGAGCAGGCAGAGATTGAAGAAATAGTTTCATATAAAAGTGAACTAGAAATTTGGATTCTTGAAACTAAGAAAGAAATGAGAAGAAATAGGTACAACAATTAAGAGATAAATATAAGGATAAATACTAATAAGTAAAAAGATACCAAAGTTTAACATGAAGGAGATTTTGAAGAACAGAGTTCATTGAATGACTGGAAGAAAAAGAAAGAGTTCAAGTTTAGGTGTAGATCAAGAGAATAGGTTCATCTGTATGAGAATTTGATGGTAGAAGACAAAAAAAAGGAAAATGGTGATAATAATATAAATCTAAAGGCTTCATGAGCAAGAGCCCATGAAAATTTCCAAGATCAAAATTTTGATGCAAGAACATCATGTTCAGGTTATAAATAAGTCATATATGTGTTTGTAAGGATGTGTTAGCAATAAAGAATCCTTGTCAAGCTTCCCATGTCACTTTTAAGGTGATTTTTGATGTAAAAGGTTAATAGTTAATGTAAAATTCCTTTTATTTTTGTATTATGTGTAAATCCACCTCAACCTATCTAGAAGGATGATTTAATGATAGAGAAGGATAAAATAAGCCTATTTGACATGTCAAGGAAGTTGTTGAGATTATTAATGACTTCTTATTTATCAAGAATCCTAAACTCAAGTCTTGGTTGATAAAAGATCAGATCCTATCATGAGAAAAAATTATGATTCATTCATTATTGCAAGAGAGAGGAAAGGAATAGTTAAGGAAAGAGGAAAAGATATTGGGAAGGATAATTGTATGTGTATTAAGGCCATGGACCTACTTTATATGTATTTTGATAATGTATCAAAATGAATAAAAGAACAATTTTTGGATTATTATTAATTTTTTATGTATTTACATGCTTGGGAGGTCATTTTGTTATCTCTGTGAAGGTGGTATTCTAATTTTTAGAATCTATGGGGACTTGCTAATAATTTCATGTTTTGTCAGTCATAATATGGATAGGAGAGTTTTATTATTTGTAAGATATATTAATAAAAAGGTTTTTTCTATGGTTTGAGAGTGCAAGTTTGAATCAAGGTGTAATAATGTAGAGATTAAAAGTAGAATATTGAAATCTTTTGCATGGTTTAGTGTCAATTTCCTTCTATGAGAATGCAGGTAATAGACGTGAAGAGGCTCCCACAAAGAAACATGACCATGGCAGATATACATTATCTATATGTCCTATCTAGACATGGAGATAAACATATATTTTTAGTCTATTGAAAGTATAGAGGGGTTTATTTTAGTCTATTGAAATCCTTGATTGAAATAGAATGTGGTTCTGATTGAGTTGAAACAACTGAGATAAAAGAGAAAGGTGGAGGTGTAGCTATTGGGTTGAATTAAATAAAAGGAAAGAATAGAACTTGATATGGTAACAACAATAATACTATTAGATGAAAAGGCTACTCTTAGAAGTTTGAACCCTGTATGTGAGGATAACAAGAATTGTGAGTAGGCAAAGTGATAAGGTTCTCAAAATATTAAGAATGGCTAATTGAGTGTAAAACTATTATCAAGAAGGAGTTCTCAGTGATTATAATTTTTCAGTCATATCAATTCATATAGAGCCTCTATAAATAATAGTCCAAGGTGGATAACTTCATTGGAATGTAAACTGACTGTAACTCTTATGTGTTTTGTGTGTGGAAAGAATGGCATGAATTTTGTATTCATAATAGAATCAATAACGGAAGGGTTTTAAATGATATTATATTGATTGATTATGTTATGATTATATTTAGTGATTCGAAGGATTAGGAAAGTGTTTTCGTGAGGAATAATTCTTGTAAAATGAGTTGAAGTGTGAAACAAATAGACTTGATATTGGCAAAGGTGAAATACTATTAGACAGACCTTGTAAAATGGCCAATGTCTTGTTGAAGGTTTGAACATTAAATGTACAAGATTTTTATGGAATGAAGGAGATAGAGCTTGCATGTTATAATAGAGTCACCATCAACTCAAAGATAAACTTAAAGATGGAATAAAATGATTCAAAGTTAATTATATAGTTTCACTATAGATTGGTGACAAGTTAATCATAGTCTGGAAGAAATATAATATAGCATGAGAATGTGTTTACTAAGTTTAGACAGCTATAAAAAAATAAAAAAAACCATGTACAATGGTTTATTAGTACAAGAAACTCAAGATCTAAATATGCCAAACCCATGGCTTTGAAGATGATATTGTAAATAGACTAAAGGTGGAGTTAAGTGGATCTAGGTGTGGATATTGGTACCTATGTGGAGAAACTGATGGTAAGTGAATTCTCAAGGAATGTAATTGACAAAGGATAAATGGTCAGTTAAATAGAAATTGATATAAGTTAAAATATTTGATATTGAAAGTGTGATCTAGTAATTTAACTCAAGAGAGAATGGTTAGTATGGTGTTAGTTCCAAAATGAAAATAAAATGAAATAAACGCACTAATAACATAACATCTCTAGGACTAGACACTAGGGAAAGATTAGTTAACAAAAGAAAATGACAAACACAACTAAAAATCAAGGAATTAAAACACAAGAATTCCTTCACCTTCCTTGGATGCTTCAAATGCCTTCATAGTGGTGGCTTACTCAACTTGTGCTCATGAAGTCCTTGGCAATGGAAGATTGGCTACCTCCATCTCTCTTTGGCACCTTTGACTTGTGGCTTGGCTTGGCTTGGAATCAATTTGGCATGGTAACACTAGATTCTTGAATATTTTAGAACCATTTGAGCATTATAAATTTTCATAATAAAGACTTAGAAATGATGTAGTGAGCCCTCTTATTTAAATATTTTTACAAATGTCTAGAATCAACTTGAACTATCCATCTCAAGATTGAGATGTGTGGTTGAGGAATAATTCTATTTTTGGAATTAATTTTATAGTTATACTCATCATGACATTGGAAAAAGGGGAAATTAAGATTCATGAAGGGCATCTTGGAAGGCATTGATGATGTATGGAGGGCATGAATCTTGATATTTATGGAATTTATGGCCTAGGGATGTCTTCCCAATAAATGAGGTCACCTGATGATGCAGATTATAAATATTTATTTAGAAAAATAATTTTTCAACAAGTTTCCAAGGAATTATTAATTAGGCTCTAATTTGGGTTAATTAGCTCTTAAGCATGCTAAAGCACTTTGTGCACAAATTACTCAAATTGATCAGAATGCCTTATTATTGGTCCAAAATTTGACTAGATTAGAATTGGAAGGCAATTTCAGATGCATTAGATCCATTATCCCATTTAGGATGTTACCAACAATAAATAACAAAGGCATGTGTCTTGTGCAAAATATTTGATAGAAAAGAGCAATCCAAAGCACCTAGGTGCAAAATTGGCATTTTAACTCAAAATGATCTGATCAAAGTTAACTAGCCCATAAATTGTATTGCCCCATTTATGGATACCCTGGCCAAAATTGGTAATTGAATATGTTATTTTCATATCATTTAGCATGCTTTAATGTTTTTAGGCCAAATTGTGCATTTTAGGTGGAAATTGGTCAAAATTTTGGTTGGGGGTTATTAGTGGCTAGATTTAAGTGTCTATAGTTTACCCTTATTTGGGAAGTCATTACAAGCTATAAGCATAGTAACATCTTCTCAAAAAATGAAAAGGTCATGTATGACTACAACTACAATGATGATAAACTAACTGTATGATGCCCCCTCGAGGGAACAGTTGACACAAGTTAGAAAATAGTCCCTCAAAAATAAAGAAGTGAAGCGAGGGGACCAAATAAAGGAAAAATGATGGGGTGAAAACATAATGATACTAAAAAATTAGTCAAAATCATTGAGAATTCAAGTGGGATGGTGTACAATGGTTTGCCCAAAGGTGGTTATAAGCATTGTACCCTGATTGTGGCAACATGGTATGATAACACAATGATTTTCCCACAGGTGGTTATAATCATTGAGAAGATGGAGCTACCCTAGTTAAGATAGAAAAACAAGATAACATGCCCTTGTATAGGTAGAAAAATTAAAGTGGTGACAACACAATGATTTGACCAAAGGTGGTTATAGTCATTGAGAAAAAAAGGTGGGATTATGTGCAATGATTTGCTCAAAAGTGGTTATAATCATTAGACCCTAATTATGGAAAATAGGATAAACTTGGCCAAGGATGATGATAACTGAATATAGAGGGTAATGATGAATTGGAACAACCTACTAGTAAGGAGATGCTCATCTGAACTAATCAAGGTTGAAATTCTTTCATGGTTAATTACTCTATTTGGGATATGATTTGGATTGAATTAGGATGTCGATGCCAAAGAGATGTCACCATTACTAAATAGAGTTCTTGAAGTTTAGGTTTGTTATAGCACGTGTTGGTAGGCATCATGTTATAACATCATGAGGACTTGGCTGAAATGTGCATAAAGACTGACTCCCATAATCTAATACTTAATATAAAACAATGCACCAATGATAGAAACCATGATGAAAATGTTAACATATGAATATGGATGGATTTGAGTATAAGTGTGGTCAAGGAATCACCCAATGAACACACATAAACTAAATCAAAGAAACATTTTTTAAATCAAACAAATAGGCAGACAAAAAATTAAAATAAGCAAAAACAAACAAACAAACAAACAAATAAACAAACAATGTAATAGAAACCATGTGAACATTATCCCTAAAAAATAGGGGAATAAAAGAAAGGGAAAGAGGTGGCCAAGATATCTCCATATGCACTAGGCAAGTGGACACTACCTTCATAGTTCTATGGATGTAATGTCCAATAAAAAACATCAAGCCAAATGTAGTTCTCCCAGGGAATGGGAAGAATCTGATAACTAAAGAAAACAAACAAAATGGATGTGATAGAATAATAGGAATGATCTTTCAAAATGGAAAGTGTGTGAGAGAAAAAGGCCAAAAAGGATGGGGAAACTAAATGACAAGTGATTTGCTTGTAACATAGTAAGGGTTCCTAGAATCCTTAAGGCAAAGAAGTGGTCAATGTTTTTGTTCTTTTCTATTGATTTTTCAAATATTTTTGTAATTTTTTTATAGTATCGCAATTCAATTGAGAATGATGAGACACTAAATGGTTCAAGCTCACAAAACGGAGAGAGAATTCAAACTTAGGTTGATCATTAAATAGTGAGATCATGGCTTAAGGTGCTCACAAAATGGTGACAGTGTGGCTTAGGTTGCTTACAAAATGGTGAGAGCATGGCTTAGGTTTCTCAAAAAATAGTGAGAGTGTGGCTTAGGGTGCTCACAAAATGATAAGAGCGTGGCTTAGGGTGGTCATAAAATGGTGAGAGTGTATAGGAATGGGGACTGAGGTGACCTCAACATAAATTTAGAATGACCCATATCATCTCAAAATAACCTCAAGTCATTATAATTCCATCCACATAAAAGGTAGGGAAAAACCAACTAGGTCCCAACAAGTTCTCAAATATGGTAAATGGCTAGTCAAATAAAAATAGTAATGGCAAGGTGATGTAGTAATGCATGATAATAAGTGTTGCCCCTAGTTTTCCCATAGGTGATTATAACTAAGATACAGTGGCATAGGTCAATGATGCTAATTTACTCATAGGTGGTTATAATTAGTAGCAAGACTGGTGAAACACTAAATTGCCCATAGGTAGTTATAATTAGGCTCACATAAACAAACATGATAGGATGAAAGATATCTTACTAGATCAACTATCACACTACTTTCATAGACTATCACTAAAACATAGATTGGATTTATAGTTAAAAATTGATCAAAATCCTCTCACAAAAAGTATAGGAAGAACCAAATGAACCAAGATCAAAATAAGATTGGGTAGGATGACTAAAGATAGGCTTTAGTCTAGATAGGAATGAAATGATAAGATGGTATGGTCTTTCTTAAGATAATGATGGTCTAGATATATTTGATAAAATGGTAAGAGGGCTGCCCCCAAGTGGTGGGGTGAATGGTTGGGATCTACAACAATGGAAAATGTATATGCAACAATGGTAATGGCAATGTGAGGTGATATGGTACATGTTTTTGGCCTAGGTATAGTTTCTTATTCTAGTATTCCTATCGATAGGGAGATGCACATGCTAATAAATAAATGATACAAACAAAATAATTGATCATGTTAATTTCTACACCACACCTCACTTGAATAACTTTTCTATCAAGAACTACCTAAAAATTTGGTTGTCAAGAATGCTTTTGTGATCTTTGTTGGTCATTGATTCTAATTCCTTTAAGTGTCAAGATATGGTATATTTGTAGCCTCTACAAAGGAAAGTGTGACTATGGATGTTAAACAAGGAAAAATAATGGATGGTAGGTTTGATTGTGAAATAGAATGATAGATGATAATGTAACATATAATGGTGGGGAAATAAATGAAGATTAGGACTTTCAATCACACTTAATGTTGTTGATGTTATATTTGACATAATTTTTGTTATGGTGGGGTTGAACACTTGTTCTCTTGATATGACCATCAATTTTTGTTGTTGTTTGGATTAGAGAGTAGCTACCATCTAATTAGGCTATAGATAGGAAGCTATTTTGATTTGATATTTTATTTTGTCTTCATCAAGCAATTAATAACTTTTGTTCTTAGATATTGGTGCCTCAAAGAGGTTTTTACCAATAAATTTTTCTTTATTGTCCCATAGTACCTCTAAGAAGGTTTCACTAAGGAGTGTGCACTTTTGACTTTGATTGTATTTTAGCACTTTTAATAAAGTTTCACTAGAAGATGTTGAGTTATGACTTTGATTGTCCCCTCACACCTTTAAAAATGTTTCACTAGGAGAGTGTTATTTTGCTACATGAATGTTGTATTGACCTCTTTGCTCTTATTCTACCACTATGTAGCCATGGATACATTTCAACAAAGTGTGATTCTATTAATCCCAATAAACACTTGTGGGAGATGGAATGCCAATGATATGGCTATTTTGGTTGATGATAATGGCCTATGTAATGGTAATAAAATGGGGAGAGGTTACACAATCCTTGTAGAAGATACTAGGATAACTTATATCAAAGATAAATTACTCGTCTTCAAAAACTATATAAGGATCATAAATGTATTCAAACTGATCTGCAAAGCATACCTAACCAATAGTGTAATAGTAATGAACATATTCTATATCTAAATCTAATTCTTCATCTAATGGGAACTCTATTATAATGATGTCTTGTTGAATATTTGTTTTTGGACAAGTAATGGCCTATAATGGCATAATGGGCTCCAAAAATATTGTTTTGTCCAAGTGAGTCTCCTCTATAATGGGAAAAAGGTCAAGAGACAATTCCTCAGAGACTAGCTTGTCAATAGGAGACTCTTGAAAAATAGGCATATGGTCAAGGTAATGATTTGCCCAAAGGTGGTTATAATCATTAAGAAGTGACTCAGTAAAGATTGGATCATTAGAGTGAGACTACTCAATAACTGGTATAGGATCAATAGGCAATTTATCATATGTTGAATTATCACAAATGGTTGATTTAATAGAAACATCTTGGATTGATTGGTTCTCTTGGCCTTGATTTCTGATGAGTTGAAAAATACTAGTTGTGAACACATCTTAGTCTTTGAGTGATTGGATGGGCTGATGTTTGGATGGGATTGGTACTAGATGAGGAATGACTTGTGGTTAGATAATGGTAGGGCCTTTGGGAGCATGATTGCTCACATGAGCAAAAGGGTAAAGTCCTAAGATGGTAAAAATAGGGTATTATAGGGATTGATTTATTGCACAAGCTAAAGGACTAGGTCCTAAAATGATGAAGGGGTGTTTTGGAGCTTGATTGCTTACATAAACCAAAGGATGAGATCCTAGTATAGAAATAACTAGGCATTATGGAGCTTGGTTGCTCACAAAAATTCAAGAATGAGATCTTGGTATGGGAATGGTGTGACATTGTGGTCTCGAGATATAAATAGTATGATATGGTGGAGCCTGATTCCTCATATAATCCAAAGCATCCAAGTCTTCCTCATAAACCATATCATCCTAGTTGTGAGTTCACTCATAATCTAGTTTTTGATTGTGTTCCATGTATTGATTATTGAATATATGGTATGGATTCATATCCCAAAAAACATTATCTAAATTTGGGTCTTTAAATTCTTCCTCACAAGCCTCTTCATACCAATCAAGGTCTTGATCTAGATCATAAGTTGTTTCATGACTTTGTTCCCATGAATGATTAATATGAGGTGGATAGAAATCTATCTAACAAACCATATTAGCATCATTGGGGTCTTGACTAAATCCATAAAAGTCCTTTTTTGCAGCCATTATATCATAAGTTGGATTTTAAGTGACTCCACTAAAAGTGTAGGGAGACATATCTGTGTAAATGATGAAATCTCCAAAAACAAAAAAGTCCTAGAGTTCTACAAACTTTGAAAAATGATCCAAAGGACAAATAGGTCAAACTTGGTCCAACATGGTCAAAGGGGTGGAGCTGTATATTTAATGTGGTTTGAAAGTGGAATTATATATCTAAAATGGTTTGTGTAAGATTTGGCATAAAATAGTCTAACGCCAAATGTCTAATGTCAAATTTCATATGCACAAAAGGTCAAGCATCTGAAAAAATGGCATTTCAAAGGTCTAGATCAAAGTGTTCCAAACAAGGTCTAAACTAGGAAAGGGAAAAGTTGAGTTGCTAAGTATTTTGTCCAAATGTGGAGTCAAAACTAGGCTCAAACAAATAGGCATGATGTGATTTTACTTAATCTATAAATTTTGGAAATAACTTTGACATAGACCTGGCACACAAAATCAAACATAAACATGATCAATTGGCATAAGACATAAGACAAAAGGCTCTTTGAGAAAGGTTCTGTTATCCTAAATAAAGGCACAAAAAATGATGAGGATAGGCTTTAAACAAACAAACCATCAATAGTTTTTGAATTTGGGTAATCGATTAACTAAATTTAGACAACCAAAAAGAGAAAGATATGTGTATCATCCCCATGAATTAAGGCCTGAATAGAAATCAATTAGTTTTTGAATCCAAACATAAAAAGGCTAATTTAAAACTCAACATTGAGAACTAGGATTTGACCAAACAATTTAGACAACATTGGACATCATGAGAGCACAAGACAATGGTCTAAATGGTATGCATGACATGGTTTGAAATAAATGGTTTTTGGCACAAGTTAAACTAGTCTTCAAATAAATTGAGCACCTAATGATGTAAGCATGATCGAATTATGTGGTCAATGTTATGTTTTTAAGACTCAAAAGTCTCAAAAATGTTTTGACATGATTTGGACAACATAACACTACCCTCCTCAACTCAAATACATTATTTTGACATGGATTATGAACAAATAAACAAGTTTTAGTCTCAAAACATACCAAGCAAAAATGACCAAAATATACTAAGTATAACTGTCCAAATCTTAGCAAGGGTATGTCAATGTGGGGTTGACTAAACTAGAAAGGTTTCAATTATTCTAGGGGAATAAATTAGAGAATAACTTTCACATAAAACAATGGAAAAGAAAGACACACAAATTGGGTGACCAAGGCATTGGCTAGTTATAAAAAGGTCTAGTCTTTTTTATAACAACTACATCTTGCTATTCTCTTAGTGTAGTGTGATGTCTAAATGTTGATACATCATGTGTGAAACTCAAAAGGAGTAAGTGAAGTCAACATTTGGAGATGAAACCTCAAGTTAAATCTTCCTTAAATAGCTTACATGAGGTGATAAAGTCCCCCTCACAAGCCAAGTTTTCATAAAAATTAAGAAAGTATGAAACAAAAAGACTTTAGGGTCATTTTAAAGGTCACCCAAACTTTGACAAGTTTTTGGGGAGTACTTTAGATTAATTTATTTCTAAGCCTTGGACTAGGCTACTTGCAATAGGAATGACACTTTTGATTCCAAAGGCTCCCTATAGGGGATAAATGGAAGAGCATACGTGCAATATCCCTCTTTTTACCAAACAAAAATTTGATTAAATGACTATTACAAACAAGAATTAATAAGTGTGTTAAATTTTAAGCCCAAAATAAAAAATTTGGTGGTGTTCATTTGACCTCTTGGTCTTAATTGAAAACTTTGAAAACATTCACCGAAAAACATCTAAATTCTTTGTTAAACACCCAAAACAAGGTTCCTAATTGATTTTTAAGCATGAAAAGTGATTTAAACATGTTTTAAATAAACATAAAGCTTGGTCCTATAGCAAAAATGTCAACATTTCCTTTAGCTTTGAAGCTCTTTTTAGTTTGAAATAATAAACTTTGGAAAAATAGCTCTCAGGTTTATGTTTCTGGAAAAACATAATGATCAATGTCAGTTATTACAATTGATGATGGTTACCTTGTCTAATTGAAATATAAATGATGTCAATTTTTCTCACTAACATCAGTTAAGCCATGTAACAGATGTTAGTCTTACTTGTCGATGTCAGTTATTATGTAAAACTATGGCAACCAAAAATGGCAAAATAAAGTTAGAAAATCAATTTGCAAGAGTTTTAAAGGTCTAAATAAATATTTTAGAGTTGAAAAATGATATTATTCAGGTGTTAAATGCATCTAGTCCCATTGGGCATGTCATTATGTGATCTATGAATTTTTCTCAAAAGAGGATGGTTGGTATGGTGTTAGTTCCAAAATGAAAACAAAATGAAATAAACACACTAATAGGATAACATCTCTAGGCCTAGACACTAGGGATATCTTAGTTATCAAAATCAAATGAAAAACACAATAATTACATCAGCTTCCTTGGATTCCCCAAATGCCTTTGTAGTGGTGGCTTGCTTGGCTTGTGCTCATGAAGTCCTTGGGAATGGAAGTTTGGCTACCTCCATCTCTCCTTAGGACCTTTACCTTGTTACTTGGCTTGGATTGGAATCAATTTGGCATGGTAACACTAGTTTATTGATGATTTTATAACCATTTGATCATTATAACTTTTCATAACCACAACTTAGAAATGATGTAGTGAGGCCTCCTATTTATAGATTTTTACAAATGTCTAGAATTGACCTGAACCATCCATCTCAAGATTGAGATGTGTGGTTGAGGACTAATTAAATTTTTGGAATTAAGTTTTTAATTATCCTCATCATGACATTGGAAAAAATGGCAATTAATAGGCATGGAGGGCATCATGGAAGGCATTGATGAGGCATGGAGGGCATGAATCTTGATAGTTGTGGCATATATAGCCTCAGGATGTCTTCTCAATAAATGAGGTCACCTAATGATGTAGATATTCAATATTAATTTTCAAAAATAATTTTTCAACAAGTTTCTATGGAATTATTAATTATGCTCTAATTTGGGTTAATTATCTCTTAAGCATGCTTAAGTACTTTATGCACAAATTACTCAAATTGATTAGAATGCCTTGTTATTGGTCCTAAATTTGACTGGATTGATATTGGAAGGTAATGTTAGATGAATTAGATCTATTATCTAATTTAGGATGTTACCAACAACAAATAATAAAGGCACATGTCTTGTGGAAAATATTTAATAGAAAAGAGCAATCAAGAGCACCTAGGTGCAAAATTGGCATTTTGACTCGAAATGATCAGATCAAAATTAGCTTGCCCATAAATTTCATTACCCCATGTAAGGATACCCTAGCCAAAATTAGCACTTAAATATGTTCGTTTCATATTCATTTATCATTCTTTAGTGTTTTTAGGCCAAATTGTGCATTTTAGATGGAAATTTTTGAAAAGCCTGGTTGGGGGTTATTGGTGGCCAGATTTAGGTGTCCATAGTTTACCCTTATTTGGGAAGGAATTAAAAGATATAAGCATAGTAACATCTTCTCAAATAATTAAAAGGTCATGTATGCCTACAACTGCAATGATGATAAACTAATTGTTTGATGCCCACTCAATGGAACAGCTGGCATAAGTAAGTCAGCAAACGGTCCCTCAAAAAGAAAGAAGCAAAGCGAGGGGACCAAAGAAAGGAAAAATGATGGGGTGAAAACACAATCATACTAAAAAATTATTCAAAATAATTGAGAATTCAAGTTATATAGTGTAAAATGGTTTGCCCAAAGGTGGTTATAAGCATTGTACCCTGATAGTGGCAATATGGTATGATAACACAATGATTTGCCCAAAGGCAATTATAATCATTGAGAAGATGGAGCTTCCCTAGTTAGGATAGATAAACAAGATAACATGCCCCTATATAAGTAGAAAAAATAAAGTGGTGATAGCATAATGATTTTCTCAAAGGTGGTTATAATCAATGAAAAATGTAGGTGGGACAATGTGTAATGATTTGCCCATAGGTGGTTATAATCATTAGACCCCGATTATGGAAAATAGGATAAACTTAGTTGAGGATGATGATAACTAAACATAGAGGGTAATGATGAATTGGAACAATCTACTAGTAGGGATATCTTCATTTGAACTAATAAATTTTTAAATTCTTTCATGGTTAATTACTCTATTTGGGATATGATTGGGATAAAATCAGGATGTTAGTGTCAAAGGGATGTCGCCATTATTGAATAGATTTCTTGAATCTTAGGCTTTTTTTAGCATGTGTCATTATGCATCATGGTATAAAATCATGAGGACTTGGCCAAAATATGCATAAATATTGACTTTTGTAATCCAATACTCAATAGAAAACAATGCACCAATGATAGAAACCATGATGACAATGTAAACATATGACTATGGATGGATTTGATTATAAGTGTGGGAAAGGAATTACCCAATGAACACACATAAACTGAATCAAGGTAACAATGTTGAAAGTAAACAAACAAGTAGAAAAATAAATAAAATATGTAGAAACAAATAAACAATGCAATAGAAAGCATGCAAACATTGCCCCTAGAAAATAGGCTACAAGTTAACAAATGAACAAAATGGGGGAATAGAAGAAAAGGAAGGGGATGGCTGAACTATCTCCATATGCACTATGCAAGTGGATGTTTCCTACATAGTTCCATGTATGTAATATCCAATAAAAAACTTCAGGCCAAATGTAGTTCTCTTAGGGAATGTGAAGAATGTGATAATGTAGGATAACAAATAGAATGGATGTGATAGAAGAATAGGAATGGTCTTGTAAAATGGTAAGTGCATGAGAGATAAAGGCCAAAAAGGATGGGGAAACTAAATGATAAGTTATTTGCTTGTAACTTAGTAAGGGTTCCCATAATATTTAAGGTAAAGAAGTGGTCAATGTTTTTGGAATTGTTTTAGAGTATCTCAACTCAATCGAGAATGATGAGACACGTAATGGTTCAAGCTCACAAAATGTTGAGAGCATTCAAACTTAGGTTACTCAAAAAATGGTGAGAGAATGGCTTAGGGTGCTCAAAAAATTATGAGAGCATGGATTAAGTTACTCACAAAATGGTGAGAGTGTGGCTTAGGTTACTCATAAAATAGTGAGAGCATGGCTCAGGGTGCTCGTACAATGATGAGAGTGTGGCTTAGGGTGCTCATAAAATAGTGAGAGCATATGTAAAGGGGGACTGAGGTGACCTCAACATGAATTGATCATGACACACATAGTCCCAAAATGACCTCAAGTCATAGTAAGTCCATCCACACAAAAGGTGGAGAAAAACCAACTAGGTCCCAACAAGTTCTCAAATCCAGAAAATGGCTAGTCAAATGAAAATAGTAATTACAAGTTGATGTGACAATACATGATAAATAAGTGTTTCCCCTAGTTTTCCCATAGATTATAACTAGGATACAAAGACATAGGTCAATGATACTAATTTTACCATAGGTAGCTATAATTAGTAGAAAGACTGGTGAAACACTAATTTGCCCATAGGTAGTTATAATCAAGTTCACATAAACAAACTTGATAAGATGAAATATATCTTACCAGATTAACTATCACACTAATTTCATAGACTATCATTAAAACATAGATTATATTTATTTTTAAAACTTGATCATAATCCTCTCACAAAAAGTGTAAGAAGAACCAAAGGAACCAAGATCAAAATAGGATTGTGTAGGATGACTAAAAATAGGCTTTTGTCTAGATAAGAATGGAATGATAGGATGGTATGGTAGTGCTTAGGATAATGATGGTATATATAGATTGGATAAAATGTTAATAAGGTTTCCCCCAAGTGGTGGGGTGAATGGTTGAGATCTACAATAATGGCAAATGGATATGCAATAATGGCAATGGCAATGTGAGATGATATGTTACATGTTTTTGACCTGGGTGTGGTTTTTGATTTTATTTTTCTAACTGATGGGGAGATACACATCCTAATCAACAAATGATACAAATATAATACATGATTATGTTAATTTCTACTTCACACCTCATCTGAATAACTACTCTATCAAGAACTACCTATAGATTTGGTTGTCAAGAATGCTTTTATGATCTTCTTTGGTCATTGATTATGATTCCTTCAAGTGTTGAGACAAGGTATCTTTGTAGCCTCTATAAAGGAAAGTGTGACCATGGATGGTAAACAAGGACAAATAATGGATGGTAGGTTTGATTGTGAAATGGAATGATAGATGATAATGTAATGTATAATGGTGGGGAAATAAATAAAGATCAGGACTTTTAGTCACACATAATGTTGTTGATGCTAGATTTGACATAATTTTGGTTGTGGTGGGGCTTAAGACTTGTTCTCTTGATAGGACCATCAGATTTTTTTTTTGGGTCTAAGAGTAGCTACCTTTTAATTAGTTTTTAGATAGGAAATGATTTTGATTTGATTTTTGATTTTATCTTCATCAAGTAATGCATAACTTTTATGCTCAGCTATTGGTGCCTCAAAGAATTTTTCACAAATAAATTTTTCTTGATTATCCTGTAGCTTTTTTGAGAAAGTTTCACTAAGGAATGTGGACTTTTAACATTGATTTTCTACTAGCGCTTTTAAAAGAAAATTAAATATAAGATGTTGAGTTATGACTTTAATTTTCCCCTAGGACCTTTGAAAAAGTTTCACTAAGAGAGTGTTCTTCTGCTACATGAATGTTGTCTTGACCTCCTTGCTTTTCTTCAACCGCTATGTCACCATGGATACAATTCAACAAAGTGTGATTTTGTCGATCCTAATCAACACTTTTGGGAGATGGATTGTCAATGATATGTTTATTTTGGTTAATGGTAATGGCCTATGGAGTGGTAATACAATGGGGAGAGGTTTCACAATTCTTGTAGAAAATACTATGTTAACTTGTATCAAATCTAAAGTACTCATCTTAAAAAACTATAAAAGGATCACTAATATATTCAAACTGATCTGGAAGGCATGCATAACCAATGTTGTAATAGTCATAAACATATTCTATATCTAAATTTGATCCTAACTCTGATTCTTCATCTGATGGGTACTTTGTTATAATGATATCTTGTTGAATATTTAGTTTTAGACAAGTAATGGCATAATGGGCTCCAAAAATATTGTTTTGTCAAAGTGAGTCTCCTCTACAATGGAAAAAAGGTCAAGAGACAACTCCTTAGAGATTGGCTTGTCAATAGGAGGCTCTTAAAAAATAGGCATATAGTTGAGGTAAAGATTTGACCAAAGGTGGTTATAATCATAAAGTAGTGACTTAGCAAAGACTGAATCATTTTATTGAGACTCCTTGACAATTGCTATAATATCAATAAGTAATTTATCATAGGTTGACTTATCACAAATGGTTGATTCAATAGAAATATCTTGGATTGGTTGGTTCTCTTGGCCTTGTTTTCTGATGAGTTGAAAAATACTACTTGTGAACACATCTTAGTCTTTGAATGATTAGACGGGTTGAGGTTTGGATGGGATTGGTAATGGATGAGGAATGACTTATGGTTGGATAATGGTAGGGCCTTGGGGAAAATGATTGCTCGCATGAGCCAAAGGACAAAGTCTTGAGATCGTAACGATAGGGAACTATGGGGTTTGATTACTTGAAAAATCTAAAGGACTAGGTATTGGAATGATTAAGGGGTGTTATGGAGCTTTATTTCCCACACAAACCAAAGGATGAGTTCCTGCTAAAGAAATGGTTGGGCATTGTGGAGCTTGGTTGCTTGCATAAACCAAAGACTAAGGTCTTGGTATGGTAATGGTGTTACATTATGGTCCTATGATAAAAATGGTATGATGTGGTGGATCTTGATTACTCACATAAGCCAAAGCATCCATGTTTTCATCATAAACCATATCATCCTAGTTATGAGTTGTCTCATAAGATAGTTCTTGACTATGTTCCATGTATTGATTATTGAAAAGAGGGTATGGATTCGTATCCCAAACAACATTATATGTAATTGGGTCTTCAAAGTCTTCCTCACAAGCCTCTCCGTACCAATCAACATATCAATTTGGATCATAAGTTGTTTCATGACTTTGTTCTTATGAATGATTAATATGAGACGGATAGAAATATGTGTCACAAACCATATTCGCATCATTGGGGTCTTGACTAAACCCATAAAAGTCATTTTGTGTGGCCATTCTATCATAAGTTGGATTACAAGTGACTCCACTATAAGTGTAATGAGACATATCCATGTAAATGATGAAATCTTGGAAAAAAAAGGATTAGAGTTCTACAAACTTTTTAAAATGATCCAAAGGATAAATGGTTCAAACTCGGTCCAACTTGGTTGAAGGGGTGGAGTTGTATCTCTAATGTGGGTTAAAAGTGGAGTTGTATCTCTAAAATTATTTGTGCTAAGATTTGGCATAAAATAGTCTAATTTCAAATGTCATATGCATAAAATGTCAAGAATTTGAATAAAAACTAGCATGTCAAATGTCTAGGTCAAAGTGTTCCAAAACAAGGTCTAAACTAGGAAAGGGAAAAGTTGAGTTGCTAAGTCTTTTGTCTAAATAGGAAGTTAAAAGTTAGGCTCAAAAAAAAATGCATGATGTGATTTTATTTAATATAACAAGTTTGGAAAACAACTTTGGCATAGACCTCGCACATAAAATTAAACATAAACATGATCAGTTGGCATAAGGCATAAGACAAAAGGTTCTTTGAGAAAGGTTATGTTCTCCCAAATAAAGGCACAAACAATGATGAGGATAGGTTTTAAACAAACAAACCATCAATAGTTTTCAAATTTAGGTAATCGATTGACTGAAGTAATGAAACCCAAAAGAGAAAGACCTATGTATCAACCCCACAAATTAAGGCCTAAACAGAAACCAATGAATGTTTGAATCCAAACATAACAAGGCTAATTGAAAACTCAATGTTGAAAACTAAGATTTGACTAAAAAAATTAAATAATATTAGATAACATGATGAGACAAGACAATGGTCCAAATAGTATGCATGACATGGTTTAAAACAAATGGTTTTTGGTAAAAGGTAAACTAGTCTTTAAGCAAATTGAGCACCTAATGATGTAAGCATGCTCAAATTATGTTGTCAATGTTATGTTTGCAAAAGACTCAAAAGGCTCAAAAATGTTTTTACATGATTTGAGCAGCATAAAACTACCCTTCTCAACTTAAATACATTGTTTTGACATGGATTATGAAAAAACAAACAAGTTTTAGTCTCAAAACATACAAAGAAAAAATGACCAGAATATACAAAGTATAATCATCTAAATTCTAGGAAGGGTATGTCAATATGGGGTTGACTAAAGTAGCAAGGTTTTGATCATTCTAGGGGATTCAATTTCATAATGAATTTCACATCAAATAATGCAAAATAAAATCACAAAAATTGGGTGACCACAGCATTGGCTAGTTGTAAAAAGGTCTAGTCCTTTTTACAACCACTACACCCTACTATTCACTCAGTGTAGTGCAATGTCCAAATTATATCCCATATGCAACTCAAAAGGAATAAGTGAATTCAATGTTTGGAGATAAAATGCTAGGTCAAATCTTACCTAAATAAATTTAGGGAGGTGATGAAGTCCCCTTCGTAAGCCAAGTTTGCATATAAATAAAGAAATCATGAAATAGAAAGACTTTAGGGTCATTTTGAAGGTCACCCAAACTTTGATGAGTTTTTTGGGATTTATTTAGATGAATTTATTTCTAATCCTTGGACTAGGCTACTTACAATAGGAATGGTGTTTTTAATTAGAACGGTACCCTATAGGAGATGAATGGAAGAGCATACACGTAACATCCCCTTTTTTACCAAACAAAAATTTGATTAAATAACTATTAAAAACAAGAATTGACAAGTGTGTTAAATTTTAAGCCCAAAATGAAATATTTGATGGTGTTCATTTGACCCCTTGGTCTTAGTTTAAAACTCTAAAAACATTCACCAAAAAACATCTAAATTCTTTGTTAAACACCCAAAACAAGGTTCCTAACTGATTTTAAAGCATAAAAAGGTGATTTAAACATGTTCTAAACAAATATCAAGATTGGCCCTACTAAAAAAATGTTAGCATGTCCTTTAGCTTTGAAGTTATTTTTAGTTTGAAACAATAAACTTTGGAAAAATAGTTATCAGGTTTTTTTTTTGGAAAAACATAGTGACATACGTTGGTTATTATAACTGACGATGGTTACCTTGGCTAACCAAAATCTAACCAATGTTGGTTTTTCTAACCGATGTCAATTAAGCCATGTAATTGATGTCATTCTTACTTTTCAAAGTCAGTTACTGTGTAAAACTGTGACAACTAAATATGGCAAAATAAAGTTAGAAAATCAAATTTCAAGAGTTTTAAAGGTCCAAGTAAATATTTTAGAGTTTCAAAATAATTTTTTTACATGTGAGATGCATCTAGTCCCACCAGGCATGCCATTATGTGATCAAGGAATTTGATTCAAAATAGGATGGTTAGTATGGTGTTAGTTCCAAAATGAAAACAAAATGAAATAAACACACTAATAACATAACATCTCTAAGCCTAGACACTAGGGAGATCTTAGTTAACAAAAGAAAATTACAAACACAACTAGAAAACAAAGAATGAAAACAAAATAATTCCTACACCTTCCTTGGATGCTCCAAATGCCTTTGTAGTTTTGGCTTTCTCAGCTTGTGCTAATGAAGTCCTTGGTAATAGAAGCTTGGCTATATCAATCTCTCCTTGGCACCTTTGGCTTATGGCTTAGCTTGTCTTGGAATCAATTTGGCATGGTAACAATATTTTCTTGAATCTTTTAGAACCTTTTAATCATTATAACTTTGCATAATCAAGACTTATAAATGATATAGTGAGGCCTCCTATTTATATATTTTTACAAATGTCTAGAATCAACTTGAACCATCCATCTAAAGATTGAGATGTATGGTTGAGGATTAATTCAATTTTTGGAATTAAGTTTGTAATTGTCCTCATCATGAAATTAGAAAAAGGGGAAATTAAGAGGCATGGAGGGCATCATGGAAGGCATTGATGAGGCATGGAGGGCATGAATCTTGATATTTGTGGCATTTATGGCCTAGGAATGTCTTCCCAAGAAATGTGGTCACCTGATGATGCAGATATTCAATATTCATTTCTAAAAATAAATTTTCAAAATGTTTCCAAGGAATTCTTAATTAGGCTCTAATTTAGGTTAATTATCTCTTAAGCATGCTGAAGCACTTTGTGCATAAATTACTCAAATTGATCAGAATGCCTTGTTGTCGGTCCAAAATTTAATTGGATTGGAATTATAATGAAATCTCAAATGTGTTGGATTTGATATCCCATTTAGGATGTTACCAACAATAAATAACAAAGTCACATGTGTAAAATATTTAATAGGAAAGAGAAATCTAGAGCACCTAGGTGCAAAATTAGCATTTTGACTTGAAATGATCTGATCAAAGTTAGTTGGTCCATAAATTACATTACCCCATTTAGGGATACCTTGGCCAAAATCAGTACTTGAATATGTCAGTTTCATATAATTTAGCATGCTTTAGTGTTTTTAGGCCAAATTGTGCATTTTAGGTGGAATTGGTCAAAACCCTAGTTGGGGGTTATTAGTGGCCAGATTTAGGTGTCTACAATTTGCCCATGTTTGGGAAGGCATTTCAAGCTATAAGCATAGTAATGTCTTCTCAAACAATGAAAAGTTCATGTATGCCTACAACTTCAATGATGATAAACTAATTGTATGATGCCCCCTCAAGGGAACGGTTAGCATAAATAAGTTGACAAACGGTCCCTCAAAAAGAAATAAGTGAAGTGAGGAAACCAAAGAAAGGGAAAATGATGGGGTGAAAACATAATGATGTTGAAAAAGTAGTCAAAATCATTATGAATGTAAGTGGGATGGTGTATAATGGTTTTCCTAAAGGTAGTTATAAGCATTATACCTTAATAGTGGCAACATGGTATGATAACACAATGATTTTACCAAAGGTGGTTATAATCATTAAGAAGATGGAGATACCCCAGTTAAGATAGACAAACAAGATAATATGTCCCTGTATAGGTAGAAAAAGTAACGTGGTGATAACATAATGATTTGCCTAAAGGTGGTTATAATCAATTATAAGTGTAGGTGGGACGGGGTGTAATGACTTACCCATATGAGGTTATAATCATTACACCCCAATTATGGAAAACAAGATAAAATTGCTAAAGGATGATGATAACTGAACACAGAGGGTATTGATGAATTAGAACAACCTACTAGTAGGGAGATGCTCATCTAAACTAATAAATGTTGAAATTCTTTCATGGTTAATTATTCTATTTGGGATTGAATCAGGATGGTAGTACTGAATAGATGTTCCCATTACTGAATAGACTTTTTGAATCTTAGGTTTGTTCTAGCACATGTTAGTAGTCATCATGGTATAATATCATGAGGACTTGGTTGAAATATGCATAAGGACTGACTCCCATATTCCAATACTTAGTAGAAAACAATGGATTGATGATACAAACCATGATGATAATGTAAACATATGAATATAGATGGATTTGAGTATAAGTATGGGCTAGAATCACCTAATGAACATACATAAACTGAATCAAGGCAACCATGTTGAAAGTAAACAAATAGGTAGATAAACAAATAATGCAATAGAAACCATGTGAACATTACCCCTAGAAAATAGGTGACAACTTAACAAATAAACAAAATAGGGGAATAAAAGAAAAGGAAGGTCATGGCTGAGTTGTCTCCATATGCACTAGGCAAGTGGATACTACCTACATAGTTCTATGGATGCAATATCCAATAAAAAAAACCTCAATTCAAATGTAGTTCTCCTAGGAAATTGGAAGAATGTGATAACTGAGGAAAACAAATAGAATGGATATGATATAAGAATAGGAATGGTCTTGAAAAATGGTAAGTGCATGAGAGAAAAAGGACAAAAAGGATGTGGAAACTAAATGAAAAGTGAATTGATTACAACTTAGTAAAGGTTCTTAGAATCCTTAAGGCAAAAAAGTGGTCAATGTTTTTAGAATTATTTTGGAGTATCTCAACTCAATCGAGAATTATAAGACACTAAATAGTTTAAGCTCACAAAATTATGAGAGCATTCAAACTTAGGTTGCTCATAAAATGGTGAGAGAATGGCTTAGGGTGATCACAAAATAATGAGAGTGTGTCTTAGGTTACTCTCAAAATGGTGAGAGTGTGGCTTAGGTTGCTAACAAAATGGTGAGAGCATGGCTTAGGGTGCTCACAAAATGATGAGAGAGTGGCTTAGGGTGCTCATAAAATGATGAGAGCATATGGAAAGGGGGACTAAAGTGAGATCAACATGAATTAATCATGACCCACATAGTCCCAAAATGACCCCAAGTCATAGTAATTCCATCCACATAAAAGGTGGGGAAAAATTAACTAGGTCCCAACAAGTTCTCAAATCTAGAAAATGGCCAATAAAACAAAATTAATAATGGTAAGGTGATGTGATAATGCATGATAGACATGTGTTTCCCCTAATTTTCCCATAGGTTTTTTTATAACTAAGATACAATGGTATAGGTTAATGATACTAATTTGCTCATAGGTGGTTATAATTAGTAGCAAGATTAGTGAAACACTAATTTGCCCATAGGTAGTTATAATCAAGATCACATAAACAAACTTGATAGGATGAAAGATATCTTGCCAGATCAACTGTCACATTAATTTCATAGACTATCATTAGAACATGGATTGAATTGATTGTTAAAATTTGATAAAAATCTTCTCACAATAAGTGTATGAATAACCAAAGGAACCAAGATAAAAATGGGATTGGGTAGGATGACTAAAATAGGCTTTGGTCTAGATAGGAATGGAATGATAGGATGTTATGGTCTTGCTTAGGATAATGATGGTCTAGATAGATTGGATAAAATGGTAAGAGGGTTGCCCCTAAATGGTGGGGTGAATGGTTGGGATCTACAACAATGGAAAATGGATATGCAACAATGGTAATGGCAATGTGAGATGATATGTTACATGTTTTTGGCCTCGATGTGGTTTTTTATTCTATTGTTCTTGCTGATGGGGAGATGCACATCCTAATCAAAAAATGATACAAATATAATACTTGATCATGTTAATTTCTAGCCCACACATCATCTGAATAACTGCTCTATCAAGAACTGCTTACAGATTTGGTTGTCAAGAATGCCTTTGTGATCTTTATTGGTCATTGATTGTGATTCCTTCAAGTGTCTAGATAAGGTATCTTTATAGCCTCTACAAATGAAAGTGCATCCATGGATGATAAACAAGGACAAATAATAGATGGTAGGTTTGATTGTGAAATGGAATGGTAGATGATGATGGAATGTATAATGGTGGGGAAATAAATGAAGACCAGGACTTTTAGTTATGCATAATGTTGTTGATGTTGGATTTGACATAATTTTGGCTATGGTGGGGTTGAATACTTGTTCTCTTGATAGGACCATCAGATTTTTTTGTTTTTTGGGCTTAAGAGTAGCTACCATATGACTAGGCTATAGATAGGAAGTTATTTTTATTTGATCTTTGATTTTGTCTTCATCAAGCAGTGAAAAACTTGTGTTTCGCTATCAGTGCCTCAAATAGGTTTTTACTAATAAATTTGTCTTGATTATCTAGTAGCACCTCTAAGAATTTTTCACTAAGGAATTTGGACTTTTGACGTTGATTATCTTCTAGAGCTTCTAAAAATGTTTCACTAGAAGATGTTGAGTTATGACTTTGATTATACCCTAGTACCTTCAAAAACATTTCACTAGGAGAGTGTTCTTCTACTACATGAATGTTTTCTTGACCTCCTTGCTCTTCTCTAACTACTATGTCACCATGGATGTAGTTTGACAAAGTGTGATTTTATTGATTGCAATAAACACTTGTGGGAAATGGAATGCAAATTATATGGCTATTTTGGTTGGTGGTAATGGCCTATAGATTGGTAATGGAATGGGGAGAGGTTTCACAATCCTCATAGAGGATACTAGGATAACTTGTATCGAAGTTGAAATACTCATCTTCAAAAAATATATAAGGATCACAAATGTATTGAAATTGATCTGCAAGGAATGCATAACCAATGTTGTAATAGTCATGAACATATTATGTATTTGAATATGCTTTTAACTCTTATTCTTCATCTGATTGGTACTCTGTTACAATGATGTCTTGTTGAATTTTTGGTTTTGGACAAGTAATGGCTTATAATGGTGTAATGGGCTCCATAAATATTGGTTTTTCAAAGTGAGTCTCTTCTACAATGGGAAAAAGGTCAAGAGACAACTCTTCAGAGATTGGCTTATCAATAGGAGGCTCTCGAAAAATAGGCATATGGTCAAGGTAATGATTTTCCCAAAGTCAGTTATAATCATCAAGAAGTGACTCAGCAAATATTGGATCATTAGAGTGAGACTCCTTGAAAATTGGTACATGATCAATAGGCAATTTATCATAGGTTGACTTATCAAAAATGGTTGATTCAATAGAAACATCTTAGATGGTTGGTTCTCTTGGCCTTGGTTTCTAATGAGTTAAATGATTCTCCTTCACAACACATAGTTTTAGTTGCACATCCATTATGGTTTCATCTTAAAGAGTATCCACACATAGGTTACAGTTCCAATTCAATATATTGTTCATTCATATGCATCATAGTAGAGGCCATAGGGTTTTCTTTCACATAACAATACACTATGATTGTAGTTAGATGAGCCTCCTTCACAACACATAGTTTTAGTTGCACATCCATTGTGGTTGTATCTTGAAGAGTCTTCATGCATATCTATAGTTATTTCATCATAGATATAATCATACATAGGGTATATTCCTACATAACATGAGTAGTATGGGCACTTGTTTAGTTGGACATTAGGGTTTATATAATGATATAACATAGAGTGATACAACGCACATTCATAGTGGTATTATTTCATAAGCTTCACTTAGGGGGAAATGATGGAGCTGAAGGACTAGTTAGACTTTGTATTATTGAGCCACCTACTTAGAGGCATTGGACATATAGTTCAAACATCAATTAACACATGCATGATTACATAGATTCACTTAGTGGGTAATGATGGACCAAAAGGACTAACTTGTCTTTGTATTCTTGATCCACCTACTTAGAGGGATTAGACACATAGTCGAAACATTGATTAACACATACATGATTACATAACTTAACTCAGTGGGTGATGATCGAGCCAAAGAACTAGATTTTGTATTCTTGAGGCAATCTTGTGGAAATGATACACATAACATGCTCTCTTATATCCCCTTATACTAAAAACTAACATTCCTAGTTCAAAGTAACCATCCATAGACAAACCAAATTATCAAAGTATTGATCTTACTAATATCCCATTTTACTAATCTTAAACCAACTCACTTTACCAAATCAATTTACAAATTACTAAACAAAGTTCTTTACTTACATATGATTCAAAATCAAACCTAGCATTACACTTGGATAATCAAATCACATCCAAAACAACATTTTAAAAATCATATGCAACCTCAAAATCAATTCCAAATCAACCATTTCTAATCAACCATTTACAACAAATATGATAATATACTTCAAATCCCATAGTACAATACACGAGTCATAATCAAAACAAGCATCCATATATATATATATATATATATATATATATATATATATATATATCAAATACAATGAATCATGAATGGGCATCATTACCTCACTCTATGTTTCACTCTCTCTTCTAGTGTTAATCTCATAATCCAACCTAGCACTCAATGACTCCACACATCGTTGAGCTACCACATGCCTCTTGTGATAACTCTTTCACTCCAATAGCCAACCATGCTCCTCATGATAGTCTACATATCACCTATGAAGATCTATTTACTCATCCATAATCCTCATGCTCATAGATATAAAATTAGGTTGGGGCATCTATGTCTATTCAACTCAGCCCTTAGCTCATCTCTCTCTCCCCCTACCCTAACATATGTAGTGGTCACTATAGTAGCCCTATCAAACAAATGAAAATAAACACTAGCCATAACTATTGCTCACTCTATCAAACCCTCCTCCACCACATCATTAGGTATATGTTGTGTGGGAGCTTAGAGTGTTGACTCAATGATGGTCTTCTAGTACTCATTATCTCTACTTCTTAACCTAGCCTATGATTCATCATGATCAAGTCCCACTGTACCTGTACATAAATTTTGTAACTATGTTAGCTATATACTTTAAAATCAAACTCAAAATAAAAAATTTGTACACCATTCAAATTATATTATTGCTTACCTCACATCATCTAAATCATCTTAGGATCCTCATACCCAAGAGCATGCACTCCATAAATAGGACACAATGGAGCCCATTAATGCCTATCCCACCATGTAGTATATGCATCTATACATTAAACATCATCCACATCATAAATAATATAGTCACATCCCACACATCCAAAGGTAATGATGCTAGCTCAGCCTTAATAGGCCTTTCATGAGTTCTTACCCTTGATGATGCTCGTACCCTCCTCACCCACACCCATGCTATCATGGGCACATCATGTGGTACCCCAAACTATCTAGTCACATCTTCATACTAAAATAACTTGTATACTCCAAACTAATGGTCATGTATCTAATAACTAACCCTTATATAACACAACTACACTCTATCCTCATCCCACCTAGGAAATCCTCTATAGGGCATCCATATGATATCACTAGCCACCAATCTATCTAAAACACATCTATAATGATCAATCCTAAGAGACCAAATAGATAATGTACTCATCCACCACTCCCAAAATGGCTACAGAGGTGCCCACTCTAGCCTAGGCATTCCAATTAGTCACACAATTACTATGTGTGCATAAGCCTAACAATGTAATAAGATAGCTTCACTCGCACCACCAATAAATGCCTCCTTTTTAAACTTGTAAATATCCCTATATAGGTGGGAAAGCATAGTCCTACCTCACCATAACACAGTGTCATATACCTCCACACTGTGCACAATCTTATACATCTGATATGTAATTGACACTCCACTCCCATCTATAGCAACAAACAAGGCTAAAAACATGGAAAACCACTTTTGTAGACATAGAAAACTAGAACATACAACAATTAACACTAATACATCATTTTCACTTCTTCAATGTATACCCAAGGGCACAATATCAAAATACAAGGATGCAAGATAAAAAACATTAGTACTCATATCATCTTGCAATGTCACATGTTGTCTACTTATCAACAAATGTAAAATTCAATACACATCTTCTAGAGTCATAGTAATCTCCCTTATAAGAAGCCATAAATTATATGTATCTGCATTCCACCTCTCACATAAGGTAGTAATCATATACCTATCCCACTACACTATGCCTAGATCACACACATGACCTAGCCCTACCTTATCCATGACAACTCTCTCATCAAGAGATAATGGTAATAACATAAATGTCTCAATCACCTAGCCCCTATCGAACTCTCTCATATGCACCTCACCATAAAAACACCATAAATAGCATATATACCAATCCATATTGCCAAATAACTAGTCAAGCAAAAATGACTAATAAAGCTACATCTCAAAAAATCCTACCTATAGGACAATAGTGTTGCAACCTAGATAAGAGTGTTGGATGTAGGAGAGGAGCATTAGATCAATTTTCTTAGGCTACATTAAAGAGCTCAAATCACCAAAAATAGGCTTCAAAATAGACAAATATCAAGCTTTTCAGTTGCTTACCATGGTAACATCACCACCAGCCTCATCTTGGGCTGCTAGTTGCTAGAATTGGGTCATGGTAGGTGCTAATCTCCTTGACATATCTCTCACTCCAGAGCTTCAAATCTCAAACTGGTCATTACATAAATGAATCAAGAATCAATCCAATTTCCTATACTATCCAACTTTCTCAATCAAATCAAAATACCATTTTGCCCATAACTTGAACCTCGTAACACCATTTTTCAAACCATTTTCCTCCATAGAATCATGATAACAATACCTTTGAAATAATTCAAAATTTTCTCTCTTACTACCTCATCTTCCTAATATGACATGGGTATCTATATATTTCTCTTATATTTAGACACACACCTTGATTCACCAATAAAAATGTTTTCTAATTTCAACAACTTAGTCTAATCAATCAAACAACCTTTAAATCTTTACACAACATACCAACCTTGATTATATTCCTATGCCACTAGTAATCAATTTTAGCTTAAAATCCTCTATTAAATATTTTGTCCCTATCCCTAAAAGTGGGGCATCATTCCTACTATTCCTATTCCTACACTTAATTAGCATGACCCATCCACTCTCATAGGTGGATAAACCATGGTTCATACACATCCAGTAATTAGATTATTAGATTCAACTTAGATAATTTTAGATATATAGTGATTCATATTAGATTTGTCATTCAACATTACTTAGGACATTCAAAGGGATATACGTCTAGTTTATAGATACACAGACTATTTAGATATAGTGGTTCAAATCATATGGATCCACAGTGATTTTAGGTTATAGGTACATAGATTATTTAGATATAATGGTTCAGATTATATGGATTCATAGTGATTTTGATACATATTTAGACTCAAATACTAGATTTTTGAGTATGTACATACTACACATCTCACAAATACAACTTCATATAGCATGACACAATTACAAAATCAGATAGCAGACTATAGGCATAATACAGATCAAAGAGTTTTGATCTCTAGTTTTACATATGAGGCATGACAAGATATATCATTCCACATGTGGTTATATAGATTACCAGATTATATAGACACATCACTCACATACTAGATTTAGGTGTATGGTACTAATTTTCATGTTCTTCAACATCTAAGATTATATAGATGGAATGGAAAGACATTCCATTATCTTCTTGTAGATTGACTAGACTTTTAGATCACACCTAGTAGAACCTAGGTTGTCACTAGGTTGGATCACATAGCTATCTATAGTGGTTGGTCTATTATATTACCCAAATCCATATTACACAAGTTTGTAAAAGATAGAAGATAGACATTAGTTTTGGGCCTCCAAGAATTTCTCAATTTTAGTTTAGATATTCAAAATGCAGGCATGACATATTTTGATCTTTATAACATACATATACATATATATATATATATATATATATATATATATATATATACATATATACACACACACACACACACACACACACACACACACACACACATTAAAAATTACATGAGTTTATTTGGGATAGAGGACAAACATTTGTTTTGGGCCTCTACACATTTCTCATTTTTAGCTAGATTCAACATAGGGGGAAAACATTTCCCTCCTACTCCATGTTACATAAATTAAACTTTTATATTTAGTATAGGGATCATCCATTTTAGGGATCTTTTCTTTCTCTAGGCACTATTCAGCTCTCCATCCACTTCCCTAGCCAAGAAGCGAGTTGGACCCTTTTGCAACACATTTAACTCCATATAGGTAGGTTTAGGTATGCATTTTATTTTATTTCTTTTAATCTATTACTTCATTTTATTGAATCACTAGAATAAAAGTGGGAGGAATATATACACCCTAAATTGGTCAATCAACCACACATATCATGTCTTTTCATAGTCCTTTCATAAGAGACTCCAACTAGAGATTATGAGCCTTATTCACATTACCCATGTCTTTTATTTTAATTATCCTGGTCTTGTTTCATGCTTGAGTCACATTTTTGGTTATTCCCAATCATCCCAAGCTTTTAAAATGGTCATTCCACCTTAGCTAGGTTGGATTTCCTAAGCCAATCCTATCACCCCATGTCCTGAGCCTATAGGATAGGAGAATTAGAATTGGACTATAGCATTAGACCCTAGGGTGTCCATTTTTAGTGCTCCTATCTAATATCATTTTGAGTCCCAATAGTTAGGTTTCCTCGCGTAATGATTCCCAATCCCTTATTAGCTTCATCCTTAAGTTTTTTTTATCTTTCTAATGTAGACCAAATGTGAATAAAGATCCCAAATTCAAAACAAAGAGTCTCCTATCTAAAGGACTTTAGTAGAAGGAATTTTATATCTAGAACTTACTACTTTGACATAGTACATAATTAAAAATTAGTTAATAGTATAACTCATCATTTTGCACCACTCATAGATTTGCATACTTGATCAAGGAAGGGCCTAGGTGAACATTCATTCTTGCATCTACTATGGGAATTCATTATGGACATTTCCTAAGGGAGAACTATATTTGATCTAAAACCCTAGCTTGAGGGTTAATGTAGGTATAAATTAGGATAGTAGGGGTTCTAGATCTACGATCATATATCCACTAACCCAATTTTTCCCCCTTTTACTTTTTATGTATTTTTTGTTTCATGTGTGTAGATAGACCTAGGGTTTTTTAAATTAAAACATCTCTACAAGGATCTCTATCGACATTCAACATCTTAAATTTCATAGGTAGGATCATAAGGAGATAGTGAAAATAACCTATAAAACTCAAGTCTCTATGAGTAGTTTAGACAACAACATAAAAGGATAACAGTGTTAGACCCTAGTGTGTCATGTTTTGGTGCTCCTATCCTTTTACAAAATGAAATCTAGGTCTAGGTTCCTAACATCTTCCTAGTCTTGTGTAGTAGTTTTTAGGCTTTAAAACAATCATCTCAGTCTATTTTTATAGATAAGTTACTTCTCTTGCCTATGTAATTAAGTTAATCAAATATATATTTTTACATATTTGATTAGATTTTTTCCCTTACTTCAGACCCTTTATTGTTTCGTAACTAAACAATAGATTCCTAAAAATAAAAAAACACTTCTAGTCAAGGCTTTCAGTAGTGGTTCCCTTTATTCAATGATTTGATCCAAATCATGTAGGATGATATTGGATTTGATCTTATTCATATCCTAAACAATATTTTACCCTCCTTTACTTAGTGATTTTTTTTATTTGTATATAATTTCTCTCCTTTGGGGGAGGTGTATTATTACTTATCTTTATATCTAGAGGATTGATAGCATTATTATTCAGAGGTGCAAAGGTAGTAAAATGCTACTAGTTCTTTAGCTTATAATTATTTATTTATAACTAATGGAAAGCATTGAATTAATATATGATGTCTTCTATTTCATTATCTTCTTTTAATTTAAATTCAAAATCATATATATAAAAGACCATAGTAGTGTTAGAGTGACTTGAAGCGTTAGGAGGAGATGGTTCAAGTGGATTTGTTAGTATTTCTTATACATCCATTTCCCTTTGAAAGATCTCAAAGGTTGTATATAATTATTCATAATCAAGTTATTTGTGATTGGATATATTGTGAACCATGTACTAATTAGGTAACACATCCTCCATGATGTTCATCTTTGGAATATTATTGGGTAGTTACTCAGAATTATTATTCTCTTGTCTATTGAATGGCCTATTATATCTTAGGTAACCAAAGCTCTAGTTGGTGATCTCTCCACCAACATTCCCCATATCTTTTTTCATAGTTAATAAATCATTACTTAACTTATGTACCATCCTTCTCAGCTTTATTAGAATCAACAACAGTACCTTGAGTAGCAGAAGCATTGACTAGGACAAGAGCTTAGCTTCTATGAGGATCAACTTCTTGGATAGGATTATTTAATAAACCTAAAATATGGTTAGGAAAAACATGAGATAATGGAAACTACATATGGGCTTGAGTTTGATTATGGGCCATAGTGTTTTGATTAGCACTTGTGATTAGATTTAACATTAGATAAGTCTAATAAATATTTGGTCTTACTAATCCTTGCGACTGATGGTTCATATATTTTTCAACCTCTATAACTTTAGTATATGTCTGGGTAAAGTTTAAGACACTAGCTAGCCCACATACAAATACTACAGTCATAGTATCTAGAACACTTTTGTACATTTCTAGAGCTAATGCAATATTTTTACTTATAAGCAGTGTCTATTTGGCTATACATTTTTTGGGATCTTGCATTAAATTCCCTAATGGGTTCATTAAGCTCTCTTTTCATGATATCAAATAGTTGGTAGACAATACTAGGGCTAGTGACTTGGCTAAACTATCTAAAAATTTCATCTGGATATTGGTCCAAGATGTTCTGTAACCCTTAGCAATATTCATGATGCAGTAGTAGGTGGCATATTGTATTGTAAATGGGAAGCATTTACAAGATATATCCTCATGGACTATATTTAGTATCCTTAAAGTAGTTATATATGCTTTCACATATCATTCAATGGTTCTTCCCCCTAAGGGAGAAAAGGTGAGAAGTTATTTCTCAAGATTTCTAGGTAGGTCATGGATACCTCATAGAATATTAAAGGCAGAACTAGTCAACCAAGGCTGGGCCATTGGATGTGGGAGTGGTCGAATATAATTAAGCTTGGGAACTCCTTAAAACACCTCTATCTAACATAACTTTTCTATGGGCCTATATTGTTAGATATATAATTTTATTGCCAAAGGTGGACCTAGTTAGCCTTTGGGATATATCTAGGGTAACTTGAGAGATATTCATGTCTATATATTAAAATATGCCATCCTTATAACACCATATTTGTGTTATTACTAGTTTTACACACAAAAAAATACATATGAGGTAGCCTCTACCATTTTTGTCATCTTTATGAAGGTTAACTTCATTTTGGGTCATGAGTTATAGGTATTGTGTCTTACAGTGACTAGTTCTAGAATAGCTATGAGAAATGTTAATGTTAAGCCAATTAGTTTGGATATGGATAAGGATCCTAGATATACTTTAATATAATGGGCATGGCAATGGATTTACTATAAAGTGGATATGACTTAAATAAAATGCAAATAGAGGGTAAGGTATCGTAGAAAAGGGAATCTATAAATAGAAAGCATGAATTCTTTCTAACCACCTATAGGACAATGACAAAAGCTAAAATACTAATTCTTGTAGAATGCTACTTTAGCACACATAAATAATAAACATAGTTAAAAGGTCTAAGGGATATGATGTAATTAGCTCCAATTTATTAATTAAAGGTTACTTATTATCAAGACTATTATAACATATCTTAACTCTAATATTATAGTTAATACCAAATATCATCTTTGAATAGCTTTGGCTAAATCTAGGAAGTTGCACTAAATGGTATTTATACATAAATTCTGAAGATTAACTTAGCTAACTTATTACCATAAAAAATATTTATTAACCTAAATTACTATTTCACATTGTATTGATAAAACCTTATTAATCGATTACAAGCTACTTGAAACTACTATTTCATATATCACAAAAGACTAAGATACTAGTTAGATCAAAAACACATACTCAATATAACATAGAAATGAAATAGATATCTATACAACATAGACTCAAAAAACAACCCAAAGGATTTCTTATTTATATTGAAATGTTAAAATTTCTCCATTTAGAATGTGAGAGATACATGTATATATAGTCTTTGGATGGGGGTACCTCATCACTCAATCCATTCTCAAAGTTTACATATGTTGAAGAAAATAGATATTGAATGAGCACATATGGGACACTTGGCAAAGGATGACACCAACAAATAGAACTTGTTATAATAAAACTTTGATACCACTAACTAACAACATTCCAGAGTGATTTTCCTATGATGAATTAGTTGTAGTGGTAAACACATGTAATCTGATGAAGGTTTATATTGAAGTTATTGTAATGGTGGGATTGACCATTAAAGATGATTGTGTAGTCAAGATGACTGGTAGAGATGATGTGGCCTTAGAAGCCTGCTTACTTTCTTGAATTTTTTAGTAGAGAGCATGGCTTAGCTAAAAATCATTCTTGATGGTCCTAATTTACAATAGGGGTCTATTGAAGAGCTGGGTGAGTTTTTCCATTAATTTTTTGTATGCTTTCAATGCAACCTGGATCTCCACATAAGGAGTCTTTTTACCAAGGACCCTGATTATATCAAAATTTATCAATTATTTTAGGTCATCATGGGTACTATATATTATTCCATTGACATCTACTATAAAAATATTCACTATTATATGGAGAAGGTATCCAAGGATGGTATTAAAGACAAATTCCCCACTTTGGTTAAGTACCCTTGACTCATATTTCCACCAGAATTATGATGGCTTGCCCCTCATAACTGGTGAGTTGTCAAACTAAATTTCACATCTTTTAATGTTATTAAATCAATATATCCCTTCTAGTAGCCACATAGTTTTGGGATCATGTAGCATTCAGGGTAGTTACTAAGTTTAGATGACTATAGGCCTTGTCTCTAACTTCTTGACCCAAAACATAAAAATTGGCCTCCATATTATTCATGTCATCTATGAGGGATAAAAAATCCCCCCATTTAGGTTATGATTATATCTTTTCATCTTTCATTAATTAGAGGACATCATATAGCTTTTAGGCTACTCCTTGCACACTACCTTTAAGGCCCCTTAGAGGTAGAATGGTGCTCATTTTATTTAGGGCCTCCATATATTTATCATAGACCTTAAACATATACTTTATTACTATTATTTAATAATCTAAAAATGTTTAGGGGTGTTACATATAACTTCCCAAGTCAAAGGCGAGAGTTATATGTTTTTTAGTTAATTAGAATGCATCTTTTCTTTGTTCTAACTCCACTTGCTACCCTTCAGCCATTACAATTTTTCTCATTATCCTTATCATAGTTTTAGTTTCCTTATCAAAATGAAACTAGAATATGGGTTTATCTGCAATGGCCATGTCTTACCTACCTAGCTCTAGTTGTTGCATCTTATGAATCCAATCAAGGATATTCAAGGAAACTAGTTATTGTGAAGGTTCTTCTAGGCCTATGGGAGTGGCAGAGGGAGAGTTCATAGGTGGGAGTATGGGCTTAGGAGAATAAGTTACTACTTGGGTAAAAGGGGGAATAGCTCTTCTCCATCAAGTGGCCCTTTTGGGATCCACTATATCAATTATTAGTTTCCCTTTCTCTAACCCCTTTGTTGATGTAATAGTGGTAGACTCTACTTGGGTCACCTATATAATTGAAAGGTATAATTTATTAGATGGTTGGGGAGGAGTGACTAGGGAAGAAAAGATTATGGAGGATACAATATTCTCAAAGTGCACCTATTTATTTAGTCCAAAGTAATGAGGACTAAAGGCAAAAAAGAATGAATAACTAAGAGGAGTTTTGAGCAAGTTTTGCAAATAATCAGCTATAGATGTATGATTATCGTCAACAGGTCCTTTTGAGGTTTGGCTATGGTGTGCCATAAATTAAATTGTGGGGTTTGGTTGGTATTTTTAAAACTAGCCATGTATTTTCTTAGGCCTTATTTATTTGGACTAAAGAATCTATATCATGAGAAATAACTACTATAGAACTAACTAGGATAGAATCAATCATTATAATAGATGAAGAATGAGAAGCTTATATACTCAGCCTTTGTGTAGTAGTAATATGGGATATTATTTTTGTAGATACCATTATTTTGTTAAGATGGACTAAGACTAGAGATATATCTAACTTCCCTTATGTTGAAGATAGAGGTTTTGACTCCACTTCATCTCCATCATCCCCACCTTGGTCTTAAAGTAATTTAATTGAGATTGCATTTCTATTCAAAATTATAGTGTTCCCAAACTAAACTTCCTCTAGAAACCATTCATCTTATGGGTACTATTTGTGATATCACTAATGGTATTAGACAAGGAGGTGTTTGTATTATATTCCCATTATTTATCTATGAATCACTCTCCCTCTACAATATTCTCCTTATATATTTATTATTATCTAAGATTTATAGGGGTTATACTTCCCTAAAGCCTTTTATTCTATCCTTTTCTCCCCTTGACTTCTCTTGAGATGCTCCCTTTGTTAGAGTGCCTTGAGGGGAAATAGAAGGGACCTTCACCTTTCTTTAGTACATAGGAGGTAGTCTAGTGAAAGTAGTTGTTATTTATGTAGTACAAAATGTGGATGTATGAATCGATGCATATAATAGATAAGTTGTTTGAGGTGATGGTGAAATGGTTTGGACTAGGGATGGAAATGGATCCAAACCAAAGACTGGGAGGAAGAAATATGGTATACTTACATGTTTTGATACCATGAGTGGAGGAAAAGTCAACATAGAAAATAGTCCACCAGGCTAAGCTATGCATGGGATACTGAGGAGGCCCTTGGGGGATTCCTTATTCACTTCCCATAGAAGCATGCCTATATGGTCAAGATTTATCTTATCCTTGAATTCTAGCCTATGAGAGGTTTAGAAGGGGGCTTTAAATCCCAATGTTCTTTCTTAATTATTTGACAATGTTACTCAATTGTATTAAGATTGTACTAAATATTATTGGCCACCACAATTGATGTATTTACCTCATCATATTGTCTTTAAATTTTATATCATTTAGAGCATTTAGGAACTCCTCATCATGTGGCTATGACACATGGTTATAATCAATTTTCACCTTGGATTTGAGTACATCCATATGGTTCTTCACCATGTTCCTTAGATCCCACTAACTATAAGGTGCCCATTCAAAATCATAAGATGTTATATTCCTACCTATCAAGTCAAAATTTTTGTATTTAGTGTATTGAATTTGGATAATGTTGTTAGTCATTAGGTGGACTACTCCCTATATTGCACTCTTTAGATTGACATCTACATATTCTTCTAATTAAGCTAAAATTTATTTTTTTCCACCTTATGTGGTACCAACCATAAAATAATATGGGAATGGCATTGGTTCCCTCTATTATGATGATTTCTCAATCTAGGTAAAACCCATAGCTACCAATCCTTCCAAGAGTCCTGATATGATTAGATAAGCTGGGCATATCTATGCCATAAATGGCTTGGTATACCATTGGATAGAAGATTTATGTTAGCTTGGTCATGTTATTCTTGAATCTATAGATGTGTATGAGATTTAAATCATCACAAATTCTATTTTTGGGATATTCAAGGGAGGATTACTAGGGTTCTTTTAAATCCAAGTGGATTGTTACAATTATATCATCCACCAGATAAGACATAATTGAAAAACTACTAATTGACTGATTGTTTAGGATACTAACTTGGTGGATCAAATTAGCATTAATGATTTCCTAATGGAAATGACCTTGGAGTAGGTGAGGATAGTGTATATCATGGGAATTCAAACCTCATTGATGTAGATTATAGTTGGTAAACCATATTTTTGATTCCCAACTACCCCTTATTCCCAAAATGGGGACCCTCCTTTCTTAATTTTACAAAATGCCTAAGATGCCAAACTTTATAAAATAGTTGAATACATAAAAATTAGAATTAATACTTCCTAAAAAAATTTGGTTAAACATTTAATTTGAAATACAAATTAATATTTGGAAGTATTTACATTATTGTAAGTTTTCTTAAAGTTTTCATTGAAAAAAATAAACTATGAATTGATTCTAAATGTGTAGACAGATCTTCGCCAATAAGGTTCTACCTAATTTTTGAATTAGCATGAGAGCCACAAGCCTCACTGAATCTTGCTAGACTAACTTTACACTATGTTTAAAGCATTGAATTACATAATTTTGATTGAATTACATTTTTTGAAGTCTAATTCAACTTCTCGCATGGATTCATAGGATATCAAAGTTAAAGTAGTAGTTTGAGATGTCTCATATGATGTAAAATTAAATATTTCAACCTAAAGAGGATAGGTGTCCACCTCACCAACCTTTGTGATGCCTTAACAATTCATTGTCCCATGCATGACACTTAGAATCAACTTGTAAAACCTATGAGTCACATGGCATCATCCTAAAAGATCATGAGGGAGTTAAGTATTGGAATTCAAATCCAAAGGCTACATTTCAAGATCTTGGTTCCCATGAATAATCCCATTTAATTTGAGTGACCATGCATCTCACTATAATCTTAAATCCTATAAAATATTGCTATGTGTCTCAAACATGACCATCCAAACTCGAAGAATCTTATAAAGTTCAATGTTTTCCCTTCAGATTCATCCAAGAATGACGCATGTCAACACCACATTAAATCCAATCCAAATTTTGTGAGATCTATAAGAAAAATGTGTGGATGCATATGAGCCATTTGATCAAGGTTAAATGGTGCACAATTTTCCAAATCCCTTTTCAAAAGTGATAAGTGGTATAAGAATGAAGAAATGATTGTGAGAATGGTATGTGTCCCCTTTGGACCCACATGGGATGACAATTATTATGCTCACATTACTTCTATCTAAGGTGTTAGTGCCAAAAATTGTACTAAAGTAATTAGACCCTTGTCAAATGTAAATGTCAAAGTCATTAGCCCAACTTCCATCTCCAAGTATTCCTTTGGAAGGTCAAGTTCATGTAAAAATTGGCTAAGTCTTAATCTATTATTCTACTTGGTGAGTGTGTCTTTTCCTTATAATTTTTTTAATATTTTGCATAAACATAATGTCTGATGAAAATAGGTATTTGGGCCTTTTATCTCAAACAAAAGGTTTGAAGACTTATTTTCATATGACATTTTGTCTACTACAAAAAGTTGGAAGGAATTCATTTTTGGCTAAGTGTTTCACAAGAAATACAAAGGGTCATTTTTTTCAGACTTGTTATCCATGGCTAAAATTCTAAAGGGTAGTTTCCCTTCAAGCATTTTTCCTGCATAAAAATCATGAAGTAAATCCATTGTTTTAGAAAAAATGCAATGTCTTATTTGTTTTAGACTTTTTGTCCATGACAAAAATTCCAAAGGGCACTTGCCCTTTGGGCTTTTTTCCCACACAAAAAGCTTGAAGTAATTGTAAATACTTATTTATTTTGGCCAAAGTGTCGATAAATAGTCTGAAGGGTCATTTTGCCTTTGAAAATTTTCCAAAGGGTCCTTTTTTTGGTATTTTACCCTTGAAAATTTACCAAAGGAAACCTTCAAAAGGTTTGAAGGGTTTTTTCAGAAGATATAAAGGACACTTTTAAGAAGACTAAAAGGTAATTTCAAGAGATCTAAAGGGCCATTCCAAAACACCAAAGGGAAAATTTTTAGGGTAAGTGCCCTTGATAAAAATTTTGAAGGGTATGTATAAAAGGGACCAAAAGGTACTTTCAAAAAAGTTTTTCTGGAGCAGAAGTCCTATTTCCTTCAAGCATGTTGCCCATGCAAAAATGTTTAAGAGAATTGAAATTATTTAGGAAAATCACCAAGTTTAATTTCTTTTGGAAAACTACCAAGTTTAATTTTTATGGGGAAATTATTTTAGACATGTCCAAAACAATTATGCTAACAAAAATGAAAGAAGCTAAGTCTCAATTCCTTCGATGAAAGTGCTAGAGTCCAATTCCTTTGGAAAAAGTGAAAAAGACCAAATTTATTTTGGGAAATTGTTTTGGATAAAATTTATAACACAATTATTCTAACAAAGACAAAAATATAAAGGCCAAATTATTGTACAAAAAGTGTGAAGTCAAATCCTTCAAAGAGATTGTCTCAGACATTTTATCCGAGATAATTATCTTAATAAAATTCCTAAAAGAATTGTTACAAGACAAAAGTCCATAAAAAATTCTCTGAATAAAAATTCCTAAAAGGATTATTGTGGAGTAGGAATGCCAAATCTAGATTTTTATAAGGAAATGTTGTGGGATAATTTTGATGAATAAAAGCCAAAAGTAGAAGTGTTGAAGCAAATAGGAATGTTGAAGACAAATAGCCCACTAATCAAATTCCTGTAGAATAAAGTCCTAAAGAAATATTTCTAAATTATAGGTATGATAGTCTCATGAACATATTTTAATAGGCATATGGATGTCAACTTCCAACTACAACAAGTAGTTGTTGGGATTCAAATGTTCTAGGATAGTCATGTGAGAATCAATTTTATTTCTAGTGAAGCGGCATTTTTTTCTCAAATGGAGGCAAATCTAATGGTGTACATTAACACAGATTAGGATGATCTGATGCTATGTGATCAAAGATGAAAGGTTAAAGGAACCTAGGACAAGCATAGCCATGCCAAGTTTCAAGCTCACAAGGCATGATTTAAAGATCGATCATGTTTCTAGAGATCGATGGTATACAGTCAAGCATACACAATCTGATCAATGACACACATTGAGTCAACTTGTCAACAAATTCTAGAATTAGCATGGGACTGCTAGTTGGCAAGAGTGTATTAACTAGTATAGGATGTAGAGAGCTCGTAGAGCTACCAAATGGTATCATTTTAGCACAAGACTTATAAGCAGCCAATGGCATTTAATACTTTGGATCAAGATCAATGACACACACTTTCTCAAGTGAGTAGATCTAATAGTATGAGCTAAGACAAAATGTGCACAAATCTTGAAACCAATAAGAGAGTGACATGTGCCCACATTATAGCCAATGAATGGCCCAATTAGTTTTAAGTTATATGGATGCCTAGTTTGATCTAAGGTGGAATATCAAGTGTCAATATGTGGAAAGATTTGGTCTAAATTTTAAAATTGATGGCTCTTTCTTGGTTGGGAGTTGAGTTTACGCATAAAATAAGGTCCATAATACATTATAGAGCAAATATTTCCCATCATGATCATAGATCATTTTATATTTCATGGTCAAACTAAATCTCCCAAGCCATAATTGTAAGAACATATGTTTCATGACATGTGCAAAAATAAAGGTAGTTGTCCATGAGGTTCTAGTTTTGTAGGAAAATATTCACTTGCATCTCCAAGAAGTTACACATAGTAACAAGTTTATTCGACCTCTGTCATGTAATTCACCTTCTAGAGAGATGTAAAGGGGCATCTTTAGGTAGTTTGACATGAGGACAAAATCTATTTTCCTCTTCAAAAGTTTTTCTCCCTCTACCTATGCAATCTAATGGTAATAGAAAATCTCAAGGTAGTTGTGAATCCTCATCATTCCTTGTATAGGAATTTATAATAATTATTTCTTGCAAATGGATGAAAATATCAGGCACAACAAAAGGCATTTTCTAGTTGGGAGCATCTTGATGGGACTAGAAAAGTTTTTTATGCATTTTTTGCAAATTTTAGCCTACAGTCCCAGATTTGGGAAGGATTGATAAATGTATAAATAAAAGGCTTGTCTTCTATTTCAAGGTTACTACTAGTTGTGGTAGGTCATTATTTTAGGCATCTATTTCCTCTAAGTCCAATTTTCTATAGAAATGTTTTTGGGATCAACTATTCTGCATAGATCTTGTCTCCCTTGCTAAGGTGGTTGCATTTATATATCCATTAGCAAGCTTTGAGAGAACGTTTATGTCTCCCTTATCAAAAGATTAATCTCGCCATGCTTGTCTCCATGGAAGTATTTTGAAATTTTGATGTTTGTAATATTTATTTTCAAGTTATTAGAAAATATATGTGGTTCTTTATTGTATCTTGTTAATGAAATGCAATAATATTTTTTACAAGTTCTATTGATTGCATATTTGGGTTTGTGTTCATTATTGGTTGTCATTTTGAGCATGTACCTAGGTTATAAATCCATTTATGTAGTTATATTTAGAAATGCATTATTGAATACCTTTTAAGGGCACCCTAGGTTCATGAATTTAGTAGGAGAAAGTATTTGAGATTCTAGTTTTAGTGTATGTTCTAGGATTTCAGGGATCATTTAGTATTTACCTTTATCTTGGATTTAAATTTTTATGCATCTTTTCTAAGAAGTAATTGTCATGAAATTCTATCAGGCATCTTTTTGTTTGGAAGCCATTAGCATGCTACCCTCCATTTTATAATTATACAATTTATCGTACCCTATCCTACCCTACAAATGATACACCCAATTACATAATATAAGTTTTATTTTCCTATAAATGTATAAAAATTATATATTTAACATGTGTTTGCATTTTGTGCTTTAAATCCTAGCATTTTAATATTTAATTCAACCCTTATGTTGTTGAAGACTATTTCCAATGAAGATTAAAATCACTTTCAAATCTATCTTTAGTAGCTTGTATCTGGCTTAGAACATTTGCTCATTCCATGTGACAACCCTTCTTGGGTGGAGTGGTAAGCTTGGTTATGTTCTAGTTAGATTTATGTTTCCCTTGTACCAATAATTCCCATGGAGGTTGAATTGTAGAATCTCTCCATGTAAGTTACCCTATAGGTTATCTCACCTTGGTTTAGGCATAGCCAAAAGTAGAAGGGAGATAACCATACCCTTTATAGGTGCCTCCTAGTCATTTTCTCCACTATGGTTCGTTATTAAAGCCAAAATCTTCCTCAACTACAATGACATAACAATGAGTTTCTCATCATTATTTTCCACATTTATTCAAGGGTCAGAGGCTAGATTAGATAGCTATACAACTAGGAACCAATACTCTTCTAGCATCATTATTAGGGATAATTCTTATCACCCATGTTACTGACGACTCTTATAGAGAGATATTGTCAATTTGAAAATTCTATGCATGTATCTTCATTGACCTAATTGTCTTTAGTCTATCAACATCACACACTCTTTTAATGACATTATCAAGGACTAAATTAAACTTATGATCATTTGTGTTTCTAGGAATTATTATAGAGAGCTATAATTATTTTGTCTTATGAATTTATGTGTTTTTATTACACTAATTTTAACTATATTGGTTATCAATATCATATCACTTCACTAGGGACATGCCAGAAAGTTTTTAAGGTTTGAAAATTTGACTTATGCTAAGTTTATTACAAAGAGATGAAAATATTACATGGTAGAAGGTGTATGTTCCCTTTCAAAAATTATTTTGAAAATTTTAGTGCCTTTTTTATTTATCTCATTAAGCTTTTGTAAGTCTAATTTTAGCATGTATCACAAATAATTTGTTAACTATTATATATTATAATTTTGATACTAGTGGTCACTCTATTTTATTTTTTAGTTTCAAGGAAGATTGGTGCCTATTATAAATATTTTACTAACTTTTAGTTTTGAGTATCTTCTTGTTTGCAAAGCTGGAAGGACTAAGGTCATCTTTCAGAAGTGACCCATCAAATAAACTCATCTCTCCCTTGAGTATTTCCCAAAGAAGAGGGAGACAAGTTTGGAATCCTATTAAATGGAAAAGCTCAAATATTAAAGGTTGTCTTGATTCTAATAATATTGAAATCTTTATTGACCCCCCATCATTGAGAACTATCATATCTCTTCTAATGAATCTGAAACACATAATGCTTTTTATTTTTTATCTCTTTCTCAACCAATTGAATCCCCTCATAAGTTTGATATACCAATTCCACCTCATTCACCCCCTCATATCCCTTTGCTAATTATTTTTGAACCTCTTATTGAACCAATCATGAGGCATAGGGACCAAGACGAGAATTCATGTCCTACATTTTATGTTCTTAGATTCAAGCCTATCAATTTTGATGAGATAGAAGGCTATTCTAATGAGGTCCAAAATGAAGTTAGGAAATGCCTCTAAAAATTCTAAGTGAACAATGTAGTGAGTGGTGATCAACATCTATAGGCCTTTCAAAACATAATTGTATACTATGAGGTTGAGTATGAGGATGTGTGCATCAATTTGTTTATGCACATGCTGGAAGAGGATGCTCATGAATGGTTTAATTCTCATCCTTCTAGATGCATTGACTCATGGGAAGAGATGCAAAATATTTTTAGAATTCAGTATGGTGCTAGGATTAATCCTAGGTTTCTCCTAGCTGAATTTGAGAATATAAAAAAGAATACTAATGACTGTGTGAAGGACTTTAACATGAGGTTCAATAAGACTATGATTTAGATTCCTAAAAACATTAAGCCTAGTGATACAAAATTATTGATAAATTATTATGATGGATTTGATAAGAAGGCTATGTACTTCATAATGGACAAGGATCCCACTAACTTATGGTTAGAATTCAATATGGTCATCCAAATTGAGAATAATATCAAGGATGTGGGAAAGCCCATGAATAAGTGGGATGATGTGAAATTGGTCAATCTAAAAAAGGCACAACCTAAAAAGATAATGAATTTGGAGAAAACTATCAAAACTTTGGCCTCTATTTTCAAATAAATGTCTTACAAGTTAGATAGAGCTAAAAAGGGAGTCCCTCAGGTGTCTACCAACTATGAGAGGGATCCAAACCCAAATCAATCACAAAAGGGGCCTGATTTCCACAATAGAGATAATGATAGATAGAAGAGGCCTACACATGAAGAAAGGATGGAGAAAAACTAAAATAGAGGGTCTAGAAAGGAGGTGCCTAATCCTTTAAATGCCAAGGTAAATGTTGTGAATTTTGATTTAAACATTGATTGGTGTGATAAGTACTTCCTTCTACACCCTCCATGTGATATTTTTGAACAAGTTAATGAAGATTTAGATGAATTTGAATATTCATCATCTAACTATGAAATTTTTATGTTTGATTGTTAAAGTCCTCAAAGTGAATTGACTGCCTCCACAAAATTACTAAATGATACTACAATTGATCAATTTTGGATCACAATCAAAATGGAGAGTGTCCCAGCTTTTGACTTTTTTTATGATGTTAATGCAACATAAGTATATGAATTGCCCATCCATTATTTTTATATCTTATGTAATTTGATGATTAATAAATATATTGGGGGAATTCCATTGATAAAGGATAGGAAACTATTAATTTAGTATAATAACTACCCAAAATAAGGAATAAAACTTGAGAAGTAGGCAACCAGGTTTGGTTCCTCAAGACACTACCCCTATAAATCCAAAGGAAGAGAATGCAAACAAAGAAGTAAAGAAATATATAGTAGTCATAGAAGTTGCTAAGATGGCACCCATGACCTAAGATATTGAGCTTAGAGATGCTGCTACTAAGAGTAAAAAAATTCCCATATTGACTAGTATCCCCAGGGGTGTAAATGAATTCAAACCAAATCCACCTTTGAAGGCTATTATCAAAGTTTAAAATCCACCCCAGCCTCCTCTGATTCAAACCTTGAGTGATTGTATACTAGATGAAGATGTTTTTACCCTTCAACTAAATACACCTCTTCCTTAGTATAGTGTGTGTGATATGGCTTATGTGTTGAGTCAAATAAAAATCACCATGCCACTTGTTGAACTATTGAGAATACCAAAACATAGGAAGAAGGCTTTTGAATATTTAAAATTTAGTGAAAGGTCAGTTGAAAATAAATTTTAGTTACCCCAAGCACCCCTAGAAGAAGATGAAGAATTAGAAGAGGTTGTTGAACTCACTTGAGAGGTCTATTTAGGGACCACACTTGTAGAAAGTTAGTTGAATGTGGATTCATTTTATACAACCCTATTGATCAATGATCTAATTATTCACAACTACATGTTTTATTTTGGAGCTTCTTATAATGTGGTGCCCTTGGGTGTCCTCAATGAGCTTGGATTGAATATCATGTTAACCTTTGGAAAGTGTCATTCCATGGACTCACAAGAGGTTCTAGTTGTTGGACAAGTCAAGGGGTTGGTGGTATAATTGTTAGTGCATCTAGGAAAGTACTTGAATATGGATGTAGTAGTTATAGACTACCCACCTAAATGGGATATTTTGTTGTCACATAAATGGGTTGCCAACATAGGTGAAAGTGTGTAGATGTATCTTTCCTATGTCACCAATCCTTTGGAGGGTAAGATGGTAAGAATTTATAGAGATCCAAATATGGTACATGTGATTGAAGATCTGAAGCATGACATTAATGAAGTGTTGTACATGGATGTTGAATTAGGAAACTTTGTTGGGAATGTTGATACCAGTGAGCAACCTATTGTTCTTGGTGTTGAACCTAACAAAGAAGGTGTAGCTTGGAGTATGTACTTTGATGGGGCCTACTCGAATCTTAGAAATGGATCTGGGGTTATCTTATATGCCCATAATCAAAAATGTTTTATGTTTTATTTTCATATTTATTTTGAGTGCACAAAAAATACTATTGAGTATGAGGCACTCTTTCTTGGTTTAAGGATTGACCACGAATATATAATTAAATGTTTGATTTTGAAGGGCAATTCTAAGATGGTGGTAAAGTAGGTCCATAACACTTATTCCACAAAGAATAAAAGGTTGAAACAATATTAGAATTATGTCTAGGATTTCTTTGAATTTTTTGATGCATTTAATTTGTGTTATCATGATAAAGTTTCAACCAAGAATTTGATAGACTTACAGGGCTAGGTGCTCAATTTGACATTGAAAATAAGAGCCCTCATTATTAGTATCAAGTGGAGGTACTTATCAAGACTTCAATCCCAGATAATATTCATAATTTAAAGGTATTTGATGATGATGAATAGATTAAGAGTTTTTTAAATTATGAAGCTAAGTTCCATGATCAACTCATAGACCTAAAATCTATGGTTCAGGTCAGTGATGAAAAAAAAACCCTATTTGGGAAAGATATTATTTAGTTGAAGATAAACACTCTCATAAGAGGACTGGCTAGTTTAGAAGCATATTTTTATGGAGAAGATAAAATAAAATTGAGAAACTAATTTATCTCAAAATACATGACTAAGTTTAACTTGGGTTCTCATGAGAATCCAAAAAAGGTTTGGTTGGGTACTCATATTTGTGTAGCTGAGAAGAAAGCTTACATGTAACTACTAAGGAAGTACCAAGATTGCTTAGGGTGGTATTATTATAATCTAATAGCATATAGGGAATACTTTTCCTAGTATATCATCCCATCATAGCCTAATAGCAAGCCTTTTAGGTAGAAATAGAAATCCATTAACCCCATCTTAGACACCAAGATATAGGATGAATTAAAGAAGCTAAGGGATGGTGGTATCATTCAACCCATTAGGTATTCATCATGGGTTATGAGTTTAGTCCCTATAAGAAATAAAAATGGTGGCATCCACTTGTGTGTGGATTTTAAAAATTTGAATAAGGCTTATTTAAAAGATAATTATCGCCTACATGATATGGAAAACCTATTACAAAGTGTTACTGGATAAAAAATGTTATGCACATTGGATGGCTTCTCAAGTTACAACCAAGTTGTGGTGAAGGAATTCAAGAGGTCTAAGATTACATTCATAATTCCTTAGGGCACATATGTATATATGATGATGCCTTTCAGGTTAATGAATATTGGTGTAATGTTATATCGAGATATGGAGGTCACTTTTATAGGGATAATTAACCAGTTCATTGCTATGTATCAGGACAACATTACTATTACTCTAAAACTAAAGAGGAGCATTTGGAGAATCTAGAAAAGGTGGTGATCAGATGCAGGGAGTTTGGCATTTTTCTTAACCTAAAGAAATGCCACTTTGGAGTATAAAAGGCCAAGTTATTGGGACATATAGTGTCCAAGTATGGTGTCATGATTGATCCCATGGTTTAAGAAAGGAATTCATTATTTCTTTAGACAAATTAACTTTGTAAGGAGTTTTGTGTCTAATTTGTAGAGATCAATTTGCCTATTAATTCCATGCTAAAGAAGGGCTATACCATCAATTGGGAGGAGAAGGACATGGAAGCATTTAGTGACATCAAGGGAGCTTTAAAGTATGCCCCTATTTTGGCTAGTACTGATTACAAAAAGCCTTTATAAGTATTCTCTTTTATGTCACACAATATTGTTATTGTTATTCTATTGCAAAAGAATGAGGAAGGTCATGAGCATCCCATAGCTTTCTTTAGCAAAGCTATGTAGGGTCCTGAACTAAAATACACCATCATTAAAAAATAATATTTCACTCTTTTGAAGGCCATTAAAATTTTTAGGCCATATATTCTGAGTTTAAGGATTATTGCTTGCATCTCGTACACCATGGTGAAGGACATTTTAAATTAGACTAAATTATCCAACAAGAGGTGCAGGTGGATCAACAAGTTACAAGAGTATTACATGGATATCTAGACCACCAAGTTAGTAAGAGGTATGGGTCTAGCCAAGCTTATGACTGAGACCTATTTATAAGCTATTGAGGTGAACACTATTATTTTTAATATTGATGATTCTTTATATAAATTTAACATATCTATATAGTATAGGGATATTGTTTACTATTTCCAAAATTTGAGTTGTCTCCCTAACTTGGATAAGAATTAAAGAAGAACTCTTAAACTTGTGTCTGAAAGTTACCTCTTGACTGAGGATGGACTATCATGGAAGAATTCAAATGGGGTTCTCCTAAAATGCATACTGAAAGTGTAGACTATTGTCCTAATTGAGAATTTCCATAGTGTAAACTATGGTGGAAATTTTAAACCCAAAGTTATAGCTCATAAAATTTTGAGATCTAGTTATTGGTGGCCATCTCTATTCAAACATATTTCTTAGATAGTCAAAAGATGTGAGAAATGTCAATGTTTTGATGGGAGGATAAAAGCTTCAGGTGCTCTTCCCTTATAACCCATGACGATTGAAGGCCCATTCAGACAACGGGGAATGGATTTCATTGGAGAAATTTTTGATTCATCAATTGATAGACATAAATGGATACTAGTTACAACTAAATACTTCATAAAATGGGTTGAGGTAGTCCCTACAAAGAAGGAAACACACTAGTTAGTTATGGATTTTTTGTTAAATTAGATTATTTATAGATTTGGTGTGCCTATCAAGATGATTGATGATAATGCCATGAGTTTAAAAGACAAATTTTTGGTGTCAGTATGCAAAGATTATGGGATTAGATTGAATTATGCTTCTAAATACAATCCTCAAGGGAATGGGCAATTAGAATCAAGTAACAATAGCTTGCTCAAGATCATCAAATGAACATTGGAAGAAAATAAGAGGAAGTGGGGTAAACAGTTTAAGTTTGATTTGTGGGATAATAGAATCATGCCTAAAAAGCAATAGAAAGAAGTCATTTTGAGCTTGTTTATGGATCTCAAGCAATTTTTACTATGAATTTATAGTTTCTCACCTATCAGGTCATCCAACAACTAGAGGATGATGAGCAGATCCACCACTATGAGATTAGGGTGAACCAAATTATTGAGCTTGATAAAATTTTAAGACAAGCTCATAAAAGACACCTCAATTTCAAAAAAAAATATGAATAAAATATTTGATAGGAAGGTCACTAAAAAAACCTTCCAAGTAGGTGATTTTTTTCTAGTTTAGGATAATAGACATGAGGATAAAGGAAATCATGGAAAGTTTAATGCCTTATGGATGGGTCCCTATTCCATTAATTGCTAGATTGGGGAGCATACTTTCTTATTTAGATATGTGGATGGTGAAATAATGGAGCTTCCAATCAATGGTAGAAATTTAAAACACTTTTTTTTATTAAGTCTTTAATATATGTACCATATTGTATAGTTTTTTGTTGCTTTGTCTTTCTACTGTTTTGTTGCCCCTTTATTTTAGGCCCTTTTTGTACAATTTCCCTTTGTGTTTTGTTGTGTCTTCATTTCTAGATTTTCTTGATCTATTTTTGTTAAGTCTGTCATGTTTTGTTGAGACTTCATCAATGATTGATGAAAATTATTAAGTCATAACTTTGTAGCCCAATGTATTGGCACCTAATCTTGCATTCTATGGTTTTTTGCACACTTGTAGGGGGTATGCATCCCTGGGAAAGAGACAATGTTAGTGAAAAAAATTGCACTAAGGTAATTAGGCCCTTGTCAAATGTAAATGTCTAAGTCATTAGCCTAAATTTCATCTCAAAGTTTTCTTTTGGAAGGTCAAGTTTATGTAAAAATTGGCTAAGTCTTAATCTAGTTTTTTACTTGGTGAGTGTGTCTTTCCATTAGACTTTTTTAGGATTTTGCACAAACACAATGTTTGATGGAAATAAGTCTTTGAGCCTTTTGTCTTAGACAAAAGTTCTAAAGACTTATTTACATTAGAAATTTCATCTACTACAAAAATTTTGAAGGAGTTCAATGTCTTATTCATTTTAGGCTAAGTGTTTCATAAAAAATCCAAAGGGTCATTTGTTTCAAACTTTTTGTCCATGGAAAAATGTCTAAAGGGAATTGGCCTTTGGACATTTTACCCACACAAAAGCCTAAAGGAAATCATTTAAAAAAAAAAAATTAAAATTCTTATTTATTTCATACTTTTTATCCATGAAAAAAAGTCCAAAGGGCACTTGCCCTTCAAGCATTTTGCAGGCACAAAAATCCCAAAGGAATTGTAAAGACTTATTTATTTCAACCAAAGTGTCAGCAAACAATCTTAAGGGTTATTTTTCCTTTGTAAAATTTTTTAAAGGTCATTTCTTTTGAGCATTTTACCGTTGTAAAATTATTAGAGGGCAACTTCAAAAGGTCTAAAGGGAATTTTTTGAGGATTTGAAGGACACTTTCAAAAAATCTGAAAGGTACGTTCAAGAGATCTAAAGGGCCACTCCAAAAGGTTGAAGGGTAATTCTATAGGGAAAGTGCACTTGACAAAACTTCTAAAGGGTATGTTCAAAAGGGATAAGAAGGTAATTTTAGCAAAGTTGATACAAAGTAGAAGTCATATTTCCTTCAGGCATGTTGCTTGTATAAAAAAGTTTGAGAGAATTAAAATTCTTTTGGAAAAACACCAAGTTCAAATTCTTCAAGAAAAGTACCAAGTTTAATTTCTATGGGGAAATTGTCTCAGACAAAATGTCCAAAATATTTGTCCCAATGAAGATAAAAGAAACTAAGTCTCAATTCTTTCCATAAAAGTGCAAGAGTCTAATTCCTTCAACAAAAGTGAAAAATGCCAATTTATTTGAGGAAATTTCTTTTGGATAAAATGTTTGAAACAATTATTTTGATAAAGGCAAAAAATCTAAACGCCAAATTTTTGTAGGAAAAGTGTTATCTCAAACATTTTGTCTGAGACAATTATCCTGATAGAATGCCTAAAAGAATTGTTTTAAAACAAATGGCCCAAGAAAATTCTCCTGACAAAAATGCCTAAAAGGATTGTTACAAATAAGGAATGCCAAGGATAGATTGTTGCAAGTTATGCTAAAGAAAATCCCAAATTAGAAGTGTAAAAATAAATAAGAATGTTGAAGATAAAGATCCCAATGATCATATTACCATGGTAAAATGGAGGTAGATCCAATGGTGAATGTTGATACAAATCAAGATGACCTAATGGTGCATGATTAAAGCTAAATGGTTAAAAGAACCAAGGACAAGTATAGGCATGAAAAGTGTTAATCTCATGGGGCATGATTTAAATATCAAGCACGTTTTTGGAAATTGATGGTATGCATTCAAATGTACACAATCCAATCTACATCACAGATTGAGTCAAGTATTTTTAACAAAGCCTAGAATGAATGCAGGACCACCACTTGGCAAGAGCATGTTAACCAGTGCAAGATGTAGAGACCCCACAAAGATATCAAGTGGTAGTATTTTGACATAGTACATATAAATAGCTAATGGAATTTTATCCTTTATATCAAGATGAATGACATGTTCTTTCTCAGGTGAGAAGATCCAATGGTGTGAGCTAAGATAGAATTTTTCCAAAACTCAAAACTAATAAGAGAGTGTCACATGTCTAGATTGTAGCCAATTAAGTGGCCTAGTCAGTTTTAAGTTATGTGGATGCCTAGTTCGATCTAAAGGTGGAATACCAAGTGTCAATATGTGGCTTTGTTCTAAAAGTTAAAATTGATGGCTCTTTCCTTGTTAGGAATTGATTTGAATCACAAAAGAAGGTCCATAAGCCTTTTTAGAGAAAATATTTCCCATCATGATCACAGATCATTTTCTATTTCATGTCATAACCAAATCATTATTGAGCCATCATTATAATAATATGTGTTCCATGGCATATACAAAAATAAGGTAGTGACATGAGGACAAAGTCTATTTAGCTCATAAAATGTTTTTCTCCCTCCAAATTTGAAATAAAGTGGTCAAAAGCATCTCCAGGTGGTTATGAGTCCTCATCATTTCTTGTAGAGGCAGTTGTAACAATGATTTGTTGAAAATAGATGAAAATATTATACACAAGAAAAGGAATTTTTTGGCTAGGAGAATCTCGATGGGACTTAAAAAGCTTGTTATGCAATTTTTTCAAATTTTAACCCATAGTCCTAGATTTGGGAAGGATTGAGAAATATATAAATAGAAGGCTTGTCTTCTATTTCAAGGTTGATGTCATTGTTAGCTATGGTAGATCATTATTCTAGGCATCTATTTATTCTAATTCCAGGTTATATATATATATATATATATATATATATATATATATATATATATATATATATATGTTTTTAGGATCAACTATTATATATAGATATTGTCTCCCTTGCTAAGGTGGTTGCATATGTACAACCATTAGCAAGCTTTGAGAGCATGTTTATGTATCCTTTGTCAAAAGAGCAATCTCACCATGCTTGTCCCCATGGCAACATTTTGAAGTGTTGATGTTTGTAATATTTATTTTCAAGTCATTGGAAAATATATTTGGTTCTTTATTATATCTTGTTAATGAAATGTAATAATATATTTTACAAGTTCTATTGATTGGATATTTGGGTCCAGGTTCATTATTGGTTGTCATTTTGAGCATGTACCTAGGGTATAAATCCCTCTATGTAGTTATATTTAGAAAAGTGTTATTGAATACATTTTAAAGGCACCTTGGGTTCATGAATTTAGTAGGAGAAAGTATTTGAGATTATAGTTTTAGTGTATATTCTAGGATTTCAGGGATCATTTAGTGTTTACCATTATCTTGCATTAGAATTTTTTTGCATCTTTGCTAAGAAGTAATTATCATGAAATTATGATAGACACCCTACCATTTGGATGCCACCAGCATGCCACCCTCCATTTTATATTTATCTAACCTATCCCACCCTATAAATGATACACCCCATTGTATATTATAAGTGTTAGTTGCTCGTAGATAAATAAACATAATATATTTAACATTTTTCTACATTTTTTGATTTAAATCCCAGCATTGGAATCTTTAATTTAGCCCCTATGTTTTTGAATATTCTTTCAAATGAAGATTTTAATCACTTTCAAATTTGTCTTTAGTATCTTGTATCTCACTTAGAACATTTACGCATTCTATGTGATAACCCTTCTCAAGTGGAGTGAGCAAACTTGGTTGTGTTCTAGTTAGATTTGTGTTTCCATTATGCTAATAATCCCCATGGAGGTTTAATTGTAGAATATATCCATGTCATCAAACTACCCCATAGGTTATCTCACCTTGGTTTAGGCATAGCTAAAAGTAGTAGGGAGCTAACCATACCCTTTGTAAGTGCCTCCCAGTCATTTTTTCCATTCTAATCCATTCTTGATGCCAAACCCTTTCATGACTATAATGAAAAAATAGTAGGTTTCTCATCATTTTTTTCCACATTTATTCTAGTGTGCAAGGCAAAATTAAAGACGTGTATAACTAGGAATCAAAATAATGATCCAATAGGATACTTTTGGAGGCCCTTCAAAATGATGTGTGTCTCCACTAGACTTGTGAGATGATGTCACTTATCATTTCCATAGAGCTATGACTTGAGATCAACATAATGGTCTCTAAAGAAACACATGACTAGATTAAACTTATACGATGATCCCACCTATCATTCCAATGAGACTACATCCTAAAATAAACTAGACCATCTTTGAGAGAGACATGTGGCTCTACTTGATCCACACATTTGAAACAAAGTTGTTAACAGTTGCCTAGAGGCCTTTCAAAGGTGACACCTATCAAAGCAATGCCATAATTACCTATGAGAAATCCACCTAGAAAAGAAGAAGCTCTGATTCCCTATGAAAGTAATACGTGTCACTCTCATAACCAATAAAATTAGAGTACCCCATCTAAGAGCTCACCATGAATAGAAATATTCTATGTTGTAGAATATGAATGAATCATCACATTAAGTTGCATCCTAAAGCCTTGAGAGTAATGAGAAAGTGCCACATGTCCATATTTGAGTTGACTAATTATCTTAGTCATATTTGGTCCCCATGAACACCTAGTTAGATTTGAGTGGCATGCCATATGTCAAAATATAGTAACCTTTAGTGTCAAAGATAAAATTGACAGTGAATCAAAATCTAACTAGTGCTAGATTTGAATTCTAAAAGTAATTAAATGCCAAAATTTAATAGTTTGGATATTTCAAATGTAAAGGTGATGAGATTGCCATTAATAAAACATAAAATGGAATCACTATAAAACCTCTCATTAATCAAATAAATCTATAGAAGGATACCAAAATTGACTATTACTACCTACATTTACATTCAAATCCTTAAACTTGACTATTTAGCTTGATTTACATATCCTCATAATCTAATTTGCTTGTCTTCACAAGGCCACAACAAAACCAGAGTCATACCATGTGCTAATCTACTATATGACATCTTTAGGAGGTTGAGATGCAAAGATGGATTTCTCAAGTCAATAAACCAAGGGATTCCCATTACATTCATTCTGGGGCCAAGTTTTGAAAAATATTACGACCTACCTTTGCCACAATTGGACTACAACTAGAGTGTTATTAACAAATAGTATGAGGCACACATGTTGGATATAGTCTTAGCTTCATGGGTAATAGACCCAACTAGAGTCTTCATGGATGACGAAAGGAATATACCCATTTCCTAGTTTAGATAGGGAGTTAGGATTGGCCTCTCCCTTTATATTAGGTATGTAGATATAAAATCTATCCCATTATTACAAATAATTTTGTAAGATTATTATATCCCCACTTGGGGATATCATTATTAATAGCCAGGTCTCTACCATGTATGATGAGATATTTATTAGATGTTATATGTGTGATGGAATAATTAGGACCAAACGCATGGTCTCTAGATCAAGATGAATTTTTGCCCCCAAACATATTTTGTAATTAATATTCATTACTTCAGGCACCACATCAAGATAATTGCATAATATTTCTACCCCCATGTCTACAAGGCAATCACTAAATGTGAAATTACAAAGGTCCCATTGAAATTTATATATACATTAAGAGAAATGGGTAGCTTCTAGATCTACCCTAACTTTATAGTTATCTAGATAGAAAGGGTGATAGTATCTCCCCTTAGGTTAGCTAGGTATGTACCTATGAAGTTAGCTTAGGAGGAGATGACATATCAGCTCTTGCATGGAGTTGATGGCATCTTTAAGATAAAGAAAAAGATATCGCCCCACAAGGCTCCTTATAATCAAGGAAGAGACAAGGTAATGAAATGGAAAGACATAATAGTGGAAATAAGGCATAATGACTCATACCTATTGCCCAAGGATCACTTTAGGATGTGGGATTCAAACCAAGTCATTTCCAAGCACCTACACAAGTTCAAGAGGGATGTGACTATAGAATATAAGCATCAAGATGAGGTGCATAAATGGATATACCTAGATGCAATGAATTATGAGGTAATCCTAAGAAATGCTGCAAGGAAGAATATAGCACTTGAAATGAGGCTTGACTAAGAAAGGAGGAAGGAAAATAAAATAAATCGTCAGCACCCACAAAATGATGGGATCATGTTTGATGTAGACTATAATGAGAAAGAAGAGGAAGAATAAGATGATAATTTTCCTCTTATCATAAATAGGCCCTGTAGGCCTTCACTTCAAGCCACTCCAAGTGGACAAGAAATGCCTCTAAGCTCTGAACAAGGAGAGTCAAGCAACCAACATGGCCCTTCATAAAGGCCTACAATAGTATCTATATATATTCAAGAAGATAACATATAAAACTTAGGCTAACTAGATCCTAATGTCATTGATATTTAGGAAGGGTAGCAAGGAATTGAGGTCTCAATAGAGGGACTATAGGTGTTATCTAGATGGACTATTGAAAAAATTTATACAAGGAAAAGGTTCCCTAGGACTACAATGAGAATATAAGTGTTCCCTCTATCAACATCTCAATTTCCCTTTGTAATTAATCCACCACTATTTTCTTCTCCAGTCATTAGTACATTTACAACTACTCCTACTTCTTTTGTTGCTCACACTCCCATGTCCACATCCATCACCATTACTTATTTTGTGGGTACCCTTCCCAATTCATCTCCCATGACACCATCAACATTTCACCTCCACTCGGCTCCCAAATCACTAGTGTTATCAAAGTTTTGGGTTTTACTCCTTCTCAGGATACCATAGCAAGTGCATTACTCATCCTTTATTCCTTTGAATTTATAAATCCACTAAAATCCATTCCAAAGTCATTCACCTAGCATAAACCTCTTCACCTCACCATAATAGACAAAATGATTTGGCCTTTAACACTACCCTCATTTTTATTCAACATGGGCCTTACCAAGTCCTTATTGAATCCTATTAGTTGATTTGACCTAACCAAATTATATATCCCATCTATAGCCCTAGCTTCTTCCTATTCCTAGACACTCCCATTGTAACCACTTCCCACATAACCAAAAAATAAAATCACCCCAAATAGGGTAAGGGACATGATGAAAATAATAATCTAAGGGAGGATTCATGCAATCCCAACTGTAACCCAAATTGGCATGAGATTCAATGCTAACACTGGCACCCTGAAAAGTGTTTTTAGAAGACAATTAGAGCATCCTAGTCAATATTGAATGTGATATACGAGAGTGAAGAAACACTATTCACCTTAACTATAAAGAGAAAATATAGCCTTGGATAGGTAAAAGAGTATGTATAGAATATTATATCCTTGGTGCAAGCATAAACAAAATCAACTATTTACCTAATGAAGGGGATGCAAAAAAAATGAAGTGGCTGAAGGAACAAGCAATACCCACTGTGCTAGAAGGAAATTTGATTTTAATAATCAATATCTTCAACTTGTATAAATTTATAAGTAAAATTTAGGAGGATGGGATCAAGCAAGGAAAAGGGATCATTAAACTTGACCAAATTCTTGCCCTTTATGACACCAAGTTAGAAAACTTGGCCAGAGTGGCAATAAGCAATAATTTTCTTGACCTAAAAGTCTTACCTCTTTAAGACATTGTTCTTGCATAGATAATCCTCATGAATATAAGGAGGATTTTGAAGACATGGTTGGATCAACTCAATTATTTAAATACATCCTTTAAGAAAATTTAATTTAATATATCCCACTTACTAAAAGATGCCATGATCACTAGAGTGACCAAGCCTGACATCTCCTTCATTGATGTGTAAGATTTTAGAGCCCCAATGAAGGTTTTCTTTGCTTATTTACAATAGAATGTATCCAGTGCCAATATTGATGCTAAGGTGATACACATTATGGAATTTTCCAATTAGATGTTGTATAAAGAAAAGGTAATTGAGGAAGCACTAAGGCCTATACTCATGGAGCATAACAAGCTAATCCAAGACATACCTAACTTACTTAGGCCCATGATCCTAGACATTGCTTAAATTGACCAATATTACCAAGCCTGTGTAGAGGTATGGACCAAAGAAGAAGAATAAATGGCAATAACAATAGAAACAAGCATCTCAATAGCCTTAGAGACCTTAGGAATATTCCAACATGTTTTGTAAATTTAAATTCAAGATATTCTATTGTGTATGGCATTTTAGGCCACTTGGTTGTATATTGGGAACCTTTTGTGGGCCCACTCAAACTTGTCTTAAGAATTTTGAATCCTATAAATAGGGGTGTTCCCCGCATTTGTAAATCAAAAATTAGTTGTTATCTAAATTAATACAAAGAGCCAAAGAATTTAAGAGTCTATGTGTAGTGTTCTTTTGTGTGCGTTCTATGTTTTCTAAGTTCTCACATTCTTAGATGAATAATATTTTACTTTCTATAAGTTAATTTGATAATAACATTTCAAATATGCATCTATTAGTTTGAGCTTAATTCTAGGCTAACAAATTTGATAGCATGTTTGATTTATTTTCTTCTCAATTGAATCTAAATGTGCCATACAATTTACTATGATTGAGTAGTTTTATACAAATTATCTTATTAGATATGTTCATTTTCCTTTCTATGAAGCTTCAACTACATTTATTTAGCTTTGAGCTTAATGTTAAAGTTGATAGATGCTATTTTTTATATGTTTTGCCTTAGATGCTAGTAGAATTGATATCTTTAGTCATCTTAAGCATACCTTATTCTCTGTCCTACCCTACTCACTATTGGATCCACCCATGAATCACTCTAGTTTAGCTCATGCTATAAATACCCATTAATTTTTTGTATTTTGGGTAGTAATTATAAAATATTAAGATAATTCATAACTATTAGAAATAAAAGTGTCACTTCATAAACGTTTGTTTTCCCTACAATAGGGTCTACTTGCAAAGTTTCAAAGTGGTGACCATATCTCTACTATTTATATTATTCCTATCAATAGTCGTATATACAACTAAAGCCCCAAGTTATTCCACGACTTAAAATTGAGTTTCTTACTTTCCCTTTATTCCCTAGTGACATAGGGAGCATATTATATGAATCAACACATATATTATATTTAATAGGGCCATGGCAATCCTAATTTTTGGCTTGAAAGTGGTAATTGGGATGGCAAAGATGAGTCCCTTGCCCTTGAAGGCGGTTGGGTCATGTTCCCTCCACTAAAACTTACTAGTAACATTGTTAGTTGATATCCATTGGTCAATCAGGGATTGGTTATAGGTTACTTCTAGGTTATGGAGTTGGTAATACTTCTCAAAGGCATAACCACTAACATAGGCCATGGGTGTGATATTTTGATGGACATGAAAAATTTTGCCAAAAAATTAGCCATTTATAAACAAGTCATAAACTATGTAAATGTAGGCCATTACCTCTATTTTTTCCCCTGTGTCATGTAGGCCAACTAATTTTATCACCACCAAATTCTACCTATACCTTTATGTAAAGCTCAAGCATTTCTATTTAGGGCCTTGGGTCTTTGCCACCTCAACTTCCTCCTAGGTGGATGAGTAGTGATTGAAGTTGTGATTGAGATCCACTTCATTTTACTTTGTATTTGTGTATAGATCATACCATGTAATAGAATACACATAGGGGAGGTGTCAACTTTGAAGCAAAATCCATTTCTATTCACTTAAGCTTAGTTACTTGCAATTGTGTGAATACTAATTAATTAGGCCAGAGCTTGATTTCATGCTTGTAACTATTAGTTAGATGGTAATGTGATTATAATTGACTTAGAAGATTACATATATTGCCTCTTGTATTCACTTGCTTTGTTGAATTAAATTTAGTTGGCTAATTTATGTGCATTAATGAATCCAACAATTTTGGATCCTTTTTGCTTTTATTTATTTCCATATTTTTTATTTAATTTATGATGCATCATCTTATATGAATTCCAATGCAAGGTGGCTTTTCCTTCTTTGCTATATGTTGTTAATCATCCTTTTTTTGACACTTGTTGATTTCCTACTTCTCCCAAAATCATTGCATTGTTGTCAACAGACCCTTACATAATTTTAGGGACATGTGTTGAAAATTTTTCTCCCCTCTACCTCATGGTTATTTCTTTGTCTTGTTGTATGATTCTTACTACCTTGGACCCATTAGATGATATACTTAGAGATATACTACAACCTTTATCTCCCCATGGGTATCATAGTACTTTTTATATTTACACAATATTTGGATGATCGATAGTATGACACCTGGCAACATCTTGGTGCTCTACTTGTCCATAATAGTTGTACTCCTCCTTTGTTTTGGAAACTTTGGGTAAGTGGGATGATGACATATGTCATCATCCTGGTGTTCTACTTTCTTGAGGTATTTATAAACTTTTTGGGATGTTTTGATGACCACAAGCCTAGGGGATTCAGATACATGGATGGTTGTTTCTACTCTATTTTCCCAAGAGTTATATACTTTGAAAATTTGATCTTATCAGTCACTAGGTGAGTGGGATTGTGACACCTAGAAACATCCTAGTGCTCCACTTACCTGGAAGTCTTTTAAAATTTTATAAGTGTTTGAATAGTTATGATTTAGTGTGCTACCACTGAGTGGCACTAATTTTTTTGAAGATCAAAGTGTGAAAAGTTTCAAGTTAAAAAATTAATATGAATCTTTGAGATGTTTAAGTTTTTATAGAATACCTGACAGTCAAAAGTTTTGAAGAACTTATGTGCTGAACAAAAATATCAAACAAAAGCCTCAGACATAGGAATGTTGGGTGTAACCTAAAATAACCCACACACTTAATACACCTTCAAAAACCATTAATAGGTTAGCCTAAGTGGAATAAAAAACAAAAACATAGATAGCCAAGGTAATGGAAAATCTTATTATCATTAAGATAATTATTCTTAATTAAAAACCTAGGCATAAGAATGCTTTTAAAATATTATCAATGTTAACCACATGATAAAAATCAATAATCAATTCACCACCATAGCTAGTTACTTTTAGGCTTAAATGGGGCCCTACTTGAATTCTTTTAAAGAGTGGGATATGTTAGACACAATAAGAACCCAAGTATATCATGGTGTGAAAACCTGATTGGTCTATATGTAAATTATGGCTACTTAGAAATAAAAATGTTAAACTATAAGGGAAGATAAGATAGAAAATAAAAATCTAAAAGGGGAACTTTCAAAAGAGAGAGAAAATATATATGTTACAAACAACCTATGAAATAGGAGATAAACTCCTTGCCTATAGATGACCTACCTCTAAGTATAGTCTCTTCTTAAAAGATCATTTTTATATATGGAAACTATAGATAAAATAATGTTGGTTACCTCATGTTTTTGAGTATGAAAAATGGTTTTTGGAGACCTAATATTTTATTTCCCCTATGGAAAATAATATCTTGTTTAAATTCTTCATGTGTAACTTATTTCTAGGGCACATTTCATCCATTTTGATCAACTTATTTGTAGTAAAAGTTTAGTTTAGGGAAAACATCTCTACTCTACATAATAAAATTTCCTAGAATTAGAGGATAGAGTAATTTTTATGCAATTCAAAATTGTTTGAATCCTTTTGAGGACTCAATGCCCTAATCTAGTAAGACTTTTCCCATTTTTTAAAATCTTGTATATAATATAAGGATTAGAGAGAATTATCTAAATAAAATACATAAATGAATTTATAATTTTTATAAATATAATAAAAATAATTTAACTAAGTCCATTGATACATGTGAAAAAATGTGTTATACATTAAACATTCCTTTGAAAAAAAGAGAGGTCATTTTTCCTTCCAATCTTAGTTGGTGTTTCATAAGAGCTATAGCTATTGTATAAATGATATAAGAATTTTTATAAACATATGGAAAATAATATATTGGTATGGGTTAAAGAAATATATTTATAATTAGTCATATGTATCCATGGAGAAACACAACCCCTCAAACATTGGACCGATTTGAGAGATGGATGAACTAGGTGAGATAATTTTAGGGCCATGCCAATATAGAATAATAAAGTTGAGATACATACTATGACATCTATGATATTAGTTAAAAATATAAAATATATTACTTTTAAAATATCAAAGGGGAACCTATATTTAAAGAGGACCTAAAATAAGTAAATTATGGGGGGGGATGACAAGTCTATGGTATGGCTCATTATATCCAAGTAATACCCTCATTTTTTCCCGTAATAACCTTCCTTCAAGTGGATTTGGATGCTCATAACAGGACTCATTGTTAATTTAAAATAGAGAATGAGTTATTTATCTTGATTATACTATGTAAGTCAATGTTATCTATTTTGACCACTATGTTTTAATAATTACATAGAAAAGACACCAGTTTTGTAAGTACATGTCAAAATTAAGTAATATAGCCAAATAACTAATAAATATAAATTTTTAAGAACTTTTTAACTTTAAGAATTTAATGAGATAGATTATAGACATTTTATCTAGATCTAGAGATCCTCAGACTGGCTCTAAAAGTCACTAGTCTTGCTCTTGAGATCCCTAATCAGCTTTTGGGATCATTATAAGTATATACATTCTTGCTACATATATGTGCTTACTAGGTATAAAGAATTTTAATATTATTTTGGAAACACTTTGAATGTTAAATATATAATATCTATAAATAGTATATCTATATATAATAAGAATATTTATGGAAGTTCCTCACAATATGACTGTAAATACTATTTTTTGATCTACTAACTGAATGAGATTCTAATGGTTATAACTACCAAGAAATCAAAATGAATTTACCTTAATTAAAAAAGGAATCATGTAAGAAATAAAATCTAGCGCTTTCCACTTATTTTCCTAAGAATGTGGAAAAAATGTTATTATGATGTGATGAAATAAAATAATATCTTAGCTAGGACATCATCTTGTAAATTATTACTCTATATTTTTAACAAGTTGTTATAAATGTTGTGATATATAAACATCTTTTTGATGATAGAAGTAGTATATAATTAAAGAGTGATTAGTTTGAATATTACTATTTTTAGTGTTGTAATTATATTTCCATATTAGTGAAGAGTTGATTTAATTTAATCATTCAAAATATTAAGAGTGTTTAATCTTATTCTAAGGAGGATCAAGATCCCACTCATCTAAAGAAGAATTATCTATTTGGTATTTATTTATTTATTATGCATTATTATGTGTTTTAAGTTTTTTATCATTTTTTATGTAAATTAATATTTTATGTGCTTAAATTTTATGTTTGTTTATGTATGTGTACTTACCTTCAAAAAAAAATTAAAAAAATTCCATCACTTACTTTCTAAGCATTTCATTTCTTGAAAACTAGATTAAACAGTGTGTTTTACATTCATGAAATTTTAATTTAGTAAACTAGATTAAATAGTGTGCTTTACATTCATGAAATTTTAATTTATAAAATTATATTATTAATGTATAATTTTGATTTAGAAAGTAGTGTGTTACTTTTCATAAGTAATTATATTAGAGTTGAATTCAATCAGATTTGATTTTAGAGTAATAGATTAGATGATCCATAAATCACGCCCAAAATAATATTATTAGCTATAGACCTTTGAATTTCATATTGTCTATAGTAATTTGACATTGTTGTATTAACATGAAATAATCAACTAAGTGAAGAGGACACAATGACCCTCATCATATGGTCTCCACACTATCTTATCAATAGCTAATATATCAAGCATAATATAGTAGTCCATGGTGCCCTAATAATAATTCCTCTTCCAAACCCACTTATTAGCATATGTCTATAGATGTGACATATAATAAAAATAACCTCCAATTGACCTAGTAATGATAAAATAATAGATGGAATTACCCCAGGGATATGTGATATGGAATAAACTGCTAAAAAGTAGAAGCCTTCTTAAGTAGGGAATTAGATGGAAACTTAGAAATGGCTGGCATATTAAATTTTAGGATGATATCTGGTTAAAGGACAAGACTCTCATCGCACAAGGAAACTATGTAGAGATTGCTGACTTGGCTACTCAATTTTTTGGAAATAGAGTTAGTGATTATATGGAAAATAACAATGGGAGGTGGAGCTGGAAAAATCTATTGGACTATTGTGATCACCGGCCTAAGCTTTTACCTAGAGTGAGGGAGATATAGTAGTGTATTCAAGAGATCAAAATCCCTCTCTTCCCTCATGAAGATGAACAATAATGGTGGCAAGATAAGAATGGATCATTTTCTATCAAGTCTGCTCACCATCTGCTCATTTTTTAGGCTCAAAATAAAGATGTATGGAAAAAGGTTTGGAATTATAAACTTATTCCAAAAATTAACATGTTCTGGTGGGCTACTGCTAGCACATAACAAAATCCTAACTCAGGATAATCTTCAAAAGAGAGGGTTTACCCTAGTTAACAAATGTTTTTTGTGTGGTTCAAAAGAGGAATCAGTTTTATACCTCTTCATCCACTATGATTTTGCCCAAGAATTATGGGGCACAATACTTAATAACTTTGGTATTGAATGGATCTGTAATTCTAACCTTAAAGAAGTAATCCTCAGCTAGAATCCAACCTTCACACATCCTTGGCTGATGGAATTATGGAAGCAAAATCTACCATGTTTGATTTAGATTTTAGGGAAAGAGTGCAACCACATAATTTTTAGGGACACTGCTAGAAATGCATCTCAGGTGTTTCACTCTTTTGCTAAGACCCTTATGGAATGTGTCACCACAGACCATATTCATGCTATAAAAAAACCCCTATCTCAAATTGAAAACCAAATTTTAGCCAAATGGAAGGTTTTAAACTAGATCCCTAAGTATAATAACTCCAAAATCATATAGAGACTAAATACTAAATGGATTCCCCCAAATCCTAACTTGATGAAACTCAACTTTGATGGGGCATCAAAGTCGGATGGTAAAGCTACTAGAGGAGGAATTATAAGGAATGATAAAGGATGGATGATTGCTATTTATGCTAGTGGAATAGGAAGCTAGAGAAATAACTATGCTGAAGTAATGGCTCTCTTATGGGGGTTAAAATTGGCTATATCCCTAGGAATAAAGAACTTGAGTATACAAGAAGACTCTAAAATGGTCATAGATGCTATTAATAAAGCATCAAATATGGGAATTAAGCTAAGAGATATCATTATAGATATTCAAATTCTTTTTCAAAAGTTCTTGGGAGTGGAGATTTCTCATATTTATAGAGAGAGAAACAGTGTTGTTGATGCCTATGCCAATCTTGGTCAACAATTTTTAGGTTGGAGGGTGTGGCGACAAGGTGTTGATATTCCCTTAAACACTAGGGATATTATTCAAAAGGAGATGAATTGTCAAGGATGAGGCAGATCTATGATAAGGATAGCTCTTGGAGGTGGTCCATGTGGAGGGGGCCATCATGGATCTCAAAACTTGATAACTTTTGTACTCTTTTGACAATCATTCATGATTTATTGTATCAAGAGGTTAAGGCACATGGGAATCATTATGAAGATCAATGGGAAATGATTTCCAAGCATGGGAGTAGACAATGTCATCTCTATAGGGTATTTTGAATAATGAGCCATCACATCTTCATTATGCATAAGTGGAAATAAGGGTTAGTAACCATTTCAGAGCTAAAGACTAAATTTAGGAACTCCATGGGTTGGGTCTACAAAGCCAAGATGGGAGGAGACCAAATTCAAATTGAACTAGTATCATGCTATAAATTCAAAGATAATCTATTGGTTTGGCATTATTGTAAAGAAGGGGGTATCAACCCATATCTAGAAAGGCTTAATGGTTTCAATGAAAACTTGTCTGAGCAATTTTTGAGATCCTAGTTAAATAGGTGGGTCACGGTTGGTGGAATCAATTTTGAAATCTCTAAAAAATTGATTGCTATGGCCACTAGAATGGCCATGCAGGGGATAAAGCTTCAAAGGAAAACAAAAATTATGGATCTTTCAAGCCATAAACTGTTCCTATGAGAGGAAGAAGAACTCGTCCCTTATCAAGGAGGTTTTTAGCATGCTAAACTGCCTGAGTGATTAGACAGAGTGTGCTTCATTCTCATGAAGTAATTCATGCTCAAAGGTTAATTTACCATGTTTTACAATTGCCATCTTCCTCTGTTAAATCACTTCAAGTGCAATGTTATTATTAGTTTTCTTTTTTCCCTGCTCTCCTCTTTAGAACACTCTATCCTTAGGGTGAGAGCTAAAATGTATAAAAAGCCAAACATGAACCCTATTCCCCTACACCAGAGCCTCATTTTCTACTTGTGTAACTTTCACTGAGCCCTTGAGCCATCCAATACTATCAAAATTGATAGTGGCAACATTCCTTCCTATCCATTATCTGGTGATGCTATTGATGAGTCCTATTTTTCCCCTGCTCCTACCAAAACAAAAGATGTTTCTTTCTCCACCCTAGAAGAGACCCTTGTTGACACCCTCAACTCCTTTTTGAGCTAGAAGGGTAAGAAGAGGAAGGTTGATGAGGAGGAAGAGAATATTAGGGAGACCACAGAGGGGACCCACAAAAATCTGGGTAGGGCTATGGGGGGCTAAGGTGGCAAATCTTATAAGTCTTCCAAAGTTAATAAGGAAGGCTTCTCCTCCAAAGTTCATAGGTTAGGGAGGATTTCTAGTAAACTAGTCCCAAAGTCCAGACTTATTGATTATTCAGAAAGTGATTCGGAGGAAGCAACCCATGAGGAAGAGTTTAAGGAGCTGGAAATATAGGAAATTTTTGAGGACACAAGAGGGAAGTAGGAGACTAGGGATTTTGAGGTTACTGAGGAGCACGGTGATGCCACTATGGAAAATACTAACAAAAAGGGGAAAATGTATGTCAAGGAAGCTGGTGAGGAAATAGAGAATGAGACTGATTAGATATCTAAAATTGGGGCCCTGAAGGATCGTATTTAGAAGCTAGAGTAGAATTTCACTAAGGGACTCCAAAATACAATCCTCCTAAACATGTCTATGCTGAAAGAAGTGGGTAATACTGGGCTTGATGACAATGCAAAGAATACTGAGAAACTTAATGATCTTCTCAAATCAATGACTATGTAATGAGAATCCCCTCTGACTCTGGTCTTTTTATTTCTTGTTTTTCTTGTTGCTGTGTCTGTTGGTTCTCGGCTAGTGCCATCGTCTCTCTGAAGGCATATTTTGTTTAATTACCTTGTTGTCTTTTTTGATCTGTGAAGGGTTCATCCCCTAGTTTTCCACCTTACCTTATCAAAAAAAATAATGTATGCATAAGCCTAAACATGTAATATAGTCACTACGCCTAGACCCCCAACATGATCCTCTCAATTAAATCTATATAGATATATTTATAAATTGGCTAACATTTTACACCACCATGAATATATTATGTTTTTATCCTTAATTTCTCAAGTTATATTATGTATGTGATATGATATCAATGTTTTTCCCCACTTTTTACTATGAATGATGCCAAAATAACACATATTTCCAAAATGGAAAATCATCAGACAAAAAAATCTATTATATAGAAATGGTTGTATCACCATCTTTATAATGGGATCCTTTGGCCTATTCAATCATATATCAATGGGCACATACAATATGGCCTAATCCCTCTACACTATGCACCAATGCATGAGTGCCTACCATTAGCATTCTAAAAAGTTGTCAAACATCCTCTAATGTGAGTATATGATCCCCAAAAGGAAGCCAAAAGATGTATGTATTTTCATTCCACCTCTTCACTAACATAGTCATAATAATTCATATTAAATGGTATTGTCAAAGTGAGCATCATGGCCTAAACTTTATTTATCTAATATTTACCAATCAACATCCATGTGGTTTAATACCCACATAATATCCATATGTATACCATAATGTAACTCTTTAAAATGCATATCTCTCTATAAAAATACAAGTTAAAAATACGTTTGTCAATATAATATACAAGTTATTTACATTACATGTCAGAACTCATATGCTACCATCCAATTGAAGAAATCTTCTAAACATATCTAAATTACACAAAAAATACTAAAAGTTGACATTTTTCAAACTAGATTTTTTTAAAAGAGTGAAAATGGCCCAAAATACAAAACATTCAAATGTATCAGGTCGGGTGGTTGATCTACCTACACAACACTATCCAAGTGCTCAAACTAGTAAGAATCACATTTAATCATGGAGGCATTATGAAGGCATAGATCAAAAATTACAATCAGAAATGGTTCAAATGAATTGTAAATACAAAAAAGTTCAACCTATTTCTATGAGGTGAATTTATGCTACAAATTTTATAAATTCAATACACCAAGTAATACTTATCAGATTTTTACACACGATATCTCAAAATCTATATAAAAAATTTGTGCCACGTTCATGTTGTTGGAATACATGTAAGATGTTATTTTACATGGTAACAATTCCATGAAATTTTATGACAATTTTTCTAACGATAAAGTGGCAAACATTCTTCTTATACAAACTTTGATGATATTTCTATTGAATGGTGGAAATTTTAATGTAGCTATTAAGATATTATTAATAATGCCTATGATAATTATTAATACCCTTAGACTAGAAAATCAATTATTCCAATCATTTCATAGCAAATTAAATTATTCATGAAGGTCAATTATTACTAAGCTTAAGATAAAAAATGTTACTCAAAATTATGTTAGTCAATTCAAAAATAAATTATTTAAAGAGTTAATCACTACACAAATTTATAAATATTAAAAATCAAAAAATAATTTTAACATATTTAATAAGCACATTACTTCATCAATTTCACATGGGTCACGTGTTATTGTATATTTTTAATCTAAAAAATTGAAATTATCTAAGAATATGCATATTTCACATGATGGTTTTGATGGTCTCATCCCTCATATGAAAAAATGGGGCATATACTGGGATTTCCCCATTTCATATAGATATTTAAATTGGAATACTTATTCAAACTAGTATATTTATATAGATTGGTAAAGTCGTTCATATTGTTATAATTATTTATATTGGTAATGTATTTAGCTAAGTACATCTACCATTCATATTGATTTAGATGTTTCAAAAATAAAATACATATGTTATACATTTATATAGATTGGGGAATATAAATTGAATATGTCATGCATGTGATTTATTTTAGAAATTTCAAAATTATTATATTGATCAAGTTGAGTGACAAATTATGTCATTCTATTTCACATGTTGGCATTGATTTTACTAATTGGAAGCACTAACATAGTTTAGGCATCCACTATTATAGTTTACTATGTTGGAATTAATTACATCAAATCATAAGGCATGAATATTAGTCATACATAAAACACACCATTGAATTTTGTATTATGGCATGGATGGTACCTAGAAGTGGTCACTTTTAATCTATAAGTATGTTTTAAGTATTTTATTTAATTAAATGAGTAATTTCGTTAATATTTAGTTCCCTCAATGGCCTAGGCATTACTACACGAGTCAAATATGTGGTTCCCACATTTCATCTTGATTTTCAAGATCAATTACATGAGTATTAAAATTGATATTTTGTAACCTCAATGACCTAGGAATTTCCTCCCAAAACTAAATTTAATCTTGTTCATTTCCTTGGCTAAGAAGTGAATATTACTAAAAATGCCATTTTCCATTTGAATCAAGTCAAAATTTGACCCATAACATCTCTACTTTCTACAACATAAAAATATTCCATGATCGTCATAGTAATACAATCATATAGGTGTAGTTGTTCTTTGAATATATTTTTATTATCTAACTATGAATATACTTCATTTGAAAAAAAATTATTTGATTGCACACATCATCTCTTGTGAGAATTTATGGATAGTAGAAAGATTGGGGCAATGAAAGGTGCAAGTTTATAATCATAAATGCGTGATTACATTATTTTTATTCCTTTAAACCAATAATTTTAGTTACACTTAAATATTATATTAAAGGGGGTGAATTTGTAGATATAAAAATTTGGTACAAGCCTAGTTTGCATAAGGTTTTTATATGAGTTTGCATGTATATATTCTCAACTATGAATAATAACTATTTAGTGCATTTGTCTTGGTATTAATGTCATTTTCATTACTTTTTTGACTAAATAACAGTACATTTTATCATTTCCATATTCATTTACTATGTCATAGGGATCCTTGGTACTATTTTACTTAAATTTTAGTTTTCCTTTACTTTCAGACAAATGTGTCATTAATAAGCACTAGCATTATTAACATGCATCCATAAATTATTGATTCATCTTAAATAATTTTTCAATTTATTTTAGGCATGTTTTCTTTTGGATCATTTTATTTCCCATGTTTGATCTCTCTTGGGTCAAATTTTGTGAGTCAATAGTCCCACAATTCAATATAATATATATATGTATATATATATTCATATATATATATATATATACATATATATATACATACATATATATATATATTATATATATACATATATTTTATATATATATACATATATATATATTTTATATATATATATACATATACATATATATATATATACATACACACATATATATATATACATATACATATACATATATATATATACATACATACATACATACATATATATATATGTATACATACATATATATATATATACATACATACATATATATATATATATATATATATATATACATACATATATATATATATATATATATATATATATATACATACATTATATATATATATATATATATATATATCCCATTGAAAGAATTTAGGGACAAACATTTATTATTTAAAAAGTAATATAAAAAGTGAATATTACCCTTGCATCATTTTTCATTACAAAATCTAAACTTTTATAAGGTCAAAGAAGGGCCTGAGCAAATTAGAATTTAGAATTGCATTCAAATGAATTGGCACACACTCATATTAAAGGGAGAAATATATTCAGTTTAATCCATCTTTCGATTATTATAAATGTAAGAAACACTTAACTAGTTGGTGTGGATTGGATGAGGTCAATCCAATCCAAAACACTAATTATTTTATAGGGTTTGTTAATCAAAAGTGTAACTACTAGGGTTTGAATAAATGGGAAAAAATATAGGGTTATCTATGCAAGTGTGAAGGTGATCAAGCATAGAAAATAAAATTAAAAACATAGGCACACATGTATAATTGAAAACACTTAGAGTTTGCCTTTCTGGATAAGTTAATAAATTCAAAATAAACCATCAGTTACAAGAGTCTATTAAATTTCAAACTTGTTCTATGTATATTTCATAGTATATTCTTGATTTGATCTCATATAGAATTTTTTATCATCACATTGGACAAAATTTACAAAATAAAATGATCATAAGTAAGATAACACAAACTAAGTTCATGTCCCTTAGATGCTTGATCATTCATATATTTACCATGTCCCATAAATCATAGGTAGCATTCAATTTTGTATTATTATTTTTTACATTATGCAATATAAATATATAATGTTTTATGTTTGTTTAGATATAAATAATAAAAAATAAAATAAAATTGTCATATATAACATATTCTCTAGGTTTATGATTCATAGTTCATAGATTTTATGATATTAGTTCACGAATTTCATGACTCATATTACATATATTATATAGAGTTGGAGCATATGTGAGGTATTCTCCAAGTTACATGACTTAGATCACACAGGTGATATATAATGGGGGCATATGCAACAAATTATCCAAGTTTTTATGTTGACAACTCACAAATATTATGATACTTTACCATATGTTAATTAACTTAGATTACACAATTTATTATATTTGGGGCATATCCAAGGCTTATGTGACATAATGTATATGAATATTTACTCATATTTACTTAGGTTGTAATCATATGTACTTAGGCATTACTTAGGTTTAATTATTTAATCCATCTACATCAGATGATTTAGAAAACCTTACTCAAACACTTAGATACATAGGCAATACTTAGATTCTACTCATATTCTACATTTGAACTCGCTATAGGGTTACATATCCATATGTAATGATCAAAATCCTATTCAATTCTTTAGATAAGAAGAGAAAAATACTAGAGACATATTCTAAATATGTACTAGGTCATTTAGACCCATGGAATCTCCACTCCAATGACATGATCATACTCCATGAGTAGAATGTCACTGCATACTCCAAGTGTAGTCATTCTTTAATTTATTGTGATTTTTCATTATGAATATATTGATTTTTATTTTAACATTAATATGCATGTCTTTATTCATAGGTACACATGAATGCTATGAAACACTAAGGGCAAGGAAAATTCTAAGTTCAAGATATCCAATGCATGTTTACAATATATTTATCCCTTTAAACCATTTTTTATTCCATTTATATACTATATTGAAGGGGTGGATTTTTAAACACATGAATTTGGTATAAGAATTTTTTTAAAAATTATATTACGTGAATTGATATATATAGAATATTAATAGATAATAGGGCAGTAATGGTGAATTTTTATTAGTTGTCTCTCCTTTCTATATTACTTGGTTATGCATGTTTTTGTTTTTCTTGACTCTATCATAGGGATCCCTAGTCTTATTTTATTATCTTTGAGTTTTTAAATGGATTTTTGTATAATTTTAGTAATTATGGATGGATCTAGCTACTAATATTGTCTATAAATAACAAAAGTGTCACAATGTATCTTTCGGATCTAGTTTGGGTCACAATGTCATTTAGAGAAATTTCTTGTACACATTTGCAAATTTTTTATTCCAGTGCATGAAAATTATTATCTAATAAAAAATTTATAACCTTATATATAAATCCCTTGAAGACATTTAAAGATAAGTTATCACAAATTATCAAAGACACACTTAGATCTCATAGCCATATAACTTACTATTATTCAGACTCTACAGTTTCTAAAAAATATTTAATTTTTCATGTTTATACCAAGGAGTACCTAATAAAAATTACATTTATACTTCTATTCACATGATTTGGCATACACAAGATAGTGGGATAACTACATGTAATTTTAGCCTTATTTGGAGTATTATAAACGTAAGCAATACTCAAATAGTCACTAGGGATTCATTGAGTTCAATCTAACCCAACCCACTAACCTTTTTTCTAGGTCATATTGATCTCAAGAGTGATATCTATGGTTTGAAGTAAGAAGGAAAATAAAGGTATTTTGATAAGTATGAAGACATATGAATGCAAACAAACTATTTGAATACATAGTTGCAGTGATATAATCTAACACAAACTAGTGAAAATCTCCTAGATGAATATCATACCTTGTATACAAATTCAGCTATCATGAGCATACAAATAATACCATATCTATCGATAAAATCAGCCACAATATTTTCCTAATTTGAGTCAACACAAAACCTCTGTAGAGCTTACTTGACATTAGGGCAAAAAAATATAGAATTTAAAAAAAAAGAGAGATAAGTACCCCATTTATTTATCTTTTCTATAAATATTAAAGTGAAATAAATTAGAGTTACAAGAAATGCAAATCATAGTTACAATCAAATTTACTTAATTTAAACATATGTTAGACAATATTATTAGTGTCAATATTTTAACTTATTTTAACTTTTAAATCCAAAATTAGTTAAACCTATATAAAATATAAAATATAAACCTCAAAAAATTTCTACATCTGAATCATATAAAATTGGACTATTGAATTATTTGAAATATGTTCTTCAAGTGTACAAAGAAATGTAACTCTTACAAAATCAAGATAACTTCAAATTATGATTTTTATTTATCACAAATATATTTTCATCTAAATATATTAAAAAAAATATAACTTATTTTATGGTTGAATGTTCACACTTATATTTAAATGAGCAATTAGTACATAAAACAAAACTATAAGGTTGATCCAAAAATTTATCACACTTATATAGAATTTTGTCATTTTTTAAAAATTAAAAAGTAATAATATATTAATTTAAAATAAAAACTAATATTACAATGCTATTCATACAAAAAATGGGTGGAAAAGTCACACCCTAAATACTAGACTGAGCTATAAAAAGGCTTGGGAAAAAACAAAGTCTAAACTAACTAGGCACATGTAACTAATAACCACAATAAAACTAAGTGCATCTCAACTAAAAAATATATAATAAATTAGGATAAACATAAAGGAATAAAATAATCATTTTTCGCAAACTTGGTGGCCAAATGATGAGGTGGATTTGAAGGGTCCTGAGTCTTCCCTCACCATCCATATTGAGCTAGTGGATCTTTATCCAAAGGGAGGGGGTCCCAACAATCATCTTGATGGCTAGTGTTAACATTATTCTAAAAATCTTGGTGTGAGGGAGAGATGACTATATATATAAATAATAATCTATCCTATTGAGGGGGTTTCCACCCCCCTGCCACCCCACACTATCTCTACCTCTATTAGGTCCTCTTAGAGGAGTTGGGTAGTGAGAGCAAGGAGAAGAGATCCTGAAAATTCAACACATTTGACTATGCAATTAGTGATACCTCCCCTTAGACCTGAAAACCCCAAGAGGAGAGTGGTGAGGTAAGGGATCAGGTGGCTCATGACTAACTTCATAAGGATTATTCACCTAGTGGTATAAGAAAACCTGTAGATGATAATTATCTAGCTAAACCTTATCCATTTGATATAAATATAGAGGGTAACATAAACAACAATAATAAAATTTTTAGTTATATAATTTTTTTTCATAATCTCATTATTAAAATATGATTGATTTCTAAATCCAAATATAAAATAAAATATCAATACAAAAAAATATGAGAATTTATTGTATCTTATAGGTAAAAGGGCATTGTCTCGTAAGAGAGCCATTTTCCAGGTGAACATATCAATCTTGAAGGGTTTGAGAAGGGTATGAATCCATCTCCAAGTTGAATAATCATGTGGGAAAAACAATAATATGTGTTTGATGTTTTTGTATGTTGACAAGCTGAGGAAGTGGGATTAAGAACCCCCATGTATTTGAGATCATTTGCTATGGGCAAAACTTGGTAGATAATACACCAAAGGAAGTGAGCCTTTTTGGGTTGAATAGAAGCTGCCAAAATGTGATCAAACCTCCTGGACCAAACCCAATGAAGTGATTGGAGAGACCTATCATCTTATTTTTAAATATGATATGATTAATAAATAATAAAATTCTAACCATAGCACTTTGGATATTTTCAAGTAATTTATATTGAAAAGAGGAATATTTTATTTAATTTCATATATTCTAGGATTAAGGATTGAAATTGGAACTAGATAAATGGGTTATTTTACTCATTAGGTATCATATACATATAAATATGATGTTATTTTGTACTAAGTATTAATAAATAAAGGTTTGGGAAGCATATATTTTGTATATGATTTTAATAGTTAATTAGACTAAAATTATTCATTCTACATGCATAAGAAAGTAGTAGTGGTTAGGTAGTTGAGTGTTATATATTGTAAGCAAGAGATTTATGCATAATAAGAATATAATATGTGTTGGTATCTAAATATAAAGATACAGTGTAGAGTGGCTTATTCCAATAAGAAGCATAGTATGATATTACCCTATTTCAAAGGTTTGATTTAATTTATGAGTATATTTGGTTATTATAATTATGATTTGTCATATGTTTCTTCTATTATATGTGGTATTATATTATTTGGTACATATTTTTAACATTTGGTACCATAAATTCGAATTGGGAAAAGTGGGAGGAAATTTTTTGTTGGTTTTTTCCAAATAAAGGCTAATTTTTTCTTAAAAATCATTCACCTAACACAAATGTTTGATTAATGAGATTTTTGTGTGGATAAAATTGTCTTTTTAAGATATTTATAAAATAATAGTAACACCAAGGATTTTGATCAATATAAAAGGTGATATGTCTAGGCAAAGTAGACTTTATGACCATGTGACTCTGATTTTTGGGCATGAAATTGGGAAAAAAATAGTCAAATTGAGAGGTATAATTCTTTATTCCTTTCTTTATTGGGACAGAGAGAAAGTTTCAAGAGCCTTCCAAAAACTGGTCACACTAAAGATTTTGAGTAGTATTAAGAAAAAAAATTTCCTTCTAAGGTAGGCCTTTAAAATTATTCTTTTAAAGTAGTATTACATATTTTTATGCTTTGAATATGGATGGTTTGGATAATTTTATTAGATATCCTTGGTTAAATACTTTGGTAATAATCAATATTTATGTATAGAACAAATTAAATAAGCTTTGATAAGAGAAATAATATCACCTTGATGAATATCACATTTAATAAGGAATAAATAATGGTCAAGCTGGAGCATGGGGATGGATATGAATATGGTGAAGAAGATCATAGAGAAGGAAAAAGTGAAGAAAAACAAAATATGAATAAAAAAAATATTAAATAAATAACACTTCATTTATTCAAGAATAAAAGGCAATAGCAAAGGAAAGGATTGACAAACTCAAAATACAAAAAATGATACTAAGGTTGAAGTATATAGAGGTCCACATCATCATGAGAGACAAAAAGAAGAGACATATGTTAGGGAACATCATACTGAAATCACTATGGATATATGTGGAATCATAAGAGTAAACACTCTGGATATGCATAGAATCCAAGGAGAAATATCTAAGATTATAAATGGAATCATATTAGCACATTATAATTTTTAATTATGTTTAGAGAGATATCACCCATAAAAATCATGTATGGGTTGTTGGAGGATTGATCATGGAAACAAGTTTTCAATAATTTGAAGTACACTCATTACTTGGTTTATTCTCATATGTTTGGGGGTGAAACATGTCAAGAGGGATGAAATATCATGTACCTAGGAATGTAATATTATGGTATATTAGATATAAATAAATAAAGTCTTAGGTTTCATATATTTTATAAGTCATTTCACTAGTTATTTATAAATAAAGGATTTATCCCACATGTATGGGAAGTGGTAGTGGTGGGTAGTTGAGAGTTGTATATTGTAAAAGAGTCATGTAGGAAATGAGTATGGTATGTGTTGTTATCTCAATATATAGATATAGTGTGGATTTACCTATTCCAATTAGGATCATTTTGTGATGTTACTATTCCTTAAAGGTTTAATCTAATTTATAATAATATTAAGTCATTTTAACTCTAAATTGTAAGATCTCCCTTCTATTATAGAAACCTACTAAAAATTGAGTTCTATTTTTTTTCTTATAATTACTTATTGGTATGATAACTTCTCCCACAATTATATAATTTTGTTAATCAACATTCATTTTATGGGATTGATTGTTTAGAAGAAGATGGTATATATTAAAAAAGAATTGTAATCCATATGCTCCTTGACTGTCTTTTATTTCCCTCTTGCATGAATGGAATAATAAAAGATACAAAATATATTATATTAAGGAATAAGGAATGAAACTATGATACTAATTATATAGTGCATATTTCCAATCAATGTTTCATATCACATTTCTTGATTCATTGTCAATGTTATTTAAGATGTGTATAGGTGTAGACTCAAGTCTTTATTATATCGATAAGCCTTCTAAAGTCATAGTCTAGGGGTGGTAGTTGATTTTAACTACCTTAAGATGTTAAAAATTCATGGCCACCTTAATTTCGACATCTATTTCATTGTTATAAGACAATAAAACTCCTCAATTTAATGTCTATTTGACCATCATATGGAATAGTTTTCTTCTTAATTAGAGAATTCAATTAAAAAATCATAATATCTTAGGCATACAGTGAAAATTTGGACACATTTTTATATGATATGAGTTTTTTTTACGTCAATAGAGTTGTGAAACTAGATTGAGGTCACTTATTACTCGTCATATTATTTTTTTGAGAAATTAATAGAATAATTAATTAATTTTATATGTAATAAATTCAACATAGCTTAAAATGAATATCGCTAAGAAGTTATCTATATATATAGGATGTGTATACTAGTATAAATAAGTCAAATTGGAAACCATAATACCACTTATTAAGTCAACAAATTAAGAAGAGATAAATTAAATGCATTAGTTATTAAAAACGTTTAATTTTTAATTAATTATTAAATTAAATATATTTTTTTAATTTAACACTTAAATTTATACAAAAATATTATTAAATTTTAATTTTAGCATGCCAAAGTGGTAATGTATAATGTTACACCAAAATTATAAAAGTAAGTACATGTGTAAATTGTATAATAAACTATAACTATAAGTTTATGGCTATGATATTAATAAGTAAAATTTAAAATGAAAGAATGAATCAAAATATCTATAATATTGATCCAATTTATGGAGAAGCACTCCATTGAGTCACATTCATCCTCAAACTCTTTATAAAAGTTTATAAAATTATTATCACTTGTTCATGATCTTGACTAGAATGCATTATCTATATAACATTGTATAAAAATGTCCTCTCTATGTTTTTATTAGTATAATATCACATAACATTTTTAAAACATTCTCTATGCACATGTCATATATGTAAAGAAGTTGTCGATAGTCAAATTTTTATAGATAAATTAAAACTCTCAAAGTTAATTAAATAGGTCTATTTTAAAAAATATATATAAAAATATTTATAAACCCAATTCACTTGTTACATTGCTCCAACTTCATTTTTCGCATCATCAGTCATGAACATGGTCACCTTCTAATTTGGCCAATATCGACACCCTTAGTCATATAACTCTTACAATTAATTTTGGATATCATAAGTACTTTTACTAGATGTAGTCTCCCATTTGACTGGATCATCACTCTCTTTCTCATCAAAGGAAACTAGTGTAGAGAGTTGATACTAAACTTCATGAAGATAAAATGAATATATTGTATATGTGAAGTTGAGATGAAATTGGTTATGTGAGATGAAATATAAAATATTAAATGAAACCTTAAATATGAAAAGAAACAATAAATTTAATTGAAACTTATCCCATAATTGTTTGTGTTGAAATTTAAATCCATAGAAATAACATTATTCTCCTTGAGTGTTTCAACTTCCTATCTAACATCCATTCATTATAAATACCCATTATGATTAGTTAGTCTTTAATATTTTTATGTATAAATAATAATAGCTATATTTATCCTCTCCAATATACCTAATGGTCGCATTAGTAGGGTATTCATTATGTTTTGATAGGTTTCCATCTTTATCAGATTGTTGTGAATATTAACGACACCCTTTCTCAGCAACAGTTTCTCTCTTTCAGTTATGCAATCACCAAAATATCTCTCAATTTGTTGATGTCACATCATATGTGTTCCATAGTCATGCTTATTTTTTAAGCTAGATTTATCCTTGAAAAAGGTTAAATAGAGTCTTGAGAGACATGCATGGCCCTTCCATCTTTCAACGAGTCTTGTATCTCATGACAAAGAAGACATTCTGAAGAACAATGTTGATGGTTTTCATAGGTTATGAATATACAATTAGGTTGGGATTCATACACATTTACAATAAAAAGGTATGGAAATATATCTTTTGATGATTATTACTCAGAATTTTTAGGGAAAGAGTTGCATTAAATATATCTTGAAGATAGTAAGCACAAAAATAACTAAAAATGTAAAATAATATAACTTGGTTTACAATTATCATTTAAAATAATCATAGCTTGAAAATATGCTACTAGAGGCCTTGTATTTATCTATTTTTTATGGACAAGAATCTAATGGACTTCCATGTTGATTATGTCCACTTCTTATATATCAATGCACATGGGTAATAATATTTTTTTGATTTTCCAAACACAAATTTATTAATTTAAGGATATCTTTACCACAAAATTTATCTATTCCTTATTACATTTTATTTCATTATATTTTTAATATTTTACTAAGAAAAAATATTTTTTAAAGATCTCCTAAAACTTAAAATAATCATACTTTTGTTACATTTATTTTATCTTACCATACATACCAATCCTTTACCCAAATTAAATTAATCGAAAATATAATCAACAAATAAAAATGTGAGTTAATTTAAGTAACCATTTGCAACATTCTAATCTATATGACTGTCATGTTTACTTTAAGACACTAAATCACTAACATGTGAATGAAACACAGCACATATACATTATTTATAAACAATGATTGATTCCAAAAGTAAAAATTTATAATTTATGTATTAAAAATTAACAAGATTAAACTTTTTAAAAAATTGAAAAAAATAAAATAAATTAAAGTTTAAAGTACAAGTTTTAATAATCCATACAAAATGGAATAGTTATTTTTAAAAATAAATTAATACATATTTAATATTATAGTAAGATAATTATCTAAAATAAAGTTAAATATAATTATTTAAAATTGTAAATTGTAAATAGAATAATTAAAATTTAAAAAAATTAAAAAATTATAAATATTACAATTTGAATAAACAAAAATAATATATTTATTAATTATTATTATATATTATATGTAAAACATTAATATATAATTATTTTTAAATAAATATAAATATACAATTTTTTTATTACATCATCCAAACATAAGTTAAAATACATTTAATGATTATAAATGATAATTTAGAATTTGTTTGGTTAAATTTTTAAAAATAACTGAATTTAAAACCAATTTTTATACAAATAAATTGTAAAATATATTAATTTATACTATGAAACTTTAAACACAATTTAAATAATAACAAGAAAAATTAACATAATACTTCTAATTATATAAAACATTCCACTTAAAATATAAATGACAAAAATAATAATTAAATTATAATAATTATTCATTATATGAAACTATAGATAATATGATATTCAATCGAAGATTTCTTATAATTATTCAATAAATAAAATTATAAATAAGATAACTATAAAAATTACAATTTGAAAAATCTAAAATAACACACTAATCATTCTTAAATACACAAACATAAACACCCATTTTTTTGGTGGATACAAACATAATAACCCATAAATTATAGAAATTATAAACGTAAAAATTGGGTTGGGGGATTCAAAAATAATAACCTTTAAATTATATAAATTATAAACGTAGAACATCATGACACTATTTTAATGGTTATGTTCCTTCCACATACTATATTTCAACATTCTATTTGAATTTAGACACATGATTATTTAAATAAGGTTTACCTTATATCACTTATATTCTTCATGTCTTTAAAATATTAAATATTTTTCCTATAGAATTTCATACCATGATATATTTTTCATCTTCACACCATCTCTCATTTGTGTGGATCTAAAATCCCAAGTTTATCTATCTTCCATGAAAAAAATAAAATTGTCTAACAAATTAAAATTCAATGTAGTGTATATTTTTGTAGTTGATATAAGAAAGTGTAGGTGGTAATAATAGTTAAGTGTAATTAGTATGTACAAAGTATTATAATTGTGATCTTTTGTTCATTTTCGTTAACCAAAATTATTTATATCATTTTAATCTTTATTGTATATAAATTGACTTTACAAATTCTTGTTTACAACTATTTCAACCTAATCATTTTTGTTATACATGAATTTTGAGAATAATTTATCAAACATTTTATTTATCGACTGCACAATTAAATGACCCAAAAATGTTTCTTATTTTATAGTTAAACAACATAAACAACATTTTACACATATTGGTTAAACTCTTCCAACAACATTCTATAATAATTGGTGTCTAAAGACCCATCCATATCATACACACATTATATGACATACACCCATCCACTATAAAAGTGTTTATCCATTGCAAAATTCATTTAATTTAACATAACTAAAAAACTATCATTAATTATGATGTGATAATTCTAGGTTTTGTAGCCTGCATAACCCAGCAAACCACCCTTGGAGGGAAGGAAGTGAAAATAATGATGATCCCTAGGAAGATGCAACATTGTTATTTTTTATTTAAGCTACATTCATGAAGGGAAAAATGGTCTAGGCCTTTGGGAAATGTAGACATAATTCTAAACTAAATTTAATATCTCCACATTCATGAAGGGCAAATTGGTCTAGACCTTTAGGAAATGTAGACATGATTATAAACTAATTTCAATATTTCCATTACTATGTACTCTAGTGGGGGCATAGTTCTCTCACATGTTAGTCTCCCATACCCTTATATCTCATCATGTCCTATGAACATACTACATGACTATAAGTTGCTTATTTTTATTTGGTGCTCCTTATTGTTATCATTTGGTTTAGAGGCTAAAAGACTTAGGGTTTTCTATATTTAGTAATTTTTCTACTAATAATTTTATATAAAATATTTTTTGATAATATTAATATAAAAATGAGTATTATAGATAACATTCATAATATCATATGTGTAAAATAAAGTTATGTTGTCTCATCTATATATTTTAGGTTCTATATTGATGTATTAAAAGATCTTATTTTCAAAAATCTAGGTGGTATAAGTGGTTTTAATATTTTTTGGATTTGTATCTCTTTTGGATTTTTGTTTCTATTTTGTTATTTGTAAATGAAATTATTTTTCTTTCACACTTAATTATAGGTCTCCAAAATCATCTTGACATGTTAATCATATTTTGTAATAAAAATGATCTTGAAGTAAATCTTGTAAAATAAAAACTATGATATTTAATGTAACCAATAAAATAACATATATAATTGATTTGATATACAAAACATAATGGCTTACACTTAATTGAGTGTGGTTATTTTTGTACTACCTTTTCACCTTGTATCTTTAATAGAAACAAGACTTAGAAAAAGATTTGTAACATTTACATCTTACAAAAAAAAAGAATTTTCATTCCAAATTTTCATGATATCTATATAAATATTCAAAATTTTCATACATTAGTTACTCCCACATTATTATATGGATGTGAAATTTGGGGCACATACTTGAGACAAAATGATTTCAGATGTATGGAAAGAGCTTTTATTTATATTATCAAGGAATATTCAAGACAAAAGAATAATTCCTCATTCAATTATTCTTTCAAAATTTGAGGTATGTCCTCTCTTTATCTCTTTAGTTTTCCACATTGTTACTGTTATCATATAGGAATTCACCTATCTTAATTTTTTAACTTGTTATGTAAGTGCCTTATGAAATCATGGAAAAACCTCCAAATCTATGGGGCCTTGGAAATTTGAGGTTAATCTCTATAGAAGGCCATCTTCCTTTCACTAAAATTTGATGCAAACTAATAGGATATCAACCTTGTAAAAATCTTGCTCTTTAGTGCTTTTTGGATCCTAAACTAGGGTTTTAACGAGGGAAAGGGTTGAATAATTGAAATTTGTAGAAAATTGAAAATATGGTGATTGCACCAAATTTATATAGTGGATCTAGATGCTTTCTTGGAAATCACAATAGGATAGAAAATAAATTGAGTTTATTTTAAAAATAGACTTATACAAATTTGAAATCAGAGGTAGTATTTAGCTATTCTTCAACAAAGGGAAAAAGATATTTATTTCAAATAATACTATCAAGAGGGAAAAATACCACAGTTAAATTATTTTGAGATTAAAATAAAAGATAAAAAATTCCAAAAATAATCAAATAACTTGCATGAAATAGAGATTCCAAAGACAAGAAAGCCAAAACTCAACTTTATTTCTCTCTAAAAGCTACAACTTGAAGCAAATACATTAAAAATGTAGAAACATATTAATAATAGAAAAAGATACATTAAGCTATAGTGTTTACCCATATTTACACAACATATGTCTTAGAAGACATGTAGTTATCAAAACTTAACATCCAAAAAAAGAAATCATGTAAACTGGAATGCCTCATGCAAATGGGGCAAGTTCCTCTATTTTTAGCACTTTAAACTCATGGGAGTGTTTTTCATCTAACGCATGAGTTTGGCACAAATATGGAGGTGATATTGGAGTATATGGAGATATTTATGTAAGGCTTCTTTGATTATGGTTGGAAACAACTCTCCATGTAAAAAGCGGTACTCAAAATGAATTTATCTTTTTCCAAATGAGAGATAATATTGAAAATAAATTTTCAAACTTATTTTCATACAAACCCTAGCATGAAAGGCTAAAGTGAGACTTTTTCAATTTCTAAGACTTTATAATTTTAGCCAAAAAAAGGGAGAATGCAATTCAATTTTATGACTTTGCACCTTTTCATTTCACATTAATTTAAATAGAAAGTGCAATTTGCAACTTGCTTTTTGAAACTTCCACATATAAAAGATATAAAGTGAAAATTATATTCTTTCCTATTTCTCAAAAGTGTTATGAAAAAATGCACAACTACACTTTGTAATTACTAATTATAATGTCTACAAAATGAAGGTACATGTGATAAGAAAATTTTAAAATATCTGAAAGAGAGGGAAAATTTAATCTATCTTCAAAATAGCTTCAACTTTCTTGTCACTTTCTACTCATAGATTATATGAGTATGAATCAAAGGCATTGAATATTTCTTGTATTCATTCTTCATCTATCCCATAATAATAAATGTTAGAAGTTTCACAATCTACTTTTACATCAAATTTATCTCTTCAAAAAGCCCTGATAACCTATGGATTGAAATTAAGAGAAAGACTATGTCTTTTCGAGACTCCCTTTTAACTATTTCTTTAAAATGCTCATAAAACTATTCTACCCTGGGGAGATAGTCAGTATCATCTAGTGGTCAGTATGACATTAAATTCAACATGCCATTAATATCATATAGCATATCAATATATTTATTGTGAGCCTCTTTGGTTTGCTCAGTAGACTTGATCAATATTATTATCTAGAATTGGGTAACCCTATGTAATTCTTCATGATTAGTAGAGTTATTCAATATATTCTTAGCAATGAGGGTATCCATATCTATTGACTTTATGGACATCAACTTGGGATAGTACATTTTCAGAGTTTGGACCTCCTTTTCATAGCTACTAATATGTGCGTTTAGAATTTCTTTTCTCTCCATGATAATACCATAATGTTCTAGAATTACTGTGAGAACCCTATTTCCACTTGTAATCAGTTCCTCAAACCATTATTTTATATCCCTTCCCATGTGAGTAATATCTCATACATAATCAATTATAGCTTGATCCACACTAATTAGTTGTACTACCTATGGTTCTTATAATGTTTCAATGGGATTTATGAATTGGTTGAGTGGTTTAGTCAACTGATGAACCTTCCTTTTAAGTTCATCATTGGTGGTTTTGTCATGGTAAATTATCTAGAAGATAGAGTTGATACCTAACTACACATCATTCTTGAGTCCCTCTCTTATTTTTTGACCAAGGTGTCTATGAGAGACCTAATAATCTACCACCATAAGATCTCCCTTTGATTTTTCTAGTGGGGGAGCTACAATCTTCACATATTTCTCTCCCTTGTCATCATTAAATGTTCTTAAGAGGGTCTTGGGATTATATTTTGTCTTATTATTAACTTATAACATATTGAAGTCCAAAGTGTTGGGTTCAATCATTATCTTTCTCTTTTTACTAACTGATTGGGCTAACCAATTAGGGGTAGTCTTCTATATATATGGCATAGTCACTAAAGAATTTATATCTAATGTAGTTGTACTAACTGATACCATGACCAAGGAGGAGTCCTAGGAATATGACACTATTGACAATTTATGAGGTGTCTATGTAGGCTTCTCCTTTCCAATATCTTACAAAACCATTATTGTACCAAGTGTTTGAGTTGTTCCAAGCTCAACTAATGATATGGATGAAATAGTGTAAATGGAGGAAGTAGGGTCAAGGAATCAAGGATCATGAATTTAGGAACTATTTAAAGGGTGGAATCTAAGGCATTGTGTGTGTCAATTAGGTGTGTGGGGCCACTCAGGGTTGGTGAGGTGAAAATGGTTGGTTGAGAGGAAGAAGGGATAGTACTCACTCTAGAGTTTATTGTGGCCTATGAGATGGTAGTCAAGATAGTTGACTCTGAGGAATTGTACTATTAAGTGGTATTGGGGATAAATGGTGATGAAAAAAATTAATTATGAATGTAATTGAAAGAAAGAGTGAATTAAATGGGGAAGTAGAGATATAAGGAAGGGAAAGTGAATTATAAATTTGGACTTCTACTATAGGAGGACCCTAAGTGCTCCTTGGACTTATTTATGTTATTTTCACTTGGCTTATTGAGGTGAGTAGAGTGGTAGATGAAGTGGGGATAAATGGAGGGAGATGAGCTAAAACCTATGATACAATGGGAACCTAGTGTGCTTGGGGAGGAGATGAAGTTGCTAAAAGTGTCGTAGCCTCATGTACTATAGGATTAAGAGAAGGGGGAATAATGGTTATAGGAGCCAATGTTATAGGATCTAAAGTAGTAGATCCTTGTGTTTTTGGTGTTGTCTCTTCTTATAAAGGATATATGGGCTCATGTGTATCTTCTCCTTGTTTTATTAATTCTCCTTTCATATCCTTAGTCTTCATTTTCCTTTTCTTTTTCTATTCAACAACCATTAATGATTTACTAGGGCCCTCCATTATTAGTGTTATACCCTTTATTTTTAATTTTATGAGCTTTTCCTTAACTCCTATGGTTTCTATTGTAACTTTCACTCCTTTACTCATTATCTAATTAATCATCATGTTGATGACATGGGTTTTTATATAAAAGAGAAAAAATGACTCAAAGAACTAACCATGTAACTAGTGGTAAGGGTTTCATAATGACTTGGGTGAGGTATAGTGGATCCACTCTAGAAGAATCATATTATAAGTCATTAGAGATAGAACTAGATCATAATCCTTTATTTTTTGTAGGTATATTCTTGAATAGTCCCCCATTCTAACCATCTCTTCATCATCACAATCCTCCTAGTGATCTTCATAGCATGGAACATGTTCATATGATACTAACTCTAGTGCATGGTTGATTTTATCATATGGGTTAAAATATGGCCTAGACTCTAGGGTCCTCAATGTTATTTGTCTCATTGTTACCTCTACACCTTTGGCCTTTAAAAGAGTTTGGAATGCATAACAACCAATAGAAATAGGGAAGTGTATCCTTACCTTATGTCTTTTAGAGAGGATATAATGGGTTTTTACTAGTTACCATACCAACTCCAACAATGCCTATTTGTCACTTACATATTAGGGGAAGGTGAAAGGATAAGCACTGAATCCTACTAGCCTGATGTAGGAATAAGTGGGAAATTGTATAAAGAATGATCCCCATTTAGTGATTTACTCTTTTGCTTCCCTTGAGAACCTCTCCCTTTTATGTTCTAAATTAAATGTGGTGATGATTTTGTTGATGAAAGAATCATTAACTCTTTTAAATTATTTCTTACTAGCCTGAATGATGAGGTCAAGGTAGTAGTTCTACAGTCTTGTTTTTT